>ML105048.1:0-21917 GCA_003697995.1 Taxidea taxus jeffersonii | reverse complement strand
CCTACCGAGCAAGGAGCCCGATCCGGGACTCGATCCCAGGATGTTGGGATCATGACCTGGGCTGAAGGCAGCCGCTTAACTAACTGAGCCACCCAGGCGTCCCAACCTTCCAATATTTCTTAAGAGTCTTAAAAATATTAATATTCTTTGATGCACTAATTCTACTTTTGAAATTCTGTCATAATTAATATTAATATAAAATGAGGTATAGGTTTATGTTTGAGGATTTTAATCATAATATTTATTAAGTGATATGTTAGGCTCTAAGTACCATGAGGGCAGTGAATATGCCTGTTTGTGCTCACTATTATATCATTAGTGACCGGTACAGTTTCTGGTGCTCAGTACACATTTGATAAATATTTACTGAATAAATGACCTTAGGTGTCCAACAATAGGGAAATTGTTAAATAGAAGATAGTGTAGCATATATGATGGAATATTATGCTGCCTTAAAAATGGCTTATGAGGAGTTTTAAATTATATGTGAAATACTCATTTAAAAAGCAATATACAACACTATGATATGAGATGGACTATGTGAAAATGTTTATGTATAAAACAAAGGTGAGGGGTGCCTGGATGGCTCAGTGGGTTAAAGCCTTTGCCTTTGGCTCAGGTCATGATCTCGGGGTCCTGAGATGGAGCCCCGCATGGGGTTCTCTGCTCAGCGGGGAGCCTGCTTTTCCCCGTCTCTGTCTCTGCCTCTGCCTGCATCTGCCTACTTGTGATCTCTTGTCTGTCAAATAAATAAATAAAATATATTTTTTAAAAAGGCTGGAAGAGGGACGCCTGGGTGGTTCAGTTGGTTAAGCAGCTGCCTTCAGCTCAGGTCATGATCCCAGCGTCCTGGGATGGAGTCCCACATCGGGCTCCTTGCTCGGCAGGGAGCCTGCTTCTCCCTCTGCCTCTGCCTGCCACTCTGTCTGCCTGTGCTCTCTCTCTCTCTCTAACAAATAAATAAATAAAATCTTAAAAAAAAAAAGGCTGGAAGAAAAGTCATTAAAAATGTTAATAGTGATCATATCTGAATGAATGGTGGGTAGATAGGTGCTATATTTATTTATTTCTCAAATTTTCTCAAATGTCCATGTTATCTTACATTAAGAGTCTTTTCCCCCTTAAACAGTAGTATTTTCCTTAAGCAACTAAAAAGATGCATAAAATTATTTTAAGTCTAAACAAGTAGGCTCTTTTTCTTTTAACTATATATTGAATTCTTTACTTTCTCTGCTTTAAAATGAGTTGAAGAGAAATAAAAACATACATCCACATAAAGACTTGCATGCAAGTCTTCATAATGACATTATTTATTAAGACTTGCCTACAAAAGTTCACAGCAGAATTATTGATAAAGACTTGTACTGGAATGTTCACAGCAGTACTTTTTATAATGACCAAAAGTGGAAACAACCCAAATATTTATCAATTGGTAAATGGATTAAAGAAAATATGCCATATCTGTGCAATAAAATACTATTCAACAACAAAAAAGGTACCGATGAGGTGCTGATACAGGCTACATACAACATGGATGATTCTTAAAAAGATTATGTTAAGTGAAAGGAGTCTGATGCAAAAGACTACATTCTATATGGTTCCATCTACATGGAATATCCAGAAAAGGCAAATCTACAGAGGAAGAAAGTAGAGTTGTGGTTGCCAGAGCCTGAGGCAGGAATGTGAAAGAACTGCAAAGGGGCACGACACCTCACTGGGGTGATGAAAATGCTCTACAACTATATTACAGTGATAGTTACAGAACCTGGCAAACTTACTTTAAAATGTTTGCCATACTGGCCTTAGATCAGTAAAAATCCACATAGTGTGAAAATGTAAAAGTAATATATAAAAAGTAGGTGTCGTGTGTGTGGGGTGATGGTATGTCTTTTTGCTTTATAATAGAAAACTTGCTTTTTGTTTAGATGCATTAAATAATTCTTTAAGAAAAAAATGAGTCTAAGATAGTTCATAACTTCTGTTATGGAACAAAAAATTGAGGTTTTGTTTACTGTGAAATTCCTGCATTGTTACCCACATCATATGAATTTTAGTACCTAATTATTACCTCCTGGTTAAGAACTGGCCTTGGATTTATTCTGGGGGAATGAGCTTCCTTTGATCAGGATTGCATTTTCCTAGCACTTCCCCAGCTCATGTGACTCTTCCAATGGAGATTTCCCCTGGAATGAATTTTCTTCAAGTCTGAAAACTCTCTTTGCTCAACAGTTCTTTACTTCAATTTACAGTGAAGTTAGAAGTTAAGAAAAAAGCCTTTGAGTTGTTACCGTGTTTATCGATAGGACAAGTTGTCCTGGCCTCTGTTGGTAAAACAGAGAGAAGTTACAACAGCCAAGGGCCCAGGCCGGGCAGATGAAATGCAAAAACTGGGTCAGGCTCTCTTCCTCTGAGGCACTGTGGGAGGCTTGAGTTACCCAAGGTGGGGATCTGCACCCTCCTCCCATGCCTTCCTAGTTACAGTGTACCCAACTATAGGATTTCCTCCACTCTACAAACGTTTGGATTCCCCTACTGTTGCTTTGAACGCTGCACTCTAAGGTAATAAGAGATCCCAATCTGAACAGCAGAGACTGGTTTTGCTGTTGTTGCAAAAGGACGGGAGGTAAATGATCCTCTAATGCATGGACCCTTTAACGAGTGGCATCTCAACTTTCTGGAGGGTGTCAACTGCCACTGGAAAAGCACAGAAACGGATCTACTTTTACAAAAGAAAAAGGGAAGAACTTGCCTTTCATTGACATTTAGCTGTTATTTTAAACCAAAGTTTACTCTTATCATAGGCTTGCATTCCTAATTATAAAGGCCTATCGCCTTACATCAATTTCACTCGAGAGCAGTGTGGGCCAGGAGAGGAATGGAATCAGACACAGAGCAAATGTCAGGCAGGCTGGTGGATTCAGCCCAAAGACAGACCTTCAGATTACTTGGTTTAGTTTTGAGAGACTTGTTTCCAGGGGGTGGAGGGAAGGGCGGTGAGGTCACTCCTCTTTGTCTTGAACATCATAACTGCACAGTACAGACATTATTTCCTTTCTCCTACTCCTCAGCACTTGGTATTTCCCCCAGACCTCTTAGTCTTAGTGTGTGCCCGATGACTTCCAACTGCCAGTTATCTATTTTTTCTGTGCCTGATAACTTTGTTTTTGGGAACCAAGGATGAAGAATTAGGGAATCAACACATGCTTCCCACCCCTACCCCCCGGTGTTGATATATAAATGCAAGCATGCTTTGGAGAAATGGTAGGTTCAGTTCCAGACTGCCCCAACAAAGCCAGTATCACAATAAAGTGAGTCAAATGAATTTTTTTTTATTTCCCCGTGTGTATAAAAGTTATTTTCATACTATACTGTAGTCTTTCAAATATGCAATAGCAATATGTCTAAAAAATGTACATAAATTAAAAATATTTGATTGCTAAAAAATGCTAACCATCATCTGAGCTTTCAGTGAGTCATAATCACTGATGACCATAACAAATATAATGATAATGAAAAAGTTTGAAATATAGTGAGATTACCAAAATGTGACACAGTGACATGAAATGAGCAAATGTTGTTGGAAAAATGACAAGTAAACAAGTCTGTAAACAGACTTGCTGGATGCAGGGCTGCCACAAACCTTCAATTTGTTAAAAAAAAAAAAAAAACAAAAAGAAGAAAAAAAGAAAAAAAGGCAATAAAGCAGAGCACAATGAAATGAGGTATGCTTGTACTCTAATTCCCTCGCCACTTGGGTAGATAGATTATTGTGAAGCCTGCACTTTACCCCAGTTCCAGAGTTTTGCTGCAGGGTTAAACTGCATGTAGTTGCTCCCTGTAGTAGCAGATTTTTATAGCACATATGTTTTCTTCTCTATATCACTTTCTATTTCTTTACCTATCTATGTTCCCTGAACCTCACAAATACTCCACTTGCGCTAAAATCCTTTCTCGGGGACTACTTCCTGAGAAGCTATACTAAGACAACCCAAACTCACTTTAAAGGATAAAGTTGGGTAGGAGGCCAAATTGGAGCTCTGAGTTCTCCAGAAAATTGCCCTCCTTCTGAATGGAGTAGGATCTATAGCATTGTAAGTACCTGAATTTAGTTACATTACTAATTATAATTCTTTTCTAGCCTTGTTGGATGCCCAACCACCATGAATGAGATTTCTTTATGGTAAGTCTGTTCCAAATTCCAAATAATCCACTTTCAGATTAATCCGATGCCTATATATAACAGGCTTCAATAATGTTTTTGAAAAAAATCTATACCTTTTTCAAAAGCATCAGAATTAATGTGAAATATGGACAAGACTAGAAACTATGGTCATACTGAGACAGATAAAAAATTAAAATGATGACTTTTAAGAAATAACAGGACAGGGGCACCTGGGTGGCTCAGCTGGTTGAGCATCTGCCTTTGGCTCAGGTCATGATCTCAGGGTCCTGGGATCGAGTCTTGCATGACATGATGTCATGCTCAGACATCAGCGGCATGTCTGCTTCTCCTCCCTCTGTGATCTCTCTCACTCTCTCTCTAATAAATAAAAATCTTAAAAAAAAAAGAAATAATAGGACAATTTCTAGATTAACTGGAACAGAACTTTGATGAGACTTTCCAGATATTTTTCCTCTTTTTTAAGAGTGCAGGGCAAGGTGTGTATCTCAGGGAAGGTGATGTTGTAGCTGCTTCCGAAGAATGTGGGAATCATCCAGACAATGGGTGTGCAAAGACACAGAGGTAGGAGACAATGCAGACTGTTCACCCTTCCTCCATTTTAGAACTAAACTATCTAAGTTTTACCTGAGCACCCAGCTAGAGACTATATTTCCCAGCCCGTGTCAGGACTAGTTTTTGCTTATGAGAAATGAGCTAAAGTGATGTGGGTTGCCAATCCCCTTATGGAATTTAGATGAAAAAGAAACCTCTGTCTACTATGAATCATTGTATATACTTTATAGCAGCTTAACTATAACTAATACACTAGGCTTGGGAAACAACAGACACTAGAGTTCAGTATGGCTGGAATGAGGTGTGAGGCAAGAGGGTGATACATGTGGCTAGAAAAATGAAAGGGGCCAGATTATGAAAGGTCCTGCATGCCACGCTAGGGTGGTTGGATTGTTATTCTGAAGCCTATTTCCAGCCCTTTGAAAGATCCTTGAGCTTGCTTAAGCTCACAGCTGACTATGATTTTTCTTCTGAGATAAGAATTATATAGAAGTTAAGAATCTCAGATAACTTTTTAGTGTTGCTCACCTTTCTGTTTTAAGTTTGGTCTCCCTCAGAACCCATCCGGTTACTTATGGCTATTCCTTGGCCTAGGAGGAGTACACTGTTTTCTGGAGTGAGTACATGGGGAAAGTAGGATAGGGTGTGGAGGGACAGGGAGAGACCAGAGGGATGGCTCTTGGGTAGCCCTTCCCTTCTGCTGCTAATATTTTCCTCAGAATGTTTCCAACTTCTGAAAGTCCCAATGCTCATAAGTTCATCCAGATATCTGGAAAAATGGGAATGTGCCTGTTATCTCAGACTAGTATTATTTATCCTTATGTGGAAAAGGGCCAGCAGTCACCTTGGGTCCAGGTTACCTTCCTCACTGTTTCACTCTGTCAAGGTTTCCCAGTGCTCTAGAGGAGTTTTAGTGGTTACTGCCACTACAAATGGACCATATCATATTCCCCTTGTCAATCTAAGCTGAGACTTTATTTAAAAAGAAAGTCAAGGGCGCCTGGGTGGCTCAGTGTATTAAAGCCTCTGCCTTCGGCTCGGGTCATGATCCCAGAGTCCTGGATTGAGCCCCGCATTGGGCTCTCTGCTCAGCAGGAAGCCTGCTTCCTCCTCTCTCTCTCTCTGTCTGCCTCTCTGCCTACTTGTGATCTCTGTCAAATAAATAAATAAATAAAATCCTTAAAAAAAAAAAAAAAAGAAAGTCAAGGAAGGACACCTAGGAGGCTTAGTCAGTTGAGAGGCTGACTCTTGATTTCAGCTCAGGTCATGATCTCAGTGTCCTAGGATCAAGCCCTACATTGTCAGGCTCCAAGCTCAGAGGAAGTCTGCTTGAGGATTTCCTCTCCCTCCCCCACCAACCCCGGTGCACTCTCTCTCTCTCTCTAAATTAATTTTTTTAAAAAGTCAAGGATGGGGTGCCTGGGTGGCTCAGTCAGTTAAGCATCTGTCTTGCTTGGGTCATAATACCAGAGTCCTGGGCTAGAGCCCCAGGGAGCCTGCTTCTCCTTTTTCCCTCCTTGTACTTGTGCTCTCTCTCTCTAATGAATAAATAAATAGATAAATAAAATACTAAAACAATTTAAAAAGTCAAGAAAAAAATATAAAAAAGAAAATATGAAGTCATAGGAATGTGTGTGCTTACAAGGCAAGGATAATTAATCTTTTTTTTTAACACAAGTTTTTTGGTCGAATTACCATGCTGGAATCCTTCTCTTCCCTTACTGTGGCCTCAGCTGTAAGAACAGTTTTCTTGTTTGCACTTTAGAATGGTTGGTATGGTATGAGAGGCTCAGGGCTGTGAAAGGAATATACCCTTTAGGTGCTTGGAACTGGGAGGAAATCACAATTACTTAGTGTTGTCCCTTATCAGAGTTGACCAAGGGTGGGACTAAAATTTCCCACCAGGAAATAGTGTAAAATCAGTAAAAGCTGATTCTGGTGCTCACATTTCAGTGCCCAAACTTTAGGAATGGTGGGCTGGGATTTGCATCATTGTACATGGGGAAAAAATACATTTTTTAAAATTTTTGGTCAAATACAAATAAAAATTTACCATCTTAACCATTTTTAAGCATATAGTTGGGTAGTGCTAAGTATATTCACCTTGTTCCATAATAAATCTCCAAAACTTTTTCATCTTGTAAAACTGAAACACTATACTCATTAAGCAACAACTCCCAAGCAATATGTATTTTTCCTAAAACATTTTTTCCCACTTCTTTACTTGGTTAACTCACTTTTCAGGCCATAATTTAGATGTCCTTTTCCCCAGTAAGACTTCTATGACTACTACTGTTCATATTGGACTGTAATTGTTTAATTTAGATTGTAAGCTCCTCAATGACTATCTTATTTATTGTTTTCTCCTTAGAGGTTGGCATAGTGCCTGGATAAGTAGATGCTACACAAGTATTTATTGATTTGAAACCATCTTTAACAAGAGGAAGATTAACATAGAACCAAGTGAAGTGAGTTGGGATGAAGTTTAGGCAGGTCACCTTTGCACCTAAGATGTATGACCACAATCTGAATGAAATCCCCAAACTTTTCTGGGCCATTCGTATTTGGGTTGAAGAGGAGAGGAAGCACCAGGAAAACAAAAACTTCTCAGAATGACCCTGCTTTCAGGAAAGGGAATTATGGGAACACACATACTTGTGGATGAAGTAAATAGGATTGGGAATTAGGAGGCCTGAGCTGGAGCCCTGGTTTCTCTCCTAATTATCTTTATTCTTGGACTATTCATGTAATCTCTCTGAATGAAAGTTTTCTCATCTATAAAATGTAGATTAAAAAAAGCTGCCCCTTATGACACAGAACTCTTGTGAAGATATGAAAATGCTTATGAGCTATAAAGTAACATATAAGCAGTACTTATTAGAACTATAATATTATAGTGAGAGTTGCTATTTAGGGAAGGGCAAGCAAGTTCTCTCTGGCAGACCTGGGAGGCCCCAGGTTCAATTTCTCAGAGAATTTTTCTTGAGGGATCAACCAGGCTTTAGAACCCGATTCCCTCAAAGAGAACGGTCAGCTTCATTTGTCTAGACTATCCTGCATGGCCTTCAGGGAGGAGGCAATGAAAGCTTAGCATTAGACACAATACAAAAAACAAAAAACTCTCCTATGTAGAATTGGGATTTAGGGAAAGCAAGAGTTGAGGTAAGGAGACTAAAACTGGGATGAAGGTTGGGGATGTGGCTAAGACTATTTTCCATGCAAAGTGAACCCAGGCAGGTTCGTTTCTTGGACATCACTTTCTTCGTGTCTTGCTCTCCCAATGAGCCCTGTTTAAAGTACACTTGTCACTTGGAACAGTTTCAAAAAGTCTGAAAAGAGGAGTAAACACTAAAGAAAAGGCAGGGGGAAGGGAACATTTTAGCAGCCTGGCTTCTCTGCAATTTCCAGACTGCTTCTCCCTTGTTATAAGAACCATTCACTTAGGGGGTACCACGCAGTTGCTCTTAAATTTAGACTTGGAAAAGTTAAAAGCTGTGCAACCTGATCTGAATAGAAATGTGGTCACAAAGCGTAAAGAAAGTCAATGAAAACAGGATTTTAATATTTTAGAAACCATTTCCTCTGCTGCATTGGAAATTCAGATAGAACAGCACGGGGGCATGGGAATTGGAAGCAGAATATGAAACCTACTAGGACAGAAAAGCGAAACGTATTT
This sequence comes from Taxidea taxus jeffersonii, assembly GCA_003697995.1. NCBI lineage: Eukaryota > Metazoa > Chordata > Mammalia > Carnivora > Mustelidae > Taxidea > Taxidea taxus. The sequence goes on along the minus strand of ML105048.1, from coordinate 13,506 downwards.
CTAGTTTCATTGTCCATCATAAATAAAGAACTGTTAATAAACAGTTCAAATATGAGAAACCCTCCCTTTCCGTTTTAATCCTAAGGAATAAAAAGCAAACTTACTTAAGAATACAGGTGAAGGTTTGAAATTGGGCAATTTTGGCCTAGCTATTATGCTGTTAAAAGTTTATGTATTAAAGCATATTCTTGGAAGATGTCTGGAGTGCTCTGCTTCTTTCAAACCACTTTCATATCTACATCTGTTTCTCATTATAAATCTCCTCAGATTTAATTATTTTTTTCTGATCCCTCACTTTCTCATTAAAAAACAATTAATATATTTGTTTAATTTTATTTCCTCCATCTTTTTCCCCCTTCTCTTTTACATGTGTATAAAATGTGGCTACTACCCAGTAATAGCCAAATGGAGAGGAGTGATTCTTAATGCTAAAAGATCACTAAAATTACTTTTCTTTTGATTCAGAAAATAGGGCTGTCAGTTTGACAGGTGAAAATGTGTATTTGAAATTTGACAAAATGCCAACTTATGACATCAAATTGTAAGCCAGGAACACTCCTGCTGAGTGGATCCTCCAGTGACATATTAGGAATGCATTCGCAGGGAAAGCATTCCACCCAACATAGATCCCTCAAGGTGATTAATTTCCTGATGTGTCTGCTTTGTGCTTTGAACTTGAAAAACCCAATATAAATACAAAGAATATCATGATGGGGATGGTGGTAAGGATGCTAATGACAGGATGATAGATAAGAACCTTAGTGAAATGTGGCTTTAAGCACTTTAACAGAATTCAATATTTTTTCTTCTTTTTGACACAAGGAAATAGTGTTTGAATCCATGCAGGAATTCACTAGGTTTGCTTCCAGTATGGCATACTACTTTACTCCCATTCATAATGATTTTCAGCTTTTCACATGCAGTGCACAAATTATTGTTTCCCAGCTCTACATCTGTTTCCCCATCTCTTTGGCTGCCATTAACAACTAGAGAAAAGAATCTATAAAACAATATATAGCCTATAGTTATCTCTAAACAGATTTAATTGGCCACACCTTAAAAGGAGTTCTTTCTCTTAGATATATTGGGCAACCAAATGGTTTGCACACCTCCTCCTGACTTCCAATCAATTTGGGGCCCAAGGCTGGTGTAATTTATCGTTGACAGATATGTTTAATGAGCCTGGCGTTGAGCATTCGTAGCTGAGTGACTGCGGATTAAGTTTTATCTTACTTCACATCTTGATTAATAATCTGGGAGGAGGCTTCAGCAGGCTAATGGAATGAAATTTGCAGTGGAAACGAAGCAGGGAGACATTTCAGAGAGAGAGGGCAGCTTAGAAAGGCCAATGAGGGGTAGGTTGGTGGGGAGGCCTTGAGTGAGCTGGCCTCTCAGCACTGCTCTGCAGAGAGGTAGTGTGAAGGGTGGGTGTGGAGCGAGCCAGAAAGCCAAACCCTTTCCTGGGGTTGATACATTGGATCTGGAGTGCTTCACTTTGCACGGCTGCCCAGCACAGCTCTTTTGCAACGTGTTACTCACTGCTAGTTCATGCCAAATTTGGGAAACTAATCAGAAACATAGGTTTTCCACATTAAGGAGGAAACCAGAATGTCGTAGTGCTCAAACAGACCCTGAGGCAGCACTTCCTTATGGGGTGGGCTGTTGGGAAGTGTTTCATGAACAGACTTCACTATGAATACACATGAAAACCCCTTGCTCAGACCACCTGAATGAATTTCCCTGATCTATCAAATTGTTCCTTACTGGAGGAGAAAGGCAACCCAAATCTTCCTCCAAGTGGAAGCATTCTCTAATTATCTGAAAAGCTGGATCTCTGTGTTAGGAAAATCGTAACTTAAAAATGTTCTTGGGGTACCTGGCTGGCTCAGTCAGTAAAGCATGCTACTCTTGATCTCAGAGTTGTGAGTTCCAGTCCCATGTTCCATACAGAGATTGCTTAAACATAAAATCTTAAAAAAAAAAAAAAAGTTCTCTCTAGTTCATGAACCCATTTTTATGGAATTAGTAGAGGCTATGTACTCTGAATTCCCTTCCTTTGGTGATAAGAAAGGCTTTCCCCATGATAAATTAATTAAACACAGAGGCCATTATATCAAAGTGGTTCTAATGCCATGGTGGCCTAGGAAGGCAAACCAAAACGTAAGCCTATAAATGACTCATGGTTATGAAATCAAAAGGGGAAGGACAACCAATCACAAATAGCCAACTAGGCTTTAAATTATAGCCAATCAAAAAATTTCCTTTAACTGATTCCACACTTTCTCTATGTAAGTCTTTCTCTGGTTCCTGTTGGCAGAACGGTCCTAGTCATTTCTGGTTTAGCACTGCCTGATTCCAATTGAATTTTGCTCAAATAAATGATTAAAATTTTTAATATGCCTCAGTTTATCTTAACACCCACAAGATGTGAGTTTCCCCATTATCTTGAGGACTGGTGGGCCTATACCAAGTGAAAATGGGACTAAAGGGCATACAGGGTAGCTAATTTATCCTCTCTCATTTTGCCTACTGCTTTCTAGTTGTTACTTTATTCAAGAAGTGAATAAATTATAATTTTAGAGCAGGAAAACGAGCTAAGAATACAGAGTCCTTCTTTAACAAATAGGAAACAAGAGGAGATTTGACTTACCAGAGTTACCAGGATCCAAATGAGTGGAACTAGAATGTGAATGGGCCTCTGCTTTTCAGTCCAGCTGATCTCCCTTCCAGGGAATCCCTGAAATGCCTAATATTTAGACTGTTGAGCAAAGGGAAATCTAATTGGATATCCTGGGGAGATTCACTAGATAGCATTGGATTTTGATTAATTTATTGGTTATGAGACTAGGGATTCTAAAGATTTAGGAAAAGACTTATTATCTACCCTACAGGTTAAAGAAATGCACCAGAGGTGAAGAATGAATTATGTTTGGAGCACTTGGCTCATAAGAAAGGTTTCTCCTGGAATTTTCAGAGATTCAGAATGTATGGGGAAATATTCAGAGAAAGAACACTTTCGCTATTACTCTGTGATTTTATTCTTTTTTTTTTTTTTTTAAGATTTTATTTATTTATTTGTCAGATAGAGAGAGAGAGCACAAGAGCGAGCACAGGCAGACAGAGTGGCAGGCAGAGGCAGAGGGAGAAGCAGGCTCCCTGCTGAGCAAGGAGCCCGATGTGGGACTCGATCCCAGGATGCTGGGATCATGACCTGAGCTGAAGGCAGCCGCTTAACCAACTGAGCCACCCAGGCGTCCCTCTGTGATTTTATTCTTGTAAACAATTTCAAAATTACCTACCAACTTCAAAGCCATTTACATATCCCAGTTTTTTGGCTTGGTGAATAAAGGAAACTTTCATAAGATCTGGAAAGATGAGAATGTCAAGCAAATCATATTTCCCAATGAAACTATTCTGTTGTAGGCTTTTAACACATTGGTTAACAATCTCAGTGCATTGTCACTGAAATGATTGAAGAGAGAGGCCTTTCATATCACAATTAGCCACTTCAGAGCAAATTTGCAAGATTGGGTGGGGGCTATTAGAAGCAGTAGGAGGGAAAGTATAATAGCAGTAGTTCATGAAAACATTTTCATTTCAGTTTTACACAGCTTTTACTGTGTATCTGGCAGGTTAACATACCCTTGTGGCTGCTTATACATAATAATATTTATCTGTGAGAAAGTGGTAGTAGAGTTTAATTTGGTTGAAAGTTGTTCTTATGCCTTGGAATGAAGTGTATTGGACAAGTATAAATATAAGCATGATTATTTTTGTTAGCCTTGTTTTAAAATCCTAACTTCAAAGGGTATTGATGAGGGAGGGGTTCCTAACACCTAGGAGTTTATGACAGGTCTCTGAAGTACAACTTTTGACAGACCCTAAAAATGAAAAAAACATGTCTTCGACAGGAAAATAGATTTGACCTTTAAAAATTTTTATTTTCTATTAAAATAATGCCAGTACATGGGCTTTTTTTTTTTTTAATTGCTCAAGTTCTGTGATTTTTATAAGTCTGAAAGCACATGGCCAAGGCTGTGGCATGCATAGACAAAAGGAAAAAGATTACCTGAATGAAGAAAGAAGTAAAATAGTTGGAAAGGAAGCAAAAGAAAAATAAAATCAAGCTGAAATCAAAGGAGGGGTAAAAATGTCATAGGAAAAATAGGAGAGTCCCAATCTTCTTGAATATTTTATAGCGAGCTTCAGAGTAAGCTTGATCACCCAAAGGACACACCACAGGGATTAGTGTTCGAAGATGAACAACAGATGTTGGATGTCAACAGATAATATATCCCAGTGGGTGAAGAGCATTTAGGGTGAAAGAAAGTAAAACATTGTCAGAGGTCTCCAGTACTTTGGGTAAATCTTTGATGAGGAATAAGTTTCTTATGCAGCTATCAGAGATTGATTGTAGCAACCCAATGGTTTTCCTAGTTAATAGGCATCTAAGTGAACATCAGAGGAAAATTAATTAGGCAATGGTCACTTACAGAACATCTATGTATATCACTGTGTGTTGACATAAGTCCTTCCCTAAAGGAGATTATAACAGAATGGTTCATTTCTTTGAGTAAATTGGCTTGGGTGGGGAAGAATCATTGCTTTTTTTCAGCCCTGAGACTTCCTCAAAACATCTTCCTGGTCATTATATTTATAAGGTGGCTGTACCCTATCTTCTCAGAGACTCTTTATTCCCTTACTGTGCTTTACTGTCTTCATAGTGTTTGAAGTTTTGTATATATATTGTTTCCTTGCTCATTATCTGTCTCCTCCACCCGAATATAAACTCCATGAAATTAGGAATGGCCTTTGTTTTCTTTATCATGGTGTATCTAGTGCTTAGAATAGTGCCTGGCACATGGCTAGAACTTTGAAATGCACCAGTGGTATTTCAGACACAAGTATTTAATCTAGAACTTAAATGAAGAATAAATATAAGTCGCTATGATAAATAGAGAAGATAAAAGTCAGGGAGAAGAGATGGAAGAGAAAGATAATTCATAATTTGCACTTCCTTCATGTTTCTTGATTTATGGATTGAAAAAGTACCAACTCTGGGCAACTGAATGTAGACAGCTTCTGGCCAATCTGGATGTCTTAGAGAAACTTTTATGAAGGGACAGGAAGGGCTGGAGTTACTCTTTGTATCAGGTGAGACAACTGAGCATCAGATATACCCATCAGCTCATCTCCGTCTCATCTTCTTTCCTCTCCTGCTCACCACTTCCAAACAAAAACACAAAGGACTATTGTTCTACTCAGAAACTCGGACATTCACAGTTCTGCTAAAATCATTAATCTACCCATTTTCTATATATATTCTTTGATTACATACAAAGTAGTGAGCCTCCCAAAATGAAAAAGACACAGTTTTGATTCGCATGGATTTATCATTAACAACTAGCAAATCTCTTGCTGTTGTTGTGACTGGTGAGAGTCTGTTTCTGCTTACTGTCCTCAGGGGAGGGTAAAGATCCTATTAGGATTTTCTGGTCTTTAGCTTTGTTCCTTTGTTGCAGGCATCAGTGAAAAAAAGGAAGATCTAGGCCTTGAATCTGTTTACCTACTGTTTACTGAAAAAAAGATAAAAAAGAGCTGTGTTTCAAAAATGACTGCCATCTTAAAATTCTTAACAAAATTACTCTGCAAAGCACTTTATTGAGTTATTTAAAAAAAAATTATTTCTTTATTTGACAGAGAGATCACAAGTAGGCAGAGAGGCAGGCAGAGAGAGAGAGAGGAGGAAGTGGGCTCTCTGCTTGGCAGGGATGTGGGACTTGATCCCAGGACCCTGAGATCATGACCTGAGCCGAAAGCAGAGGCTTAACTCACGGAGCCACCCAGGCGCCCCACTTTATTGAATTCTGTGTCTCCCATTTTTTTAGTGAGCTGGTTTCTCTACTGTGAGGGATTGGTCTGTTCACCAGTCAGATTTAAGGCCTACTATGTGCTAGACACTGGAGAAGCAAAGATGAGGTGGAAAGCACCTTTGCCCTCAAGGAGCTTACAGTCCAGTGGAGGTGAAAAACCATGGCCACAAAATAATGTGAAGAACAGCAGTATGTATATATAGGGCTCAGAAGTAGCTTGGAAAAGGAATGGTTAACCCTCTGAAGAATGAATGGAATAAAGAGCATAGGGAGGTGATCCAAGCCAAGGATCATTACCTTTTGGAAAAGAAGAGCTACTTGAATCTCTTCTGAGTCTTGAGTTCACTGAGACATTAGGGATAAAGGCACCACTCTGGCAGGATGGATGGCAGGACTGGTTGGTAGTGGAGAGCTTGTGAATTGGTTCCAAGTTTAGCCCTGTATCCAAATGTTGGGGTTGCAGAGACCACATTGCTTTACCATTCAGAGTTTGTTGGGAGAGGAATCTAGCCTACAGTTTTCAAAAAAATAAATCTAATCCATTTGAAGAAATATCCTTTAACCTGACACTCTGCCTAGTTTTCTGTTAAAAATGTTTCCTTGCAAAATGATAATGACGAAAAGTCATTGTTTAATGCCTTTATTTGGCAGAAGTACACCAGGGATCAGGAACCAAAAATTTGAAAAGGGGGTCAGCATAAAAGGCACTAGGAGTTAGGAACTCCTGGCACAGTGAAAAGGTACAGATGCAGAGGAAAGAGAGCAGTGACCCTAGTAGTTGTTCTTTCAATCTGTGTTCCGGTAGAGAGATAGGTGGTAAGAAGACAAAAGGGGCTGGAGAAACTGTGATCAGGGTGGAGGTGGGGTACAACTTCTCACATTTGCCCTTTATAAGCTCTATTAAGGAGCTGCTTCTTTTTTGAGTTCTTTCACTTACTAGCTTTCATAGGAATGCTATGAGAATTTAATAGTGATTATCCACATGATGATTACTTCTCAGAGTATCAGGAACATAGCAAATGTCCCAAAATATTAACCACTACTACTGCTGCTACAACTACTAATGTTCCTAGTAAGTAGTCCCATCATTATTAAACCATCACTAACAACCCCAAAGCAGGAGCTGCATCCGTCAGTTTTCAGGCAAGAGAGGAAGTAGGACCTGAATGTTGGGGGATGGGGGAGTCCAGGATGCTATAGGTTTTGCAGCAGAGGAGAAAGAGCAACCCTAGTATAAAAGCTAAGAGGGACATGGATAGTCATGTAGCTGCTCAGCTGAAGATGTGGGCAAACTGGGCTTGAATTAGGGAGTAAGAAAAGCAAACAAAAAGCAGATACCATAGGGAAAATCACTGGAAAGATTAAAGTAAGTAACTAGAATGACCAAGAAAAAATATATGAATTTATATTGCCAGATTATGAACAAAACAATCTTTATGTTATAACTGTGACCCTCCCTTTGAGATAAGGATGTCATTGTCAATTCTTGAGGTTTCAGCACACATTGGGTTTAAATTAAATGTATAATAAATCTCTTTCTTCAATCTGAATTAACCGGTTTTTTAGCATTTTAAGCTAGCTTCTTTGTTTTACAGTTTTAAAAATGGTAATACAAAGATACTAGTAATATCAGTAATATGTAATTACCTTGCTATCCTAATTTGGTTTAAGAAGTTTAAGAGTGGAGAAAGTAATGAGCTTTACATTAAAGAAGAAGGTTGATAAGATATGTTGGAGCTGGGTATATGTCCATGATCCCAGAATTCTAGAATACAATAAATTATTCACTCACTTAACAAACATTGGGGTGAACACTGGGAAATACAGGTAAGAATGAGTCTTAAAGCACTTGCCTGTAAAGAGTTTATGGTCTGGTGAATAATGAAACATGTACAATTACAATATGATGTGGAAATAGAGCTCAATAACATGCTATTGGAACATGCTATGGGAACCCAGAAAAATATGCCTAACGTGCACTGGGTGGTCATTGACGACTTCCAGAGGAAGAATGTGGGCTGAATCACCTGAACAGAAATTTTCAGGGTGGATTTAGAGGTTGAGGGTTGTAGGGATGGATGGGGATGGATTTTTAGGTTAGAAAGCTGTCTGTAGTGAGAGAGAAAGCTGTCTGTAGTGAGTATGTAGAGCACATACTCTGCCATTTTCCCCTTTTGGGAAAATGGCAGAGTATGTGCCTAGGTAGCAGCTAGATCACAAATGGATTTTTATACCCCCATGGCAAATTTGGGTTTACCCTATAGGTGGGAAAACACTCTGATCAGATGACATTTTACTTTAAGATTTTATTTGTGTGTGTGTGTGTGTGTGTGTGAGAGAGAGAGAGAGAGAGAGAGAGAACAAGCAGGGCTGAGGGGCAAAGGGAGAGGGAGGCTGAGCAAGGAGCTCAATAAGGGTCTCGAACCCAGGACCCTGAGATCATGACCTGAGCTGAAGTCAGATGCTCAACCGACTGAGCCACCCAGGTGCCCCAATCAGATGGCATTTTAGACAGATGCTCTGGCACTGATGTGGAGACTAGATTAAAGGTTTTGAGACTGAAGATGGGGACTTGAAGCAGAAGGCTATTTCATGGTGTAAGTGGGAGTCACGGGGCTTAAAATGGGACAGTGATAGTGGGAATCGAGAGGAGGAGAAGGGAGAGGACTTGAGATGTAATGTGGGTGGTGATGGTGGGTGCCAGGGATAGAGAAGGGAATCTGTGATGGTGTTCTGAATTCTCTTAGGCACTAGGTAAATGGGGATGCCAATCACCAATTTAGAGGATCCAAGTAAGGTAAGGGTGAGGGGCATTCTTTGGAATATACCACATTCTTTGAATAATGGCCCATAAAAGAATTGGGCAAATGCTTGCTCCATGCTTCACAATTTCTCTTCTCCTAGATTGTGCACTGGCAATGTCATCCCTCATTCTTCTGCAAATTCAAGAGGTATATATTCTTCTAGGTCCAACACAAATTCCAGTGTTTTCAGAAAGCCTTCTCCAATTCTTCACCAGACAAAAGTAATCTAGTCACTGTTTCACTAATATAGCTCTTTTCCTCTGAGAAGCAATACAGGATTGTTTTAAGAATGGAGGTTCTAGGAACGCCTGGGTGGCTCAGTTGGTTAAGCGGCTGCCTTCGGCTCAGGTCATGATCCTGGCGTCCTGGGATCGAGTCCCACCTCGGGCTCCTTGCTCGGCAGGGAGCCTGCTTCTCCCTCTGCCTCTGCCTACCTCTCTGTCTGCCTGTGCTCGCTCTTTCTCTAACTAATGAATAAATAAAATCTTAAAACAAAAACAAACAAACAAAAAGAATGTAGGTTCTAGAGCCAGACTGTGTAGGCTTAATTTTGCCTCTACCACATTTGAGTTGTGTGATCTAACCACTCTCTGCTACCATTTTCTCATTTGTAAAAGAAGGTAATAGTAGCACCTTCCTTGCAAGCTTATTTGAGTATTAAACAAGTTCACTTAGATAAAGCAATTCAAACAGTGTCATGCACATACTAAGTGCTCAATAAATACTGGCTGTTATTATCCTAACTCTTCTGGTACTAAACTCTTCCTACATTGTATTGCAGTTACTTATTGTAAATGTCCCTGATGAGACTGTCAACTCTTTGAAGGTAGAAGTCACCTTTTGAATTGCTTGCTGAATTCAGCAGCAATCGTAATGCCTAACATAACGGATATTTATTGATCCACTGAACTATTCTGATTACAGATATATTTTGACTGTGGAATTTTCTTGTTAAGAGCAAGCCATACCCTTCAATCTATTTTTTTCCTGGAGCTTAAAGCATCAGCCTAGTGTTTTAAACAATTTGAGAGTTTATAGTTGATAGTTAAGACATGTTGTCATTCATATTTATGGTTTCCTTGCTGCTGTATATTTGGTCAGTAATGCAACCACCAATTATTTTCATTTTTCTAGTGGGAAACATGATCTTCTTTATGACTTGTTTTCAGGAATGGTGAAAATTGAGGACTATTTGTGCTTTTCCAAAGAATATTAACATATATCATCTCAGATCTCATAATTTCTTAGTTTTCCTACCTATCTCACTGGTACAAAGAGAGACTTATTACAAAACTGTCTACCCACATAATAATTCTGTGGTCTAATAATTCTAGACCATATTTTCTCAATTTAATGGTGAGTATATATATGTGAGTCTGTATATCTGGCCTGTAATTTTCTTTTTTTGTAGTGTCCTTGTCTGGCTGCAGTATTGGAGTAACACTAGTTTTATAAGATGAGTTTGGAAATGCTCCTTTTTATTCATTTTTTTGGAAGAGTCTAAGGATTGGTAATAATTATTCTTTCAGTATACGGTAGAATTTGCCAGTGAACCCATCCAGTCCTGGGCTTTTATTTGTTGGGGGAAATTTTCCTGACTGATTCAATCTCTTTGCTCTGGTCTGTTCAACTTTTCTCTTAATTCATGGTTTAGTCTGGATAAGCTGTATGTTTCTAGGAATTTATCCATTTCTTCTAAGTCATCTAATTTTTTGGTATATAATTGTGCATCGTAGTCTCTTTTGTATTTCTGTGGTATTAGTTATAATGTCTCCTTTTTCATTTATAATTTTATTAATTTGAGTCAACTCTTTTTTCTTAGTCTAGCTAAAGGTTTGCCAATATAGTTCTTTTTAAAAAAAAAACAACTCTTAGTTTTGTTGATTTTTCTATTACCTTACTAGTTTCTATTTCACTTATTTCTCCTCTAATCTTTATTTCCTTCCTTCTACTAATGTTGGGATTAATTTGCTTTTTATCTAGCTCCTGGAGGTGTAAGGTTAGGTTGTTTATTTGAGATAGTTTAAAAAAATTTTTTAGTTTTTCAAATTTTTATTTAACTTCTAGTTAGTTAATACATAGTGTAATTTTTGTCTCAGGAGTAGAATTTAGTTATTATTGCTTACATATATCACCCACTACTCATCATAATAAGTGCCCTCCTTAATATTCATCATCCAATTAGCCCCTCCTCCACCTATCTCCCTTCATCTACCCTCAGTTTGCTCTCTATTATTAAGAGTCTCTTACGGTTTACTTCTCTCTCTCTCTCTCTCTCTCTCTTTTCTTTCCTTCCCATATGTTCATCTGTTTTGTTTCTTAAATTCAGCATATGAGTGAGATCCTATGGTATTTGTCTTCCTCTGGCTGACTTCTTTCACTTAGCGTAGTACACTCTAGCTTCATTCATATTGTTGAAAATGGCACTATTTCATTTTTTTGATGGTTGACTAATATTCCATCACACACACACACACACACACACACACACACACACACACACACACACCTGATATCTTATTTTTCCATTCATGCATCTCATGCGTCAGTAGACATTTGGGCTCTTTCCATAGTTTGGCTATAGTTGATAATGTTGCTATAAACATCAGTGTGCAAGTACCCCTTCGAATCTGTATTTTTTTTTAACTTTATTTAAGCTTTATTTAAACATATAATGTAACCCCACCACCCTCTCCCAACCCCTCTTCCCCCCACCCCCCTCAGTTTGTTTTATGACATTAAGAGTCTCTTTTGGTTTGTCTCCCTCCCGATCCCATCTTCTTTCATTTTTACTTTTCCTACCACCTTAACTCCCACCCCCGTTGCATCTCCACTTCCTCATATCAGGGAGATCATGTGATAGTTGTCTTTCTCCAGTTCTTATTTCGCTAAGCATAATACGCTCTAGTTCCATCCATGTCGTCGCAAATGGTAAGATTTCATTTCTTTTGATGGCTGCATAGTATTCCATCATATATATATACCACCTCTTCTTTATCCACTCATCTGTTGATGGACATCTAGGTTCTTTCCATAACTTGGCTATTGTGGACATTGCTGCTATAAACATTCGGGTACACGTGCCCCTTTGGATCACTACATTTGTATCTTTAGGATAAATACCCAGTAGTGCAATTGCTGGGTCATAAGATAGCTCTATTTTCAATTTTTTGAGGAACCTCCATACTGTTTTCCAGAGTGGTTGCACCAGCTTGCATTCCCACCAACAGTGTAGGAGGGTTCCCCTTTCTCCTCATCCTTGCCAGCATCTGTCATTTCCTGACTTGTTCATTTTAGCCATTCTGTCTGGTGTGAGGTGGTATCTCATTGTGGTTTTGATTTGTATTTCCCTGATGCCCAGTGATGTGGAGCACTTTTTCATGTGTCTATTGGCCATCTGGATGTGTTCTTTGCGGAAATGTCTGTTCATGTCCTCTGCCCACTTCTTGATTGGATTATTTGTTCTTTGGGTGTTGAGTTTGCTAAGCTCTTTGTAGATTTTAGATACTAGCCCTTTATCTGATAGGTCATTTGCAAATATCTTTTCCCACTCTGTCAGTTGTTTTGTTGACTGTTTCCTTTGCTGTGCAAAAGCTTTTGATCTTGATGAAGTCCCAATAGTTCATTTTTTCCCTTGCTTCCCTTGCCTTTGGCGTTGTTCCTAGGAAGAAGTTGCTGCGGCTGAGGTCGAAGAGGTTGCTGCCTGTGTTCTCCTCAAGGATTTTGATGGATTCCTTTCTCACATTGAGGTCCTTCATCCATTTTGAGTCTATTTTCGTGTGTGGTGTAAGGAAATGGTCCAATTTCATTTTTCTGCATATGGCTGTCCAATTTTCCCAACACCATTTGTTGAAGAGGCTGTCTTTTTTCCATTGGATGTTCTTTCCTGCTTTGTCGAAGATTAGTTGACCATAGAGTTGAGGGTCTATTTCTGGGCTCTCTATTCTGTTCCATTGATCTATGTGTCTGTTTTTGTGCCAGTACCATACTGTCTTAATGATGACAGCTTTGTAGTAGAGCTTGAAGTCTGGAATTGTGATGCCACCAACTTTGGTTTTCTTTTTCAATATTCCTTTGGCTATTCGAGGTCTTTTCTGGTTCCATATAAATTTTAGGATTATTTGTTCCATTTCTTTGAAAAAATTGGATGGAATTTTGATAGGCATTGCATTAAATGTGTAGATAGCTTTAGGTAGCATAGACATTTTCACAATATTTATTCTTCCAATCCATGAGCATGGAACATTTTTCCATTTCTTTGTGTCTTCCTCAATTTCTTTCATGAGTACTTTATAGTTCTCTGAGTATAGATTCTTTGCCTCTTTCGTTAGGTTTATTCCTAGGTATCTTATGGTTTTGGGTGTAATTGTAAATGGGATTGACTCCTTAATTTCTCTTTCTTCTGTCTTGTTGTTGGTGTAAAGAAATACAACTGATTTCTGTGCATTGATTTTATATCCTGACACTTTACTGAATTCCTGTACAAGCTCTAGCAGTTTTGGAGTGGAGCCTTTTGGGTTTTCCACATATAGTATCATATCATCTGCAAAGAGCGATAGTTTGACTTCTTCTTTGCCGATTTGGATGCCTTTAATTTCTTTTTGTTGTCTGATTGCTGAGGCTAGGACTTCTAGTACTATGTTGAATAGCAGTGGTGATAGTGGACATCCCTGCCGTGTTCCTGACCTTAACGGAAAAGCTCTCAGTTTTTCTCCATTGAGAATGATACTTGCCGTGGGTTTTTCATAGATGGCTTTGATAATATTGAGGTATGTGCCTTCTATCCCTACACTTTGAAGAGTTTTGATTAGGAAGGGATGTTGCACTTT
>RCUC01143804.1:0-44065 GCA_003697995.1 Taxidea taxus jeffersonii | reverse complement strand
GGGGGGGCCTGGGTGGCTCAGTGGGTTAAGTGTCCCAAATCTTGATCTCAGGGTCCTGAGTTCAAGCCCAGAGTTGGACTCCATGCTGGGCATGGAGCCTATTTAAAAAAAATTTTTTTAATAAAAAAAATGTATACAGACTTCTGCTTCCCATTCTAATGGAATGTTAATGTCAGATTGCCTTTCCATCAAGAACCACTATAAATGCTGGGTAAAATACTAAAATAAAATGACAACAAAACCCAGCTGATTTGAAGGCATCAGAGTTCATCAAATCAGCCAGGACTTAAGGAGTCAAGATACCAAAGAGAAGGGAAGTTCACTGAGGTTTATATTGACTCCTATTTGATCTGCTCAGAGCATTCGGTGATTTGCAACACTGGGCAAAGAGGGGAAACAAGAAGCAACTGTCTAGAGCAAACGCACTCCAGCCTCTTCCCTGTTCCCATAGGGCCTGTGAACTAAGAATAGCTCTCACATTTTTTTAAATGGTTCCCTAAATAAATCAAAGAAGGGTAACAGTTTGTGACATGAAAATTCTACCAAATTCAAATCTCAGTGTTGATAAATAAAATTTTAATGGAACATAGTCATGCTAAGTCCCGTATTACCTATGGCTGCTTTAAGCTACAATGTCCGAATTTAGTACCTGTGGCAAAGATTATACGTGGTGTTTTCATGGCTTCACACCACTACTCTCTACCGTACAAAGCAGAGATGAAGTGTTTTAAGTGCCATGTATATCACTCAGACAAATTCACAAAGCTTGTGGAAAGAACGAGGTGTTTATAGCTGTAGTACTCATTACTTCATTGACCAGCAAGTACTTGGCAGAAAATATTTACTGTTTTTGGATTCTTTTTACAAACCATTCATTACCTGAAGACATTTTTCCCCGGATTGTATGTTTTGGTTTACTTTTTCCAAAGGAATGATTATTCCTTGCAGGTGTTCCGAAAGTTGCCTGGCATGTGGCACCAGCTTAATACAGAAGTGTGTGTTTGAGGGACGCCTGGGTTGCTCAGCCGGTTAAGCCAGGACCTTGCACTCAGGTCATGATCCCAGGGTCCTGGGGTGGAGTCCCGCATCAGGTGCCTTGCTCTGCAGGGATCCTGCTTCTCTCTCCCACTCTGCCTGCTTGTGTGTGCGCTCTCTCTAATAAATAAATAAAATCTTAAAAAAAAAAAGAAGTATGTGTTTGAAGCACTGTTCACGTTGCTATAGGGTGTTCATGATAGATCTGCTGTGGTTTATAATGAATTTTCCCAGCTCTGTCATTTAGTCTTTTTGTAAATATGGAATTAAATCATTTTATGGGTGAGTTAAGATTTGAGCAAGAGGACACAGCCTACTCATTCCATGAGTTCTAAGAATTTTCCCATGTGTAAAAATCCCAGTGAATCATCCCAATAAGTGATTATTAAGCATTCTTTGGTTGTAATAAATAAAGTTGTGCAAGCAACCCATCTTCTCTGCTGTTCCTAAGATGAAGAACCATGCAAAAGCCAAAGTCATTAGTATTTGGGTTTGCATTAGGGTTCTGATCATTACAATGGGACTCTGGAAAGGTCAAGTTCACATCCTAAAGCTCTGGTTTCCTCATCTATGAAACAGGGAAACAGAGCCATGGGTTGCTCTATCTGCTCCTGATTAAACAGCCAAATCAGCTGTCAAGGACACTTTTGGCCTCATTTTCAATTAGGGAAATACAAAAGATGAGGTATGGGGGAGATGACAATTTATCAGCATAAGTTTTATGTTTCCATGTTTTCCTCTAACAAGTTCACTATGCACTTTCCAACTCCTGATCATTTTGTGTTATTGTTCTCAGCAAAATTACATATGCTTTATTCTCTTTTTCTCTCTGATTTTGAAAGAGGAGGTAGCACTCTAGTACTTTCCTCTAATACAGCTTCAAAAGTATTCCAGTATTGGGGCACCTGGCTGTGGGCAGAGCAAGTCACACTTGGTCTCAGGATTGTGAGTTTCAGTCCCTCCCTGGTGTAGAGATTACTTAAGATCTCTTTCTTTCAGGACGCCTGAGTGGCTCAGTTGGTTAAGTGGCTGCCTTCAGCTCAGGTCATGATCCCAGCATCCTGGGATCCAGTCCCACATTGGGCTCCTTGCTCAGCAGGGAGCCTGCTTCTCCCTCTGCCTCTGCCTGTGCTCACTCTCTCCCTCTCTCTCTGACAAATAAATAAATAAAATCTTTTAAAAAAAAATCTTTCTTTCTTTTTTTAAGATTTGTTTATTTTTGAGAGAGAGCAGCAGGGAGGGCCAGAGGGAAAAGAGAGAGTGTCTCTAGCAGACTCCACGTTGAGCATGGAGCCTAATGTAGGACTTGATCTCACCACCCCGAGATCACAACCTGAGCTGAAATCAAGAGTCAGATGCTTAATTGACTGTGCCACCCAGGCACCTCCAAAATAAAATCTTTTTAAAAACGAAAAAGTATTCCAGTATCTCGAAGTGGGGCATATTTGGTAAAGGGAGTTAATTTTTCCTGCCGGAGCCCTATGATTAGCCAAATTCTGGCATAAACTTTCCAATCCCAATTCTTGTCATCTTTTGGGTTTTTCTTTTATTTATATTTTTAAAGAAGGCTCCACGCCCAACATGGGGCTTGAACTCATGACCCTGAGATCAAGGGCCACATGCTCTACTGACTAAGCCAGCTAGGTGCCCCATCTTTTAGGTTTTTAAATAGTATTTATCATCAGTTTTCCAAATCATGGAAAGAACATTGGTCCCACAAAAAATCTGAAGCAGCGGTGCCTGGGTGGCTCAGTGGTTGTAGCCTCTACCTTCAGCACAGGTCCTGATCTCAGGGTCCTGGGATGGAGCCCCGCATCGGACTCTCTGCTCAGCGGGGAGCCTGTTTCCCTTCCTCTCTCTCTGTCTGCCTCTGCCCACTTGTGATCTCTGTCTGTCAAATGAATAAATAAAATCTTTAGGAAAAAAAAGAAATTTGAAGCAATACCTACCAAGCAGTAAACAGTGCTATTTTCTGGAGATAAGCTAATAGGGGACTTTTTACCTGCTACATTTTGCATGTGTGTATGTACACATATGTGTATATGTGTTTTAGGTTGATAAAATATATATATTGAAAAAATGTATGCCTTGTTATAGAAAACGGACAATTCATAAAATGCTGAAAACAGAGTGAAATATAAAAGGACGCAAACACATGTTGCAGAATTGATGTGGGCAAGACCCCCTTGCCATGGCTGGCACTATACACCAGTTTCCGCCTTGCACATTGCTGGTCTCACGCACTGGCTGGTGCTGCTGTCTCCTTCCCTGTTCCCCCTGGGTGTGCCACCAAGCCGCAGCTACCAATGCACCAAAAAGCACGTGCCATGATTCTGCTTCTTTGCATTATTATTATTATTTAATATTTTATTTATTTATTCGGCAGAGAGAGAGAGAGAGCACAAGCAGGGGGAGCAGCAGAGGGAGAGGGAGAAGCAGGCTCTCCACTGAGCAGGGAGCCAATGCGGGGCTCGATCCCAGGACTCTGGGATCATGACCTGAGCCGAAGGCTGACGTTGAACTGACTGAGCTCCCCAGGGGCCCACTTCTTAGCATTATTAACCCCTGATTCAAAGTCCAAGGTGAATGTGTCTGTTTGTCAAAGTCTAGGTCATATGCCCTGTATCACAGCTGTAAGGGAAGAGTGGGAAAATGAGAGCTAGAAGAGCAGACACGGAATCTGATGAGATTTGTGTGCAGGTTTATTGGGGAATCATCTCGGGACCAACATCTGCAAATGAGGGAGCGAGGCAAGGTTAAGTTCAATGGAAAAGTTGAACTGCAAAGCAGTTGCAACAAAGGACTCAGTCAATCCCACAGAGAGCTCTAGAGCTGGAATATTCCTTTGGATTTGCCCCAAATTGAGGCAAGGGGCCAGACCTTTGTTCTCATACACTGACTAGTCTTTGAATATGGGCTCTGCCACCAAAGTGGGGCCATACTTTTGGGCAAGCCAACTCTCCTTTGCCCAGAACAATTTCTAGGGAAAGATTCAGCGGTGAGCCATTGGCCGCCAAGAGTCCTGGTGGCTGAGGAAATGAGGATCTAGGTCCTAAAGGGGAATTCTCTGCGGTGCACCACAGAGGCCACGGCAGTCTGTCCCTTGCACCATTTGGATCTGCTTCCTTTCTATAGTCTGTTCACTTCATCTGGGAACAGCTCGAGGGTTCTGAAGGATCTCATTTCCTGGGAAAACTTTTGTGAGAAAGGGTAGCAGGATAAACTTCAGCGCTCACTACTTCAGTTCAGTTCACATTGCAGTGTCCCTCCCCGACACACATTCCCCTGGAGAGTTCCCAGATTTCTCTTACCTTCCATCTAGGCAGCTTCTCTGATGGATGGCCCAGACCCTCAGCACTGGAGCGGTCTGAGCCCACAGTCACCACACTTTTCTTACACTGCAGCTGTTCCCTTTGTCCATTTACCCTAAATATTGAGCAGGGTGTAGCAAGAGATTTTTCAGTGAATCACTTGGGTGCAAAATGCATTCTTTCCTACCTGGATTGAGTAAGAGCAATCCTATCTCCTGATGATCACAGTCAATTAATTACCCATGACAATAGGGTTCTTTCTTTCCTTTCTTGCTAGTCTCTTGTCACAAGAAACCCAAAGTGACTGGGCAGTAGCTTTAGGGAACTTCTGTAGAGAAAGCATTCTACTCTGGGAACCAGGAGCTCCAGAACTTAAAATTGTGGGGATAGGAGGCTCAAATTTCCCAAGTGGGTCAGTGGAAATGATGGAAATGGAGCCACTCCTACTTCTATTCCTTGGCTTCCTAACTCATGTAGTCTCTCTGTTTGGACACTATACCATACAATGGTCATTGACTTAAAGTGTATATTGCATCCGGGAGGATGGCGTCCTATTCATATTGAGTATCATCTCTAAATTTGTTCCTCAGCTAAACCTTCAAAAGGCTATTCCATCACTTTATTAGTCCAGAAGCTTTTGAGTGAACTGGTATGTGATAGGATCAGTAGATCTCCTTATCAGGTGGTCATTGCCGCATCTTTCTTGCGGTAAATCGGGTTTCTTGTTATGCAGAATGAATTCCTTACCGGTAGATAGTTGTGTAAGTAAGTCCTGAGACAGGGTGTTCCCCAGGGCACTGCAGGCAGAAAAGCCAGCAAGACTATATCCACAATGTGTATTACTTCCAGCCAAGAGCAAGCAACAGTCCTTTCAGAGGGGCTCAGTACTCAGCTTGGCACCAAGTGGCTGTCTGGCTTCCTTGAGGAATAGCCCTCTATCGGGGACCCAGGATGGGCCTCTGTTGCTGGCGGGCTGGGCACTGCACAGCAATAGCTGCTAGAGCAGGCCTGGTGGGTGGGTGCTCCTGCTCTGGGGCCCATTCCTAGTCTCCAAACCTGCCACAATGGCCATTCCGTTCCTGAGCCCACAGGGTCGGCACTGGGGTGGATGATGACATGGGTTGGCTGACATCAACCCGCCTGAGTCACTTGTCTGTTTGGTTGTCTGGTGGCTCTTTTGTGGGTAGATGTTCTTTTGTGGTCTATGAAATGCAATACAAAAATATTCACACTTTTTGCCCACTTCCTTGGGTCCATCCATAGGAGGCACTGGAAAACCCACAGACCAAATCTGCCCTGTGTCTGTTTGCATATTAAGTTTTTTTTTTTTTAAGATTTTATTTATTTATTTGACAGTTAACAAGTAGGCAGAGAGGCAGGCAGAGAGAGAGGAGGAAGCAGGCTCCCTGCTGAGCAGAGAGCCCGATGCGGGGCTCGATCCCAGGACTCTGGGATCATGACCTGGGCCGAAGGCAGAGGCTTTAACCCACTGAGCCACCCCGGCGCCCCTGCATGTTAAGTTTTATGAGAACAGAGCCGTGGTCATTTATTTATGTACTGTTGTTGGTGGCTGTTTTTGCACAGCAGCCAGCTGAGTAGTTGCAACAGCAACAATAAGGCCTGTCAGTCTAAAACAGTTGCTCTGATTCTTGACGTAAAACCTTTGCAGCCTACTGAGCTACTCACTTCTTTCCAAGACCTTGTCCCCGAGTTCTTTTCAGGTCCCTGATCAAGGCAAGCCATTCGACCCTGCCCTCAACTCTGTGTACATTTTTACCTTTGGTCACTTCTCTTTGTACGTGAATAGATGACTAGATGTGGTGCCCAAAGTTCTCGCCATGGGAAGGATCTCCCCCAGATATTTTTCAGGATCACTCCTGAGTGAGATAGCACCCTATCAGCAGTCCACTTTGGCTTATACCCACATATCAAGGGAATTCGCCCAAGAATCAACCTTAACCTTGTGCTTCTGTCAGCTTATAATCTCAGGAACAGGCTTCAGTCATCATTGAAGATGACACTGTGGTCTGCTTGCTGGGGTAGCTGACTTTGGCCTCTGGCCCCACATGATATGTACTATTTACGCTTATTAATTGATTGTTCTGGGCTCACTCAACCTTATGACTTGGTAGGTCTGACAGAGACCAGCTCATGATAGGCACTTCTGGCCACGTGGTCCCTTGATGTCTCATCATCATATGCTCCATCTCTGTGGTGGCCCGGGACCATTCCAGGAGCTATTTATGGTCTTGGACTTGCCATACACTCCTCACAGGTCTTCTTTCACCATAGAAACCTCTACTGTCACCCAGTCTCCTGGATTACATGATCCAAGGGGCAGGGTTGCTTGTGATGTCAGGTGAATCAGGTGGAGAGACTTTTCTTGCCCTGGGCCCTACTTGATGTCAGTCTTCCATGGGATCCAATAAATAGTCCAGAGCAGTTCCCCCCAGTATGACATGTTCTGTCTTTGAAACACAGAGAGGCTACCAAAGTTTTGTGCTTCCTTATCAGGGAATCCCTAAACATTGTACTAATGTGGTAGGCCCCAGAATCTCCTAAGGATTTAAGCCCCCTTCTTTGGAGAGCCTGGACAATAGACTTGCCATTTCTTCTTCTCACGGTCCAACATGATATGTTGTCACAGTGGACAAAGTGATGTTCTTCCAGATGTTCAGATAATCCAGATCTATTGGGACTATGTTATGATGGTGTGCTGAATTTAAAAGGTGTCCACAAATTCAGTAGAGTATGCAACTCTTGAACTCGAGGTTTTAAGTTTGAACTCCACATTAGGTGTAGAGATTACTTAAAAATCAAATCTTTTGGGGCGCCTGGGTGGCTCAGTGGGTTAAAGCCTCTGCCTTTGGCTCAGGTCATGATCCCAGTGTCCTGGGATCGAGCCCCACATCGGGCTCTCTGCTCAGCAGGGAGCCTGCTCCCCCCCCACCCCCACCAACCTCTCTGCCTTCCTCTCTGCCTACTTGTGATCTCTGTCTGTCAAGTAAATAAAATCTTTTAAAAAATACTTTAAAAAATCAAATTTTTTAAATTTTATTTATTTGACAGAGAGAGAGCCCACAAGCAGGGGGAGCAGCAGGCAGAGGGAGAGGGAGAAGCAGGCACCCTACTGAGTAAGGAGCCTGATATGGGACTCCATCCCAGTACTGTGGGATCATGACCTGAGCCAAAGACAACAGACACTTAACAGATTGAGACACCCAGGTGCCTACTTAAAAACAAAATATTAAAAAATAAATAAAATAAAATTAGTCTTTCGGGGCACCTGGGTGACTTAGTCGTTAGGTGTCTGCCTTCAGCTCAGGTCATGAGCTCAGGGTCCTGGGATTAAGCCCCACATCAGGCTCCCTGCTCGATGGGAAGCCTGTTTCTCAACCTCTCCCACTCCCCCTGCTTGTGTTTCCTCTCTAACTGTGTCTCTCTCTGTCAAATCAATAAATAAATAAAATCTTTTAAAAAAATAAATAAAATTCGTCTTTCATATTCTTTGCTTCAGGATGTAGAGCCTAATGTGTCTTCCCTTGCAGGTCACCTGTTCTCAGGAAAGTTAGCTGCCATGTTGTGAGAACACTCAAGCAACCGATGGAGAGGCCCATTTGATGAGGAGCTGCGCCTTCCAGCTAACAGCACTGTAAATGAGTCATCTTGAAAGTGAATCATCCAGCCCCAATTAAGCCCTCAAATGACTGTAGAACCTGTAGACATCTTGACTACAACCACAAGATGGATCCTGAGCCACGAACACTATTTACTCCTGCACTCCTGACCCAGAGAAATGGTGAGATAATAAATATTATCGTCTCCTCCAGGGCTTCTGTGACTTGGTGCCATGAGATGCTTCTCCAAATTTATATTGCTTTTTTTTTTTTAAAGACTTATTTATTTTAGATAGAGAGACAAAGAGCAGGGGGTGGGGCAGAGGGAGAGAAAAAAATCTCAAGCAGACTCCCAGCTGAGCACGGAGCCTGACTCAGGACTCCATCCCATGACCTGGAGACCATGACCGGAGCTGAAATCAAGAGTCAGAGGCTCGGGCACCTGGGTGACAGCCACCTAAGCATCTGCCTTGGGCTCAGATCATGATCCCAGGGACCTGGGATCCTTCTCCATCTTTCTGCATCCATCCCAGGGACCTGGGATCCAGCCCTGCATCAGGCTCCCTGCTTAGTGGAGCCTGCTTCTCCTCTCTGCTCCTCTCTGCCCTACTCATGCTCTCTCTCTCAAATAAATAAGTAAAATCCTAAAAAAAAAAAAAAAAAAAAAAGGAATGGGAGGCTTAACTGACTGAGCCACCCAGGCACCCCAGCTTCTCAACATTTATACATGGACAACCCTTAAGTGGAAGATATCTTCATCAGTGAGGGCTAAAAGCCCACAGTTAAAAGCTGCTCTCTTTCCTTACCTGGCAAATGGTTCTGGGGCATAGTTCATAAGGCTTCTCAGATGGTCCCACAGAAGGAAGCACTAGTTACCTATCATGGTGGTCAGTTCGTCAATACATCCTTTTATTGGCTTTCCCTCTATCTTTTCTTTCTTTTCCTTCCTTCCCCAACTTCCTTTCTGTAAGTTCTTTACCCCATGTGGGGCTTGAACTACACCTCTGAGATCAAGAGTTGCATGCTCTACTGACTGAGTCAGCCAGGTGCCCCTCCCTATTTCTCTTTCTTTCTTTCCTTTTAAGATTTTATTTATTTATTTGAGGGGAGGAGATAGAAGGCAGAGCAGCAGAGGAAGAGGGAGAAGCAGACTCCCCACTGAGCAGGGAGCCCAATGCAGGACTTGATCCCTGGATGCTGGAATCATGACCTGAGCCAAAGGCAGACCCTTAACGACTGAGCCACTCAAGTGCTCCCCTGTTTCTCTTTCTTCTTCCTCACTCTTATTCCCTGGGATTGCCTTCCCCACAAAATTACCTACACACAATCTTTTGTCTGCTTTCAGAAAGACCCACAAGATAATATAAAAAAGGCACTTGGCATAATTCAAGCCTAATTTTATATATTTAGCTGCCCAACAGTTGTAACCTTATCTTACTTAGTATAGAAATATTGGGGTGCCTGGGAGGCTCAGGGTTCAAGTGTCTGCCTTCCACTCAGGTCATGATTCTGGGGTCCTGGGATTGAGCCCTGCATCGGGCTCCCTGCCCAGTGGGAAGCCTGCTTCTCCCTCTCCTGCTCCCCCTGCTATGTTCCCTCTCTGGCTGTCTCTCTCTCTCTGTCAAAAAAACAAAAACAACAACCACAAAAAAAAACCTTTAAAAAAATACAGAAATAGGGACGCCTGGGTGGCTCAGTTGGTTAAGCAGCTGCATTCGGCTCAGGTCATGATCCCAGCGTCCTGGGATCGAGTCCCACATCGGGCTCCTTGCTTGGCGGGGAGCCTGCTTCTCCCTCTGTCTCTGCCTGCCACTCTGTCTGCCTGTGCTCGCTCTCTCTCTCTAACAAATAAATAAAATCTCAAAAAAAAAAAAAATACAGAAATACTGAGGTCAGGAATAGTGCTACTACGTTCCCTATGATTTAACAGGATTTTGAAGTATTAGCCAACACATACATAAGAGAAAGCATTTTAGATAAGAAATATAATAATGGAAAAGAAAAGAAAAAAGGTTCTCTACTTAGCAGTTTACCTGGCAGTCGTCACGTCTGTCTTTTGCTTCAACACTGTTTGGATGGAACATATCCCGGGAATCCCCTTCTTCCTGCCTTGGAACACTTCAATATCTTTTCCATTCCCAATGGCAGGACCATTTCCTCATCCATCCCCTTCCTTCCAGACCAGCTAACACCATTTTTTTTGTTCGTAGCTACACTTATTGCCAACACCTGAGCTCCCAAATATGAATTAATCAGAATAATTCGCATAGTTCAGAATTATTCCACCAACATGGAGGCCGCTGTCAAGCACTAGTTAATCTTCATCAGCTGGCCTCCACCTATCTCTCCTGGGCTCCTCTTTTGTGCTTTACACATCTCTGGAGGGTGTGGCCCTCTTTCAGATGTGCAGAAGCCGCCTCAAGATGAGTGGGGCAAAGCCAGGGACACACAGAAAAACACCATGCCCTGGGAGAAAAAGCAGAACCGGCCCTTTGGCGTCTGCCAGCCCCGGTTTCTGGCCACACAGACCTCCACTTCTGGAGAACCACTTCCTCGATGAGGAGGTAAAACTCATCAGGAAGATGGCGACCACCTGCCTCACCTCCACAGGCCGGCCAGACGCTAGGCTGCACAAGTATCTCTTCAAAAGGCTCACCCCTCAAGTAAAACCAAGAGCCTGCAGAGCCCAGCAACCTTTGAGGGGCCCCTCTGGTAACCCCCTGGTGTCCCAGCTTCTGCCTGAGCCTCTCCCTGCAGCTACCAGGTGGCTTTTCAACCCCCTGTAGCTCCTGCCCAAGCCATGGACCAAATGGAAACAATAACACCTTTTGCAGAAAAGACCAGCACACATACACACAAAGAACAAACAAAAACTTATCTCTGTTTTTAGATTATATAATTATTCAGCTGGAACATCCAAAAGGGTTGAAAGAAGATAATCACAAGGATAAGAAAATTTAGTAAAGTAACATGATGTAAAATTAACATGTAGAAATCAATAACATTTATATATACAAACAGTAATCAACTAGAAAATATAATGAAAGACAAGATCCTTTTAAAAATAGCAAAAGGGGGGGTGCCTGGGTGGCTCAGTGGGTTAAGGCCTCTGCCTTCAGCTCGGGTCATGGTCTCTGGGTCCTGGGATCGAGCTCGGCATCGGGCTCTCTGCTCGGCGGAGAGCCTGCTTCCTCCTCTCTCTCTGCCTGCCTCTCTGCCTACTTGTGATCTCTCTGTCAAATAAATAAATAAAATCTTAAAAAAAAATAGCAAAAGGGTGTCTGGCTGGCTCAATAGGTAGAACATGAGACTCTTGATCTCTGGGTGGTAAGTTTGAGCCCCACATTGGACAGAGAGTTTACTTTAAAAATTTTTTTAATCTTTATTTTTAAATTTTTTTTATTTGTTTGAGAGAGAGAGAGAGTGTGTGTGCATAGGCCAGGGGAGGGGCAGAGGGAAAGAGAAAGGGATAGACCTCCCTGCCTAGCACCAAGCCTCGTGTGGGGCTTGATCCGGGGACGGTGAGCTTATCACCTGAGCTGAAGTCAGACATTTAGCCCACTGAGCCACCCAGGTGCCACTTTTTAAAAAAATCTTTAAAAATAAAAGCAAAAAGGGGTGATAGGGTGGCTTAGTCAGTTAAGCGTCTGCCTTTTGCTCAGGTCATGTTGTCACGGTCCTGGGATCCAGCCAGCATCCCATCCCACTTCTGCTCAGCGGGAGTCTGCTTCTCCCTCTGCCCCTCCCCTCCAACTTGTGTTCTCAAATGCTCTTCTCTCTCTCTCAAACAAAAAATAAAAAATCTTTAAGAAAAAGCAAAAAGAAACTAAATTATCTGGTATAGACCTAAAGGAAATGTGCAAAGCTGTATTAGTGTAAACTACAAAACATACATTATAGCCACAAAAGTGGGCTTAAACAAATGGAAAGATGTACCATCCTCTTGAGTAGAGTTATTATTATAAAGATGTCATTTCTCCCTAACTCCTGTAATACATTAATCATGACTTCAGTGGTAATTACCATTGGGTTTTGCTTGTTTTATAGAGCTGAACAAGTTTATTATATAATATATTTACATTATAAAGCTAGTACACTTCTTTAAGAAAGAGAAACATGGAGAAGCTAGCCTCCAAGACATTATAACATTAAAGTCTCTATAATTAAAACAGTATAGAAGTGACACATGAACAGACAGATAGACCAATGGAATTGAATAGAAAATCCAGAAATAGACCCAAGTGTAAAAGGAAATTTGGCATACAAGAAAGGGTATATCTCATATCAGTGGGGGAAAAGACAAACTTTTAAATAAGTGGTGTTGAGACAACTGTGTACCCATATGGAAAAAGATAACATGAGATTCATTCTTCTCTTGTACTGGAAAATAAACGATAAATGAGTAGGAGACCTAAATGTGAGAAACAAAAATGTATAAATACTAGAAAGAAACCAGAATGCATTCCTTTATAACCTGGGAGTGGGGAAACATTAATAATTTTACAAATCAGAAGAAACACAAAAAAGATTAGAAACTTTACTACATAGATATAAATATGCTTTTGCAGGAGAGAGAGGGAGAGAACATAAATTTTCAAAAGAGAAATTGACAAACTGGGAATAGTATTTACAATTTGTATCACAAAGGGCTAACACTTCTAATATATGATATGAAGTGCTCCTGATTTTTAAAATGAGATAAATATATGAACATAGAAAAAGAAATGCAAATGGCAAAGATGCTCAATCTTTTTTATAATAAAGGAAGTGCATATTAAAATTACCCTGAGATAACGTTTCTTCCCTATCAGATTGGCAAAAATCCAAAAGTTTGACAACATACTCTGATGGTGAGATGTGGGGAGCTGGGCTCTCTTATATGTTTCTCATGGAATGCAAAATGATACAGTCTTTATGGAAGGCAATTTGGCAAAATCTAGCAAAATTAAATATGCATTTACCCTTTGATTTAGCAATCCTACTTCTAGGAATCTATACCAAAGATTCACAGGTAAAACTATGATCCAACATACAGATAAGGAGCATTTTCTAACACTATTTAATAAAAAAAGAAACCTGCAAACAATGCAAAAGTCTATCAGTAGGGAACTAGTTGAATGTTATATTCATGCAATCAAGTACTGTACAGATATAAAAAGCAATGAGATTCTCTACTTCTATGGACTGAATTGTGTCCCTTCAAAATTCACCTCTTGAAGCCTTAATTCCCAATGTGATCATTTTTGGAGATGGGACCTTCGGGAGGTAGGTTTAAATGGGGTCATGAGGGTAGGGCCCTTATAATAGCACTAGTGTCCTTATTTATTCATCTATTTGAGAGAGAGAGAGCACAAGCAGGGGAAGTGGGAGAGATAGAGGGAGAAGCAGGCTGTGGGAGAAGCAAATGGGCACCAGCAGCTTGGAAGCTCTGTCCTTGGCACTGTGGTTTTGGGGCACATGTCTGAAACTAGTTTTTTTGTTTTTTTTTTTTTTATTTGACAGACAAAGATCACAAGTAGGCAGAAAGGAAGGCAGAGAGAGGAAGGGAAGCAGGCTCCCTGCTGAGCAGAGAGCCCGATGTGGGGCTCAAACCCAGGACCCTGGGATCACGACCTGAGCCGAAGGTGGAGGCTTTAACTCACTGAGCCACCCAGGTGCCCCTGAAACCAGTTTTTTTGCCCCGACTCAGGATCTTACTTGGACAGGTCCCTTCTGGCCCTCACACAGGTGTCTCCTTAAACTTGCTTAGCTGCTGATCTCTGCACAGTCTCTCGGGCCATATACTCACAAAGGGAATTGTGAGTATGCCATAAACACAGACATGCACTTATAAATATATTTTAATGTAAGCCCATGCCCAACATGGGCTTGAACTCACAACCCCAAGATCTACCGACTAAGCTAGCCAGATGCCCCCTAAAGCTATATTCAAATTCAGTCCATCCTAAACATACCTTATATATTTGGAGACACTCTGTACCCCCTTTATATATTACTGGGTAACAAGAAGACTGAGATTTTTTAATTTATATGGATTTATTTTGCAAACTTGTCAAATCAGGATCATACCCTGCTTTGTTCATGTGCCATGAAATATACTTTATACTATGATTTTTAGTGCTGGCATCAATTTCTGAAGCCTGTATGTTATAAAAAAGATTTTATTTATTCATTTATCAGACAGAAAGAGGGCACAAGCAGAGGGGGCGGCAGGCAGAGGGAGAAGTGAGCTCCCTGCTGAGCAAGAAGCTGGATATGGGACTCGGTCCTGCAACTCTGAGATCATGACCTGAGCCAAAGGCAGACGCTTAATCAACAGCCACCCAGGCGTCCCTTCCATAGCACTTTTCACAGCTCTATGTAATGCTGCAATGGATGATTTTGTAAATAAACCTTCCCTACCTCTTTATTTCCTTAGGATACGTTTCCAGAAATGGGATTACTGGATCAAGGCATTTGAACATTTAAAAACTCCTCATATGCATGTGTGTAACATTTTTAAATGTTGTCAATATGTTATGTGGAAAATGGAGTCTTCCTTTGATTTGCTCTTCTTTGATTATTACTGAATATAAAGAAGCATTTTATTTATTTTTTTTAAGATTTTATTTATTTATTTGACAGACAGAGATCACAAGTAGGCAGAGAGAGAGGAGGAGGCAGGCTCCCCGCTGAGCAGAGAGCCCGATGTGGGGCTCGATCCCAGGACCCTGGGATCATGACCTGAGCCAAAGGCAGAGGCTTTAACCCACTGAGCCACCCAGGTGCCCCTAAAGAAGCATTTTAATGATGTTGGGGAAAGCTCAGGAGATATGAAAGGGAAAAAGAACACTGAGCTCTCTTTTTTGAAGGACAACTCTTTTTGTGTGTGTCACATCAACTTTGGCAGTTGGTAGAAGTGAATGGGAGAGTGCTGGGGCCAGACAGACTTGGGCTTGAAGTCTGGAACATTCCAGAGGTGACCTTGGGCAGTTTTCTTGTCTGCTTCTGCATCTGGAGGAATGGAGTCATGGGAGCATTCCCTCCCTAGTGTCCTGTGGAGATCTCCTGAGGCAACCCACCCATGGCTCAGCTTTTGCCTGCCCTGGAATAAACACTCAGCACACCCTGTCGGGGTCACGGCAAGAACGGACATTTGGAGGTATTCCAAAATGTTAACAGAGATTATAGCTGGGTGGTAGTATTTTGTGTGATTTTTTTTCTTCCCTTGTCTGTATTTTTCAAGTTTTTTATATTGATCACATGCTCCTTTAATGCATTCAAAAAACTTTTTCAAAACCTGTTTTTTTAAAAATGCAGCTCCTCCCAGCTGCAAGGCCTCACTCCCCAAGGTTTGCAAACTGTTTCAGTGCTGAGCCGGTCCCCCAGACAGCGGACCCCCGCCCCACTCGCAGCTGCCTGCCCCAAGTCTCCACAGGCTGCAAAGATGAGCGCCTCGGGGCCGCCTGCCAGGGGCACAGCTGTGACCCCTTGCAGCTTGAGCTGCTTCAGCCACGAGAGATCGAGGGCCTGGCTGGCCCGAGAGAGGGTCCTGCCGGAGCTGAGCAGGGATGAGGGAGCCAAAAACGGCTGGGTTAGCCCCAGCCCATCCGTACCACCATCTGTGTTTCTGGCCTGGCAAACCCCAGCAGGCCTGGGATTATTTTTAGACTTGACAGAGGCCTTCCAGATCACCTAGCCTGTGGTTCCGCCTGGGCTCCACGGGAGACTCATTCAGGAAGTGTCTTGAAACAAACGGATGCTCAAGCTCCACTTGAGACAATTAGAGTCCCCAGTGGTGGACACTGCCCTCGGCTGGGTGATTCTGATGGGCAGATTCTGCATTTCACAGTCGGGGAAGCAGAGGCCGGGAAGCCAAGTAGCATCACGTGGCCCACGGTGGGATATCACACAGACCTCAGCCTGGTAATGCAGACAGATCATGGTCGTTGTCCTCTCCATGTCGTGAGAGGCTTGAGTGGTTTACAGAGATTTCCTCAGACGCCATCTCTGTAAGTGCACATAACATGGGGTAAAGAAGGCTAATGGATACAAGCTCTGCTTTGAAGACCAGGAAACTGAGGCCCAGATGCGTGAATTCCAAGTCCTAGATGGTGCCAGAACTATAGTCTGCCTTAATGCCCAAGACACCCCAAGGCAGGACTTCTTCCAGAGGGAGACACTCAGGTGAGAACACCTTGGAGGGCTTGCATTCCAGACCCATGGTATCAGCACATCTGGGTGTGAGAGAGACTATGTGCAGTTTCCAGAAACTCCTCAGGGGACTAAAGTCTGAGCATCATTTCAAGTGTGTTCACTGTGGTGACCTGAGGCTAAATAGCAACGGAATATGCCTATTTAAAATTTAATCTTAATGCGGAGGGACAGATTTTTCCATTCAAGATGGCTGAACAAGAGAAAACCTCAAAAAAATTGTAATACTCTCAGAGAGATATGATACTATGTTTATTAAACTAGAATAAGATGGTATTTAATTTTAAAGAAATGATAACATTGAAAAACAAAATTCTCAGTGATCATGCTTTTTTTTTTTTTTTTTTAAAGATTTTATTTATTTGTCAGAGAGAGCGAGCACAGGCAGACAGAGCAGCAGGGCAGAGGCAGAGGGAGAAGCAGGCTCCCTGCAGAGCAAGGAGCCGGATGCGGGACTCGATCCCAGGACGCTGGGATCATGACCTGAGCCGAAGGCAGCCGCCTAACCAACTGAGCCACCCAGGCGTCCCAGTGATCATGCTTTTTAACCCAAAATCTTGGTCTAGCCACACTAGCAATTAAATATACATAAAGACATTTTCAGACTTTCAAAGTAAAAAATAATTGACCTGCAAATAAACACGAAAAGGAATGTGTCCTTTTTCAGAAAGCTACTGTGCATCACACCTAGAAACCAACCAGTTCAGACCAGAGCAAGGGGACAAAGGCCAGAGGAATGTAGGATGGAAGTCTCTGGGAAAACAATGGACAGGATGCATGTGAGCCTATGGAAAATCTTATTAAGAGGTATTGTATGGAGCTGTAGGGGAAACCTTGACCAGAGAGTCAGAGAAAATAAAACAAATGAGGAGGAATGAGCAGGGTTTCCTGGCTGTCTCAGTTGGAGAAGCATGTGACTCTTGATGTCAGGGTCCTGAGTTCGAGCCCCATGTAAGGTGTAAAGATCACTTAAAAAAAAAAAACTTAAAAAATAAATCAAGGGGCACCTGGGTGGCTGAGTGGGTTAAAGCCTCTGCCTTCGGCTCAGGTCATGATCCCAGGGTCCTGGGACCGAGCCCCGCATCGGGCTCTCTGCTTGGCAGGGAGCCTGCTTCCCCCTCTCTCTGTCTCTGCCTGCCTCTCTGCCTACTTACGATCTATGTCTGTTAAATAAACAAAATCTTTTAAAAAATTAATTAATTAATTTAAAAAGAAAGAATGAGACAAACACAAAAAGTGATGTTAGATAGAAGGGTAATGCATATTAGGGACGCCTGGGTGTCTCAGTAGGGAAAGCATCTGCCTTCAGCTCAGGTCATGATCTCAAGTTCCTAGGATTGAGTCCCACCTTTGGTTCCTTGCTCAGCAGGTTCACTGCTTCTTCCTCTGTCTGCTGCTTCCCTGCTTGTGCTGGTGCTCGCTCACTCTCTCAAATAAATAAATAAAAACTTTAAAAAAAAAATCCATAACCTCCAAAGGTAATTCCAAAAATGTCTGACCTGAGTCACCTGGCTGGCTCATTCAGTAGAACATGTGACTCTTGATCTTCCGGTTGTGAGTCTGAGCCCCAGGGTGGGTGCAGAGATGACTTAAAAAAGAAAAATGTTTGGGTGTCTGAGTGGCTCAGCTGTTAAGCATCTGCCTTCGGCTCAGGTCATGATCCCAGAGTTTTGCAATTAAGCCCCTCATCAGGCTCTCTGCTCTGTGGGAAGCCCCCTTTACCCTCTCCCACTCCCCCTGCTTGTGTTCTCTCACTGTCTCTCTGCCAAATAAATAAATAAATAAAATTTTTTAAAAGTTTGACCCAATAGCATCTTTGGTTGAATATCAGAAAGGAAGGAGATATTTACAGTACATATGCTAATAAAAGATTATAGGGAGACTATGTAAGGAACTCTTTCTTAACCATCAATAAGGGGGAGGGGGTTGCCGAATCCAATAGGAAAATGGGCAAAATATATAAACAGGAATCCTGAATAACTCACAAATCTATGAAAAGTTTCTCACTAGAAATCAAAAACACAAATTAGATTAAATAAAATACCATTAATAAAAATGAAATACCAGGACACCTGGGTGACTCAGTTGGTTAAGCATATGCCTTTGGCTCAGGTCATGATCCCAGGGTCTTGAGATGGAGTTCTGCATCCGGCTCCCTGCTCAGTGAGGAGCCTGTTTCTCCCTCTCCCTCCTGCTGTGTTCTCACTCTATGAAATAAATAAATAAAATAAAAAATAAAATTTAAAAATTTCAACATAGAGTTATACGGGCCAGCAATTCCACTCCTAGATATATATTCAGGAGAAAATAAAACATATCCATATGAAAACTTGTATGTGAATGTTCATAGTACCATTATGAGAAACAGCCAAAAAGTGGAAACAATGTAAATGTTCATCAACCTTTGAACGGATAAACAAATGTGGTATATCCATACAATGGAATGTCATTCGGCAGAAAAGAAAGCAGAAACAAAGAAGAGAGGAGTGAAGTATTGATCCCTACTGCAACACGGATAAACTCTGAAAAGTGACTCAAAGAAGTCACACTCGAGGACCACATTCTAGTATGATCCCATTTATATGAAATAATCAGAAGAGGAAAATCCACAGAGACAGGAAGCAGATTTGTAATTACTCGGGGCTGGGGGAGGAGAGGGGAGAATGGGGACTGACAGCTACTGGATATGGAGTTCCTTTTTGGGGGGACAAAAATGTTCTAAAATCGTGCTGATAGTTGCACAACTCCATAACTATATTAGCAAAATTGAATTGTGTACTTTAAATGAGTGACTCATATAGCATGTGAATTATATTTCAATAAAGCTGCTTACAAAAAGATATCAATCCAGCAATTGAATTCCTTGGTATTTACCCAAATGAATTCAAAACTTGTGTCCCCACAAGAACCTGGACAAGGATGTATATAACAGCTTTATTCATAACTGTCCAAACTGGGAAAGAAAAATGATGCCCTTCAGTAAGTGAATGGATAAACAAACCGTGGTCTGTCCAGACAGTAGAATATTATTCAGTGCTAAAAAGAAATGAGTTTTCAACCCATGAAAAGACATAGGGGAAACTGAAACCGTTATTCCTAAGTGAAAGAAGCCAATCTGAAAAGGCCGTATACTGTGTGATTCCGGCTATCTGACATTCTGAAAAGGCAAACCTATGAAGACAATAAAGAAATCAGTGGTTGCTAGGGGTTGGGGGAGGGAGAGATGAACAGTGGAGCAGAGGATTTTTAGGGCAGTGAAACTACTCTGTACACTACAATGGTGGATACATGTCATCGTACATTTGTCAAAACGAATAGAATGTTCACCATCAAGAGTGACCCCTGGGGCGCATGGGTGGCTCAGTCATTAAGCATCTGCCTTCGGCTCAGATCATGATCCCAGGGTCCTGGGATCGAGCCCCGCATCGGGCTCCCTGCTCTGTGGGAAGCCTGCTTCTCCCTCTCCCACTCCCCCTGCTTGTGTTCCCTGTCTCTCTGTCTCTCTCTCTCTCTCTCTGTGTCAAATAAATAAAATCTTAAAAAAAAAAAAGAGAGTGATTCCCTAATGTATACTATGAACATTGGGTAATGATGTGTCAATCAACATAGGCTCATTACTTATAACAAACAGACCACTCAGGGGCATGTGGGGGTATCTGGAAACTCTGTACTTTCTGTTCGACTTTGCTGTGAACTGCTCAAACTGCTCTAAAATTAAAACCTATTTTAAAAAAAGAAAAGAAAAGAAAGTGGCAATCACTTATATTGTTAAGGAAAAAATATTAGATCATCTTCTGGCTTCCCAAATTGCTTTGAGAAATCTATTGCTTGTCAATTGTAGTTTCTTTGTAGGCAACCTATTTTCTGTGGTCTTTAAAAAGATCATCTTGGATAAGCTCTATCTTAGGAGTTCTGCAGTCTCCCTGCACTGTCTAGGTGTTGCCTTCTTTTTGTTTGTCTTATTTCCTGCAGCTGTGACTCTGGTCTGTCCTCAGTGCCAGAACTTTCTCAACCATTCTTCAAAGATACCTCCCTTCTGAACTCTCTAGTCTCTCCCCCTGGAGTTCTGACAGACGTATGCTGGACCTTCCCATTCCATCCTTCTTTTTTTTTTTTTTTTTTTAAAGATTTTATTTATTTATTTGACAGATAGAGATCAAAAGTAGGCAGAGAGGCAGGCAGAGAGAGAGGAGGAAGCAGGCTCTCTGCCAAGCAGAGAGCCCGATGTGGGACTCAATCCCAGGACCCTGAGATCATGACCCAAGCTGAAGGCAGAGGCTTAACCCACTGAGCCACTCAGGCACCCCCATTCCATCCTTCTTATTTTGTAACTGTCTCTTTGTATTTTCCACCTCCTTGCCTCTCTCTCTCTTTCCCTCCTGGATCATTTTTCTCTTCATTTATGTGTAATCTGTTTAACCATTTTGTTAAGGGTTAGGTATTTTTTTCTTTTCACTTTTTATTTTGAGACAATTGCAGATTCCCATGCAGTTTTAAGAAATGGTCCCATGTCCTCTTTACCCAGTTCCCCCAATGATAATATCTTGCAAAACTACCATATAGTATCAAGAACATGAATGTACCTAGAGGGTAATTATGCTAAGTGAAATAAATCAAAGAAAAATACCATGATTTCATTTATATGTGGAATCTGAAACAAACAAACAAAAATGAACAAACAAATCCAGAAACACCATTTTTTTTATGGGGCAGGGCAGAGGGAGAGGGAGAGAGAGAATCTTAAGCAGGCTCTACAACCAGCACAGCACCTACATGAGGCTTGATCTCACAACCCTGAAATCATGACCTGAGCCAAAAATCAAGAGTAGGATGCCTAACTGACTGAGCCATCCCAGGGCCCCCAGAAACATAACCATTTTTTATTTTTTTAAAGATTTTATTTTTTTACTCGATAGAGAAAGATCACAAGTAGGCAGAGCGGCAGGCAGAGAGAGGAGAGGGGAAGCAGGCTCCCCGCTGAGCAGAGAACCCAATGCCGGGCTCCATCCCAGGACCTTGGGATCATGACCTGAGCTGAAGGCAGAGGCTTTAACCCACTGAGCCACCCAGGTGCTCCCTGTTAATGGTCATTAATATGACCATTAATAAGAGAACAAACTGCTGGTTGCCAGAGGGGAAAGGGATGGGGGATGGGCAAAATGGGTGAAGGGATGTCAGGGATACAGGCTTCCAGTTATGGAATGAATGAAGTCATGAGGATGAAAGGTGGAGCACAGAAAATGTAGTCATTGGTGTTGTAATAGCATTGCATGGTGTCAGATGGTAGCCACAAGTGTGGTGAGGGTTGCATAAGGTATAAACTTCTTTGGAGTTGTTCGGTTATTATGTTGTACACTTGAAACTAATGTAACACTGTGTATCAATCATACTTCAATTAAAAAAAAACCTGGAGTTCAGTATCATAACCAGGATATCAGCATCCATACAGTCAAGATATAGAACATTTCCATCACACAAGGATCCCTTGGTGGCCCTATTAAACTCCTACCCACTCCCCTTTCACCTCTACCCCCTCCTTAGCCCCTGGCAATCACTAATCCCCAATCACTGTCCCCCATGTCTACAACTGTGTCATTTTAAGATTATATAAATGACATCACATAGCGTGTAATCTTTTTGAATCAATGTTTTTTCACTAGCATAGTTCTCTGGAGATTCATCTCCTCCTTATTCTAGTTTTCTGAGCAGGTGTTGAATTTTGTTAAATACATTTCTTGAATTTTGTTAAATACATTTCCTGCATCAATTGATATGCCCACATGATGTTTCTTCTTTAGTCTGTGGATATGGTGGATACCAGTGTTTGATTTTTGAATATTGAACCAGCCTTGCATCCCTGCAACTCCACTTGCTCATGGGATATAATTTTATATATTGCTAAATTCTTTTATTTATTTATTTATTTATTTATTTATTTATTAGAGAGAGAGCGAGTGAGCACAGGCAGACAGAGAGGCAGGCAGAGGCAGAGGGAGAAGCAGGCTCCCTGCCGAGCAAGGAGCCCGATGTGGGACTCGATCCCAAGACGCTGGGATCATGACCTGAGCCGAAGGCAGCTGCCTAACCAACTGAGCCGCCCAGGCGTCACTATATTGCTAAATTCTATTTGTTAATATTTGTTAAGGATTTTTATGTCTCTATTCATGACAGAGCTTGGTCTGTTGATTTTTGTTTCAACAATTGTATTTTAATTTCTAAACATTCTACTTAGTTTACTTGAAAAACTGCCTTGTTATTGACTGACCCTTGTCACTTTCTCATTTTTGTGTTTCTATGTTGATAACAGATCATTAGCTCATGTTTGGTTTATCTTAATCTGGGGAAATCCCAAGACTTTACATTGGGTATGGTTTCCTCCAAAGAGATTTGCATTTCTTTCTGCTGGCAGCTGCAGAGCCAGTTGCCTGGGGCCACCTCATCCCCCTTTGCACCCTTCCCCACCAGAGTTTCAGGCATAGCTCCCTATCCCCACCCTTTCACTGCCCGCCCAAGACTCAATCTCTCAACTTCCGGGCTTCTGAAAGCATTTACCGTCCAAGCAACTCTACCTCATTGGACTCTTCCCCTTTGAAGATTGTTCTTATTTCTGGCAAACTCAGCAAAACAACACAAATAATGGTTTTTGTGGGAAGTCCTTTAAGACTATCTAGTCCATGATGCATTCTGGCAACAGAATGAGATTTCATTTCACATCTCTCAGAATGGCAAACCCTTCAATGCCCGACACCTCAAGCATTGAGGGCATGAGCAGATTAAACCCTTAGGCATGGTTGGCTGGAACATACACTGGGACAAGCCACTTTGAGGAGTTAGTTGTTATTATCCAGGAAAATGGAAGATGCACATTTTCTTCATTCTATTCCTGGTACATATTCTAGAGAAACTCTGTCACACATGTCCTGATAGGCACATACAAGAATATTCATCATGCATTGTTTATGAGAGAACTCATTGGAAACAGGCTAACTGTTCTTCAGAGTATACATTGTGGTACACTTATACAATGGAATACCATCAGCAATGGAAAGGAATCAACCAGAGTCTTGTGTGTTAATATGGATAAATCTCTCAAACTTATTGTGAGCCAAAAATCAAGTTGCAGAAAAATACATATAACATGATTATGTTTGCATAGCGATTGAAACATGCAAAATAATAGTAAATATGACTTAGGAAAGCATATGTGTGCGTGTGTGTGTGTGTATAATGCATAATAACAATCAACACTAAACCCAGAACAGCAGTTGCCTCTAAAGAGTAGAACAGGGATATAAGTGGGCCTAAGGTGGACCCAGGGGCTTCAACTCAATTAAATATTGTTTTCTTTCTTTTTTTTTTTTTAAGATTTTATTTATTTATTTGACAGAGAGAGAGAGAGAGAGAGAGACAGCAAGAGAGGGAACACAAGCGGGGGCATTGGGAGAGGGAGAAGTAGACTCCCCACTGAGCAGGGATCCTGATGCTCAAACATGGGACCCTGGGATCACGACCTGAGCCGAAGGCAGATGCTTAAAGACTGAGCCCCCCAGGTGACCCTTCCTTTTTTTTTTTTTTAATATTGTTTTACTTCTTAAGCTGGGCAATGAATATATGGTTATTCACTATATTATTCTTATATCTTTACATAAGTCTTGCCTCATCATCTAGCCAGACTGCTACTCCTTAAATACTTCTAAAGGAGTGAATCCCAGAGTCACCAGTAGAAATGAGATTAAGCCCAGTCAGAGAGAAGTTTTGCTGAGGTCCAGCAACATCTCTGAAGGCTGAAACATGGAGGACTTAACAGGTATGATGCTTACAAATCTACAGAAGAGTATTTCAAGAATGTGTAGTCGGAAGTTTCTGAAATGGCTCCCAATGATCCCCATCTCCTGGTATTCATGTCCTGTGTGTTAATCTCCCACTGACCATGGGCTAAACCCATCACTTGTTTCTAACAATTAGGCTTCAGTGGGGCACCTGGGTGGCTCAGTTGGTTAAGCATCTGACTCTTGATTTTGGCTCAGGTCATAAATTCAGGGTTGAGAGATCGAGCCTGGCATCAGGCTCCATGCTGGGCACGGAGCCTGCTTGGGATTCTCTCTCTCCCTCCCCTCCTAAAAAAACAAAACAAAAAACAAATAGAATACAGCAAAAGTGATAGGATGTCACTTCACTTCCCAGCTTAGGTTACAAAAGAATGTAAATTCTGTCTTGCTCGAATTCACTCTTTCTCTTGCCCATCCATTGGTCTGCTCTAATAATGTGAGGTGTTACATTGTGAGTTGTCCTGTGGAGAGACCCACGTGACAAGGAACTGGGGGTGACTGCCAGCCAACAGCTGGAGATGAACCAAGGTCCTCAGTCCAACAACTGATGAGGAACTGAATCCCATTGACAGCTACTTGAGTAAACTTGGAAGTGGATCTTTCCTTTGTCAAGCCTTCAGATGAGACCATAGCCCCATGCCATAGGCCCTGAGCCAGGGGATCAACGAAACTGGGTGGGTGAGTTCCTGACCCACCAAAACCAGGAAGTAATAAATCCTGCTTTAAGCTACTATGTTTTGAGGTGATTTGTTATGCAGCAATAAATAACTAATACAGATTTTGGGTACCTGGAAATGGGGGGTGGTGGCCATAATTAATACTAAAGGAATGGGAGAGGCTTTGGAATCATAGTGGTGAGCAAAGTCTGGAAAGGTTTTTGAGGAGCACATTAGAAAAAGCCTAACTTACTTTGAGTAGGCTGTTAGGAGAAATCTGGACTTTGGAGAGACTACCAGTGAAGGCTCAAAAAGAAAAGAAGAAAATATTATTAGAAACTGGAGGAAATGGGGCACCTGGGTGGCTCAGTTGTTAAGCATCTGCCGTATGCTAAGGTCATGATCCCAGGTTCCAGAGATCGAGCCCCACATTGGGCTTCCTGCTTGGCAGAAAGCCTGCTTGGCAGAGTGCCTGCTTGGCACTCCCCCTGTTTGTGTTCCCTCTTCCACTGTGTCTCTCTCTGTCAAATAAATAAATAAAATCTTAAAAAAAAAAGGTGTCTTACTTCAGCTTAGGTCATAGTCTTGGGGTCCTGGGATCGAGCCCCACATCAACTGCTGGCTTGAGCTCTGTGATCAGCAGGGAATCTGCTTGTCCCTTTCCCTTTGCCCTTCACCCCGATCATGCGCTCTCTCTTTCTTTCAGATGAATAAATAAAATCTTTAAAAAAAAGAAAAAGAAACTAGAGGAAGTGGGGTGGAGTTGTTACATAATGACAGAAAGCTTCATGACACTATCTTCTGCAACTACGGGGAAGACAAAACATGTACCTGATGAACTTGGATGTCTAGACGAAGAGAATTTCTAAGCAAAGCATTGACAGTGCCTCCTGGTTTCTTGCTGCTTACAGTAAAACCCAAGAGGAGAGAGATCAATTGAAGGAAAGACGGTTAAAGACAAAGGAGCCAGGAGTTGATGGTTTTGAAAGTTTTCAGTCTCTGTAGATGGCAAACCATGATAATGTTAAGAAATGACTTCTGAAAGCAGGAAAAAATGTCCAGTGGAATAAAGATAGTGTCTTCAACAAATGGTGTTGGGAAAATTGGACAGCCACATGCAGAAGAATGAAACTGGACCATTTCCTTACACCACACACAAAGATAGACTGAAAATGGATGAAAATATCTCAATGTGAAACAGGAATCCAACAAAATCCTTGAGAACACAGGCAGCAACCTCTTCGACCTCAGCCACAGCAACTTCTTCCTAGAAACATCGCCAAAGGCAAGGGAAGCCAGGGCATACATGAACTATTGGGACATCATCAAGATCAAAAGCTTTTGCACAGCAAAGGAAACAGTCAACAAAACCAAAAGATAACTGACAGAATGGGAGAAGATATTTGCAAATGACAAATCAGATAAAGGGCTAGTATACAAAATCTATAAAGAACTTCTCAAACTCAACACCCTAAGAACAAATAATCCAATCAAGAAATGGGCAGAAGACATGAATAGACATTTCTGCAGAGAAGACATCCAAATGGCCAACAGACACATGAAAAAGTGCTCCACATCACTCGGCATCAGGGAAATACAAATCAAAACCACAGTGAGATACCACCTCACACCAGTCAGAATGGCTAAAATTAACCAGTCAGGAAAGGACAGATGTTGGTGAGGATGCGGAGAAAGGGGAACCCTCCTACACTGTTGGTGGGAATGCAAGCTGGTGTAGCCACTCTGGAAAACAGTATGGAGGTTCCTCAAAAAGTTGAAAATAGAGCTACCCTATTACCCACCAATCATACCGCTGGGTATTTACTCTAAAGTTACAAATGTAGTGATCTGAAGGGACATATGCACCCAATGTTTATAGTAGCAATGTCCACAATAGCCAAACTATGGAAACAGTCTAGATGTCCATTAACAGACGAATGGATAAAGAAGATGTGGTGTATATATGCAATGGAATATTATGCAGCCAACAAAAAAACCCACAAAATCTTGCCATTTGCAATGACATGGATGGAACTAGAGGGTATTATGCTAAGTGAAATAAGTCAATCAGAGAAAGACAAGTATCATATGATTTCACTGATATGAGGAATTTGAGAAATGAGACAGAGGATCATAGGGGAAGCGGGGAAAATGAAATGACGAAAGCAGAGAGGGAGACAAACTGTAAGAGACTCTTAATGTGAGGAACAAACTGAGGGTTGCTGGAAGGGAGGAGGAGTGGGAGGGATGGGGCGGGGCTGGGTGATGGACATTGGGGAGGGTATGTGCTATGGTGAGTGCTCTGAATTGTGTAAGACTGATGACTCATAGACTTATACCCCTGAAACAAATAATTCATTATATGTTAAATAAAAAATATATATATATATAAAATAAATATAAATAAATAATGGTTTAAAAAAATAAATTAATTCTGAGAGCTCTGGAAACAAAGAAACACAGCCTGACCGTTAAAGGCAAGGGTTTGGGGCACCTGGGTGGCTTAGCTGTTAAGCGTCTGCCTTTGGCTCAGGTCATGATCCCAGGGTCCTGGGATTGAGCCCCGAATTGGGCTCCCTGCTCGGCGGGAAGCCTGCTTCTGACTTTCCCACTCCCCCTGCCTGTGTTCCCTCTCTCACTGTGTCTCTCCCTATCAAATAAATAAAATCTTAAAAAAAAAATAAAGGCAAGGGTATGTCAATATAATGGTTTGTTAAGACCTCAGAAAAATCAAGCAATCGGAGTAGTTTTCAGTCACATGAAAAGACCTTTCAGTAGATATCTTAAGGATGTCCCTCACAGATCCTCTCCAACCAAACCATGGGCTCTAGAACGTTTAAGAGCACTGCCCCCAGCAGGAGCCCAAGGTAGAGAAGGCCTTATCTTGGAGAACTGTGGGAATGACTGGTAGGATGAAGTGAATTCCGGGTGAGATTCTCAGAAGACCCACAAAGTTCTTGAGGAAACTATATAAGGAGAAAAACTGCCAGCAAGGACTGAAAAAGAGAGATGTACAGAATGAAGAAAGGCTATCAGATCTCTAAAATTTTACTGGGGGCAGCAGGCTGAGAAAACTATTCAGGTGCAAATACGTATTACCTCTCCTGGTTAAGGGAGGATGGGCTGAGAGGCAGAACCAGGAACCCAGAAGGCAAAGCCAAAAGTCATGAAGAATTATTTCCAGGCCTTGAAATCTAATCAAGAAACTTGCATGTCAAGCAAGCTGGATTTCAGGATTTATGTGGACCAATGATTTCCTTTGCCTCTTTCTCTCTCTCTCTTTTTTGGTTTTTGAACAGGGATGTCTGTAGCAGTTATCCGGTCTGTCCAGCTGTGCATGTGGGGGCGGGGGGCAAATGTCTTTTCTCTTTCATTTCACAAATTCGCGGAGCAGAACCACATTTGAGAACCGGAACTATGCCTGAGGAGCCTCATCCGCACCTGGACCTGACTTTGGTGAGGAAATTCTGGACTTTGAGCTGTGATGGAAGGAGACTTTGGGGGACCTCAGGAAAGAGCAAATATATTTTGCATGGGATAGGGACATGAATTTGGGGGGTCCAAACATGGACTGTGGTCCGCAGCTTCTAAAAAGGCTCTGCAAGTATTCATGTCTCCCTCATTGAACAGACTACAGAACTTAATTCCCTTCCTGAAACCAAGAGCACTCAAACAAGGCACTCCAGACCTGTGGCAGCAGGTTCCCTGAGAAGGGCTGACGGAGGGCGGGCTGTGAGGTCTCCAGGTGGCTCCTGAGACCCTGCTGTGCTCTGGCTTTCCCCCAGCCTCTCTGTCTGCAGCTTCATGCCTCCCACCAGGTTCTCTCTGTTCATCCTGTGAGAACACTA
Source organism: Taxidea taxus jeffersonii (assembly GCA_003697995.1). Lineage (NCBI taxonomy): Eukaryota > Metazoa > Chordata > Mammalia > Carnivora > Mustelidae > Taxidea > Taxidea taxus. The sequence continues at coordinate 15,576 of RCUC01143804.1, read as the reverse complement.
CCTCCTTCAGTGGCAAGCTGGGTGCTCTCCCCTCAGAAACCTCACACTCCGTAGGGACCCTGAGGAGGAAAGCAGTCTTGGCCATCTTGGGAGTGTCAGGAAAAAAAATTCTGATTTCCCAGGGCCCTAGCTCTTGTTAGAGCCCAGGATCCTCATCCCCAGAGTCACCACCCTCCCAGCCAGACCTGCTGCTGCTGTCCCTGGCATCTTTGTCCATAACCTTGTCCTAATACAAAGGTCCTGCTGGGAGCAAGGTGATTGACAGCTGGAGCTCCTCTGGGGCTCATTAAGGGGAGCTGGGTGGGGATACAGGCCAGCAAGTTGTTCCCTGCCAACCCCAGACCCAGGCAGTAGGCTGGAAGCAGGAGGACAGGCGGTCAGATCCCCCTGGGCTGGATGTCCTCTGCTTCCTGCTGCTCAGGGCCCAGCTGTGCCCATGGCCAAAGGATAGGCTCCACTCCTAAGGGCCCAGCAGCTGGACTGGAATATTCAGAAGTGCCAATGCCTCTTCCTGTGGGGCTCCTCAGATCCTGGCATATACCCGTCACTGCCTTCCATTCTGGAGCCCCACAAGGTACTCAGAACCCCTGTCAACTCTTTCTCCTCCTGGTCCAAACCCTCTTTTTCCCCTACTTCCTGGGCTTGTGACACACTGGGCCTGGCTCTCAGCATTATGATTTGCTGATTTAATCTCCAAAGAGCTGGTTATGATCTGTAGCATTAAAAACTAGATGTAGGGGCACCTGGGTGGCTCAGTTGGTTAAGCATCCAACTCTTGGTTTCAGCTCAGGCAATGATCTCAGGGCCATGAGATCGAGCCCTCCAAGAGGCTCTACTTTCAGCGAGGAGTCTGCTTGAGATTCTCTTTCTCCTTCTCCCTCTGCCTCTTCCCCCACTCATACTATCTCTCTCTAAAATAAATATAAAATAAAATAAATATATAAACTCTTTACCTGATGCGGGGCTTGATTCCAGGACCCTAGGATCAGGGCCTGAGCCAAAGGCAGATGCTTAATGACTGAGCCACCCAGATGCCCCTATATCTCTACTCTTAACATGGGTTAATTTTCCATTTCTGTTTACACCGTTTTATGTTGCTCAGATACTTTTATGTCTCTATAGTTACTTTCAAAATCACGGAAAACAATAGCTATTTCCAATTTGGAAGATCATTATTTTCTCTCCCAATGATCAAGGGCGAGGACTCTGGAGGCCGAAGCTGACTGACAGAATTTGGATCCCTGTCCTGGAGAACCTTGGCGAAGATACTTAATCTCTCTGAAGATACTTAATCTCTTAGAATCTTCACATGTAAAATGGGATTAATGACCTCTCCTCCCTCAGGGCTGTTGAAAGCTCAAACGAATGAAGAGGTGACTAGAAATGAGTAGAAAGTGCTTACTGATACATAGAAAGCCCTAAATAAATAATTGTTAAATAAAAATAGAAAGTTCATGGGGCGCCTGGCTGGCTTAGTTAGTAGAATATGCGATTCTTGATCTCAGGGTTTGTAAGGTCAAGCCCCATGTTGGGTGGAAAAATTACTTAAAATGAAATCTTGAAAGAAAGAAAGAAAGGAAGGAAGGAAGGAAGAGGGAGGGAGGAAGGAAGGAAGAAAAAGAAAGGAAAGGGGAAGGGAAGGGAAGGGAATGAAATTCAGCTCAACTGCCCATGAAAGGTAGGTTAGTCATAGGTTCGATGGCTCCCATCTCAGCCATTACTCCTGACTCTCCCTATCCACTTATGGCTCCTTCTCCCCAGGGTCTAGATGTCAGAGTTTATGCTAGTTCTAGGTCCTACTCCAAGCTATTGGCCTAGGACGCTGCCAGTCCCTAGGCCTCACAGGTCCTGTGCACCTTTGTCCACCTCTGCCCGTGAATTCCAACCTGATGACCATCAGGGCCTGTGGATTGGCCAGCCACACCTGGCTCCCTGATTTCCCAGTGTCAGTGAATCCCTCCCTGTCCCTCCAGGGCCACAGGACTGTTCTGACCCAGAAGCCTCACTGGAACCACCTGATCCTCCAACAGCACCATGCCAGTCCTTTAGCCCAGTCAGTGATGCTGACCGTTTACCATGGGGCACAACAGTCTAGGACCCAGTCCCAGCCTTCTTGCCTTGCCAAGTTTGAAGGCCAACCCTTCCTGCTGCTGAAGGCTGTGGCTCCTTCCTGGGGGCCCACCTCTGTCATCACCATTTCTCAGCAACCCCCCTCTGCCCTGCCCACCCCACCCACCCCCTCATGCCTCTGCTTCTCTTGGGACAGAAAGACTTGAGGACTCACCCAGGACTTTACTGCAGCAGAAGGGTCTGCTTCCGGGCTCTCGCAAGTGGCTGTATCCAGGCTATTCTGAGGGTCTCGGTTCTTCACTGGCTGTTGGCTAGCGATGTACCATAGCTCTTTGCCATGTGGACCTTTCCACAGGGCAGCTCATAATATGGCAACTGGCTTTCCCTAGAGTAAGCAAGTGAGAACACCAGAGGGAGCCCCAGGATGGAAGTCAGAGCTGATCTATAACCTGTGATACAATAAGAAATACATATTTGGTCTTTGACCCCCATTCAGACATAGAGCTCCTAAATCATAGAGCTCCTAAATCTCAGAAAATTTCCTGGTGGGAGAAATGAGAGTATCTTTTGTTCTAAGGAGGCATTTTTTTTTTTTTAATAGGCTCCACACAGGGATGCCTGGGTGGCTCAGTCATTAGGCATCTGCCTTCAGCTCGGGTCATGATCCCAGGGTCCTGGGATCGAGCCCTACCCCCTGGGATCCCCTACCCTGGGATCGAGCTCTCTGCTCATTGGGGAACCTGCTTCTCCTTCTCCCTCTGCTGCTCCGACTGTTTGTGCCCACACACACACTCTCTGTCAAATGAACAAATAAAATCTTTAAAAATAAATAAATGAATGAATAAATAAATAAATAAGTTCCACACCTAAAGTGGAGCCCAGTGTGGAGCTTGAACTCACAACCCTGAGATCAAGATCAGATCTGAGATTGAAGTCAGATGCTCAACCAACTAAGCCAACCAGGAGCCCCTCTGATGAGGTGATTCTTAGCAGGCCCCTAGATAGCTTCAGGATGGGTGCTGTTCAACAGAAAGACAAAGGAATGATTAGGGGATTGGAACTTTCAGCCCTACCCCTGTCCTCACCCCCAACCTTTGGGTAAGGGAAAGAGGCCAGGGGTTAAGTCAATCACCAACTGCCAATGATCTAATCAACCATGCCTACATGATGAAACCCCCATTAACCTCCAAAATGACAGAGTTCAGAGAGCTTCTAGGTTGCTGAAAACAAGGTGGCATGCCAGAGAAGGCATGGAAGCTCTGAGAACCTTCCACCACACCTTGCCTCAGGCATCTCTTCTGTTCGCTGTTTCTGAGTTGTATCCTTTGTTGTTGTTTTGTTTTTTGTTGTTGTTTTTTAAATATTTTATTTATTTATTTGAGAGGCAGAAAGTAAGAGCAAGCATGAGAGCAGGCCGAGGAGCAGAGGGAGAAGCAGACTCCCCACTGAGCAGGGAGTCTGACATGGGGCTCCACGTTCTCAGGACTCTGGGATCAAGACCTGAGCCAAAGGCAGATGCCCAATGAGCTAAGCCATCCAGGCACCCCTGAGTTGTATCCTTAATAATAATTTGGCAATAGTGAGTAAAGTGTTTTCGTGAATCCTGTGAGCCATTCTAGTAAATTATCCAAACTGACAAGCTGGTTTACCAGAAGAGCAGGTGACAACGTGGACTTGGGACTGGAATCTGGGGTCGGAGGAGGATGAGAGAGTTTTGTGGGACTGAGCCCTTAATTTGTGTAATCTGTGCTAACTCTGGGTACTTAGTGTCAGAATGGAATTAGGGACACCTGATGGCTTAGTCAGCCATCTGGCTCTAGATTTTGGCTCAGGTCATGATCTTGGGGTGCTGAGATCAAGGCCCACATCTGGCTCTGTGTTCAGCACTCAGAGGGAAATGTGCTTGGGATTCTCTCCCTCTTCCTCCCCCTTCCCTCTGTGAACTGCTGCCCCCCCCCTTGTGTGTGCTAGCTCTCTTAAATAAATAAATAAAACATTTTAAAAAATTGAATTAAATTGTAGGATACCCAGCTGGTCAGAGCAATTGCTGGTGTGGAAAAAACTCACACATTTGGTGTCAGAAATGTTGTGAGTAAAAATGGATCATAATCTAATCTTGGTAGCAAGGAAAAGAAATAAAGGGCACAGATATCTGAAAGGAAGAGATAAAACTGTTCCTATTATCAGATAACATGTTTGTCTGCATAGAAAATCCCAAGGTCTCCACAAAAAAAATCTCCTTAAACCAATAAGTGAATTTAGCAAGGTCACAGGACACAAGGCCAACACACAAGAAGAAAACATATTTCTTTTTATATGCTAACAATGTACAAGTGGAAACCAAAATTAAAAAAAAATTAATATCATTTATGATACCAAAAATTGAAATTCTTATTATAAACCTAATAACATGCACACTGGAAAACTACAACACTCAGATGAAAGTCATCAAGGAAGATCTAAATAAATGGAGAGGGGTGCTTGGCTGACTCAACTGACAGAGCACAAGACTGTTGATCTCAGGGTTGTGAGTTTGAGCTCCATTTTGGATGTAGAGATTACTTAAAAATAAAATCTTTGGGGTGCCTGGGTGGCTCAGTGGGTTAAAGCCTCTGCCTTCAGCTCAGGTCATGATCCCAGGGTCCTGGGATCGAGCCCCACATTGGGCTCTCTGCTCAGCGGGAAGCCTGCTTCCTCCTCTCTCTCTGCCTGCCTCTCTGCCTACTTGTGATCTCTGTCAAATAAATAAATAAATTCTTAAAAAAAAAAAAATCTTTAAAAAAAGAAATGGAGAAACATACCATGTTCATGAATTGGCACACTTAACATAGTAAAGATGTTAATTCTCCCTAAGTCCATTAAACTCAATACAACAAAAATCCCATCAAGATTGTTTATAGATGGGGTGCCTGGGTGGCTCCGTGGGTTAAGCCTTTACCTTGGGCTCAGGTCATGATCTGAGGGTCCTAGGATCTAGCCCCTTACTGGGCTCTCTGCTCAGCAGGGATCCTGATTCCCCATCTCTCTCTGCCTGCTTCTCTGCCTGCTTGTGATCTCTGTCAAATAAATAAATAAAATCTTAAAAAAAAAATTGTTTATAGGCATAGAGGCCCCGGCTGGCTGGCTCAGTCAGTAGAGCATGTGACTCTAGATCTTGCGGCAGTGAGTTTGAGCCCCACATTGGGAGTAGAGAATACTTAAAAAGAAAATAATTATTTATTATTGTTATTATTTTTATTTAATTACTTTATTAGCATGTAATGTATTATTTGCCCAAGGGTTACAGGTCTGTGATTCATCAGGTTTACACATTTTTTTTAAAATTTTTAAAATATTTTATTTATTTATTTGTTAGAGAGAGAGAGAGAGAGCGAGCACAGGCAGACAGAGCGGCAGGCAGAAGGAGAAGCAGGCTCCCTGCCAAGCAAGGAGCCCGATGCGGGATTCTATCCCAGGACTCTGGGATCATGACCTGAGCCGAAGGCAGCTGCCCGACCAACTGAGCCACCCAGGCGTCCCGAGGTTTACACATTTTAAAAATAAAATCTTAACTGTCCTATGACTAACATAACTTAATAAAAAATAAATAAAAATAATTAAAATAAAATCTTAAAAACAAGGATTCTTTATAGACATAGATTAAATGACTCTAAAACTGATATGAAGGGGTGCCTGGCTGGCTCAGCTGGTTGAGCATGTGACTGTTGATCTTGGGGTTGTGAGTTTCAGCCCCACACTGCGTGTACAGATTGCTTAAAAATACAATCTTTAAAAAAAAGTAAAATAAATGAAGTTGATAAGAAAAGACAAATAGCTAACACAATCTTGAAAAGGAGGAATGAAACGGAAGTCATTACACAACCCATTTTCAATTAGCAATAATCGCGCCTCGGATAAACCTCACTGGCTACGATACTGCCACTGCACAAAGCTACACAACCCATTTTAAAGCTAAAATAATCGAGACAATGTGCTATTGGTGAATGTTTAGATATGCAGACCTATGAAATATGGAGATTTGATTTTTGACATTGGCGCAATGGAGGAAGGATAATCTTTTCAACCAATAATATTGGAACAATTCTATATCCATATACAAAAAAACTCACTTTGGCTTAAACTTCATGCCTTATTTTATTTTAAAGATTTTGTTTTATTTTTTATTTTTTTGAGTAAAGTGATAGAAGTTTATTAAGCAAGGATACAAAAAAAGCTGTCAGAAGTGGGGAGGGTCCTGACAGGGTTGCCAATGAGGGCCTTTAGCTTGGTCTTTTTACAGAAAACTAACCAGGGAACTTAAATCCTTTTAACATCTCTATCGATAACACCTTCAGTGGCTTACTTCCTTCTTAGGGGCTGGTTCTTCTTTGTTGGTCACAGGTGATTATGATAAAGACACCCACCTTCACACCTAGGGCATGCTGTATTTATTTCATTTTATTTTAAATATTTTATCTTTTTTTTTAAAGATTTTATTTATTTATTTGACAGACAGAGATCACAAGTCGGCAGAGAGGCAGGCAGAGAGAGAGAAGAGGAAGCAGGTTCCTTGCTGAGCAGTGAGCCCGATGTGGGGCTCGATCCCAGGACCCTGGGATCATGACCTGAGCTGAAGGCAGAGGCTTTAACCCATTAAGCCACCCAGGTGCCCCAAGATTTTATCTTTTAAGTAATCCCTACACCCAGACTGGGGCTAGGACTCACAAGCCTGAGATCAGGAGTAGCATCTTCACCGACTGATCTAGCCAGACACCCATTTTGTGCCTTACTTAAAAAAAATTAAGTCAGTGGGACGCCTGGGTGGCTCAGTTGGTTGGGCGGCTGCCTTCGGCTCAGGTCATGATCCCAGCGTCCTGGGATCAAGTCCTGCATCCAGCTCCTTGCTCGGCAGGGAGCCTGCTTCTCCCTCTGCCTCTGCCTGCTGCTCTGTCTGCCTGTGCTCAATCTCTCTCTCTCTGACAAATAAATAAATAAAATATTTTAAAAAATTAAGTCAAATATGATTCTAGAGACATTAAAACGATGTGTGCATCAAGGGACGTGAATAGCTATTTCTCCAAAGAAGACAGACAAATTGCCAATAATGATGTGAAAAGATGTTCAACATCATTAGTCATTAGGAAAATGCAAATCCAAAGCCTAAGGAGATAGCACTACATACCCATTAGGATGAAGATAATTAAAAAAACAGAAAGTAGGAGCTCCTGGGTGGCTCAGTGGGTTAAGCCTCTGCCTTCGGCTCAGGTCATGATCTCAGGGTCCTGGGATTGAGCCCCACATGGGGCTCTCTGCTCAGCGGGGAGCCTGTTTCCACCCCCTCTCTCTGCCTGCCTCTCTACCTACTTGTGATTTTTCTCTCTCTGTCAAATAAATAAATAAAACCTTAAAAAAAAAAACAAAGTAGGGACGCCTGGGTGGCTCAGTTGGTTAAGCAGCTGCCTTCGGCTCAGGTCATGATCCCGGCGTCCTGGGATCGAGTCCCGCATCGGACTCCTTGCTCGGCAGGGAGCCTGCTTCTCCCTCTGCCTCTGCCTGCCACTCTGTCTGCCTGTGCTCCCTCTCTCTCTCTCTCTCTAACAAATAAATAAATAAAATCTTAAAAACAAACAAACAAAAAAACACAAAGTAACAAGTGTTGGCGAGAATGTGGAGAAATCGGGATTCTTATATTTTTCTGGTACAAATGTAAAATGGTGCAACCACTGTGGAAAGACAATTTATCAGTTCTTCAGAAAGTTAAACAGAATTACCACATGACCCAGCAGTTCTATTACTAGCTATTTACACAAGAGAATTGAAAACAAGTACTCAAATAAATATTTGTACATACGTACTGTGTTCATAGCAGCACTACTCATAACAGTCAGAAGATGGAAACAAACCAAGTACCCATCAGTAGATGAACGGATTACTAACTTGCGGTATATATAAGTGACAAGATATTATTGAGTCAGAAAAAGGAATTAAATATGTTTTTAATTTTTTTTAAGTTAATTCTACCCCCAGTGTGAGGCTCGGACTCTCGATTCTGAGATCAAGAGCCCTATGCTCCACTGACTGAGCCAGCGAGTCACCCCAAAAGGAATGAAATATTGACAACTGCTACAATATGGACAAACTTTGAAAACATGCTAAATAAAAGAACACGTGTTGGGCCCCTGGGTGGCTCAGTCAGTTAAGCGTCTGTCTTCCACTCAGGTCATGATCTGGGGCTCCTGGGATGGAGCCCCACATCTGGCTTCCTGCTTCTCCCTCCCCCTCTGTCCCTCTCCCAGCTTGTGCTCTCTCTCACTCTCTCAAGTAAATAAATAAAATCTTAAAAAAGAATAAAAAAGAATACATATTATTTGTTTTCATTTCATGAAATGTGAATAGGTAAATCCACAGAAACAGAAATCAAGTAGGTGGTTGCCAGGGGTTACAGGAAGGGAAAAATACATACAGGGTTGTGTTTTGTTTTGTTTTGAGAAGTGAAATGTTTTGGAAATACATAGAGATTGTGGTTTCGTAATATTATGAATGTACTAAAAGCCATTGAACTGTATGCTTTAAAATGGTTAATTTTATGTTATGTGAATTTAAACCCAATAAAAATTAATTGTATAGTTCTTGGATGATGTAATAGAATTTGGTGGTAAAATAAATTTGATTATAGATAAAAATATATAAAGTAAAACTATAAAACTTTTAGAAGAGAATGCTGGAGACAATCTTTGTGACCTGGGGTTAGGAAAAGAATTCTTAGCCAGGATACTGAAGGAATGATCCATAAAAGGAAAAAACATTGAACTTCATCAAAATTAAAAACCTTTGCTCTGTAAAAGACACAATTAAGAAAATGAAAAGATAAGCCACTGGAAAAAATTATTTGCACATTCTATATGTGATAAGGGCTTATGTCCAGAATATATAAAGAACTGAACTCAAGAAACAAACAACCATCACAGACTGTACCCCTGAAGCAAATAATACATTATACGTTAATAAAAAAAAAAAAAAGAGGGGTGCCTGGGTGGCTCAGTGGGTTAAAGCCTCTGCCTTCAGCTCAGGTCACGATCCCAGAGTCCTGGGATTGAGCCCCACATCGGGCTCTCTGCTCAGCGGGGAGCCTGCTTCCTCCTCTCTCTCTCTCTGCCTACTTGTGATCTCTGTCTGTCATATAAATAAAATAAAATCTTAAAAAAAAAAAGAAAGAAACAACCGAATTAAAATATGGGCGAAATAGGCATGTCACCAAAGAAGATAAACAATGTTTAATAAGCATATGAAGATGCTGAATAGTATTAGCTAATTTGGAAAAGCAAATTAAAACCACATTGAGATACCATTACAGATCCATCCAGATGGCTATAATGAAAAGAGCTGCAGGGATTAGGCCAACTTTCAAGGATGTCTATTACTAATACACATTGGGAGCCGGGAGAAATGACCTCTGGGTAACACAAACCTCAACGCATCTACTCTGAACTGGGCTTTGGCCAGAACTCCATTTATTGCCATTTATTACCTGGCCCCTATATGCTCCTATTCTTCATCTTTTTTTTTTTTTTTAATGGTTGTATTTATTTATTTGACAGAGAGAGAGAGAGAACGAGCACGAGCAGGGGAAGCAGCCGGCCCAGGGAGAAGGAGGCTCTCCGCTGAGCAGGAAGCCTGATGTGGGGCTCAATTCCAGGACCCTGGGACCATGACCTGAGCCAAAGGCAGGCGCTTAAACTACTGAACCACCCAGGAGCCCCAAAGGGATTTCATTTTAAGGAGTCTCTACACCCAATGCAGGGCTTGAACTCACAACCTCAAGATCAAGTCATATACTCCACCAACTGCGCCGGCCAGGTGCCCCCTACATGCTCCCATTCTAACAAGGGACCATGATTCACTTCGGTCTCAGGTGATCAAAGTCAGCTGGGAGTCTGTGGCCAATTGTCCTCAAAATGTTTAGGTATTTTCCTTTTCCCAATGCCCAATTACCGAAGTAAATAACCGTAAGTTCCTCTGGGAAAAGGCCAGAAGAAATTCTTACTAAGTTCAATTGCTATGTGTTGCAGGGTCCTTCAATCCTGGAGTTCCAGCCTCTTCTTCAATCAGTGGACTCTGGGCTTGAAACTGACTTTGTGTAGACATTGGGCAAGGAGGTGTGACTTTTCATTGGCGCTCTTAACTTCATCATCATCATCCTCATTTTTTTTTGTTTGTTTTGGTTTTGATGGTTCAATTTGAAGAGTACTCTTGTTGGCTAACCAACTATTTTGCTGGTAATTGGGCCAAGTTCTATTAACAACCTCTCTAACTCTCCTCCGCGGTGACCCTGTTGGCTGACATTTCGGTCCCGTGCACTGTGATCATTGCAGCCCCTGGCTTCAACTAGTTAGGCATTGCCACCTGTCCCCTGTTGCTTTGGAGTCCTCTCTGGCCATTGCTGAGTGAGGCACTGCAGAGAGCAGGTCTGCAAGGGTAAACGATGGAGACAGCTTGGATATCAGGCAGCCTGGCCCCGGACACCACATTTTTCCCAGTTCCCACTGCCGCCTGCCAAACCTGTAAAAATAAATGTTAAAATGACCCCCCGGAAGCTTTCAGGGACTGAGGGCTAGGCAAGGGGCTGCCTTTCCGTTTCGTGTTGATGCACTGCCCCCATGTGGCTACATTCCGAACTTCATCCTAATTTGTCTTCCAACACCCTGCCCTCCAGGTTCCCAGGTTCTTGCTGCAAAGACCCTCCAACCTCACCCTGCTGGGAAGCACATGCCCGCTGGCCTCAAAAAGCACCGTGTGACCTCGGACCGGTTACTAACCCTCCAGGACCTCAGTTCCCTCCTTTCTAAAATGGGGTGATGAGGGGCGCCTAGGTGATTCAGTTAGCTGAGCATCTGCCTTCCACTCAGGCCATGATCCTGGGGTCCTGGGATTGAGTCCACATTGGGCTCCTTGGTTGGTCGGGGAGTCTGCTTCTCCCTCTGCCCCTCCCCCCTCACGTGCTCTATCTCAAATCAATAAGATCTTTTAAAAAAAATAAAATGGGGTGATGATAGCAAAATAAATGGAATGATGAGATAAAATAACACAATTAAATTCCTGGATCCATAAGGCCCAGTAAACATAACTCTTGTGCTGTAAGGCTGGATTCTTTTCTAACTCAGATGCAGCTGGGGGTGCCTGGCGGGCTTCGTGGGTGGAGCATGTGACTCGATCACCTGGTCTGGAGTTTGAGCCCCATGCTGGGTACAGTGATTACTAACAAAAGTTTAAGAATAATAGATCGATTCATCGATTAGTCAAGGTGGCAGCAATCACCCTCACACCCGTGCTGCAGTGGGGGCTCTGCAAAGTCAGCTGCCAAAGCTGGAACACGGTGTTCAATGTGAGGCCACCCCCTTTTCAAGGTTCCTTGAGAAACGTTCCGCTAGACTAGTTTGGTTGTTGCTGGCTTACCCAAACCACTGTTGAATAAAAGGCAAAGAAGTTGCTGAGATCATGGGAGGCCTGACTCAGATTCCTGATTCTGAGACTCAGGAAGAGAAGTCTGTCACAAGCCAATGGTCTGCTGCTCTTAACGCTGGAAGGACATTCAACCCCAGGGCTGGGGTTAGGAAAGTATGCATTTTCCTCAAGCCTCTCCTTCCTGCCCCAGTCGTTGGAGCCTCCCAGGGGTGAGACTGCCAGGTGCCTTCCTGGGCAGGATTTCTGCCCTTAAAACAGGCAGCCTTGGGGGAAAGCTGTTGGTCTCCTCTGTCTCACAGGAGAAGCAGGCTCAGGGATGAGGAACTGCTCCAGCCCCACATAGCCAGCCTGGGCCTGAGCTGGGATTGAGTCCCAGATCTGGCTCTTCCCATGCTTGGCCTTGGGTCACTAGAGCAACTCCTCCCTGCCTCCTAGTCAACATGGAGCCCATTCATGAAGACTGATCGTCAGCCTCACATACCAAGAAAGGGATCCCTTTCAGCCACAAACATAAGCAGAAATGGTTCAGGAGCCATGGCCTCTCCTTCCCAGCCATTAGCCAGGCTTGTCCATCTGAAGGATATAAGAGGCAGCTGGAAAATTGGGCTGATAATTGAAGAAGGTCTAGGTGAGGTGCCATGACTTAAATGTTCTTGATGGGTGATGACCTCCAACATATGGAATGCTCCAATTCTGGAGACAATGTTCAAATATAGCATAAAGGCCGTCAGTTTAATTCCTAATCTTGAGAAAGAAATTTATGTGTATGGCTGGACCAGTTTGTAAAAGTTATTAAGTGGCTTTAAGTGTCTACCCAAAAATTTTCCCAAGGATGACTTTCTAAATGTTCTCAGACTTTCCTGAATTCTTGGCTCCTCTGAATTTCCCATTGGAAAGATAAGGCAGAAATTTTGACAGGGTTTGAGAAGAACATTAGAAGAACAAGTCATCTCGTATTTTCTAGGAGTATCCTCATCTTAATTTACTGTCATATCACATATCATGACAGATGGATTTTATTCCATCTGATTTGAGTCAGACCACCTGGGTCAAGGGCTTGGCTTTGTCAGGGACAAGACCCGGAAAATCCCTTTTATCTCCACATCTTAGTGTTAAACATTCTCCAGGCAGCTCTGTGGTAGCCAACGGGACTGTGAGGACTGTTGCTGCTGCGGCTGGGCTGGCCGGCCACGCTTCCACACACTGAGAGCCCATGGGTTTAGACAGACAGGATGTCACCTACACAGGTGGCCAAAGTCAGCATGGTGTCAGCATCTTGTGTCCAGAGTCCCCTGGGATGACGCAGAGCTGGGGGTCCCGAGAGCAGATGGCCCAGGCAGTGAGCCGCCGTGCTGTACAGAGAAGTCAGCTGTAGCCTCTAGCCCAGTGGCTCCATGGGCGAGGCAGAGGCCTGCAGACATCTTTGGAAGCAGGGAGAAGGGGCAAGTGCTGCCTTTGGGTAGAGGGATGAGAAGGTTTCATGGCAGGATCCTTAAAGAGAGGGAGATGGGTGAATCAGCCCCAGGGCAGCAACTCCCAAGGTTGCTTACCTCCTGCTGCTCCAGGAGGAATTGCAGGGCTGGCTACCAGGATTTGGGTCCCACTCCCCGAGGGAAGATGGGAAGACGTGCAAGGTTCTGCCCCCTGGGGCAGAGCTGTTCCCTGAAACTTACTTTCATCCACTGTAAGATGGAGAGATTCAGACTATCTCACATTTTGGGGCATGTGGCTGGAGGAGTGTGGGACTCTTGATCTGGGGGTCAGAAATTTGAGCCCCATGTTGGGTGTAGAGATTATTAAAAAATAGATAAAATGAAACAAGATGGGATCCGGAGGGAGGCAAACCACGAGACTCTTAATCTCAAAACAAACTGAGCGTTGCTGGGTGGGGGGGTAAGGAGAAGGTGGTAGGGTTATGGACATTGGGGAAGGTATGTGCTATGGTGAGTGCTGTGAAGTGTGTAAGCCTGATGATTCACAGACCTGTACCCCTGGGGCAAATAATGCATTATATGTTAATAAAAAAATAAAATTATATATATATATATGAAGAAGAAAATGATATATATAAAAACTTTATTTTCTTTATATATATGTATGTATGTATACATACATTTTTATATATATCTTTATATATATAATCTTTATCTTTATATATCTATAATAATATATATCTATATATAAAGATATATAGATATATAAAGATATATATCTTTATAGATATCTATAAAGATATATATCTTTATATATATATGTATACATACATATATATATAACTAAAATAGTTTTTTTTTTTTAAGGAATCTCCAACCATGTTTTTTTGGTGTTTTTGAGATAAAGTTCCCATAAGGGTGTCTGGCTGGCTCCGTCAGAATGAGTTTCAGCCCCATGTTGGGTGTAGAGATTACTTAAATAAATAAGCCTTAAAAAAAAAGTTCACATAGAATTCTCCATTTTAAAGTGTGTACAATTCTGTGGGTTTTAGTATATTCACTGCTATTTGTTCTAGAACATTTTTATCAATCCAAATAAGAAATCCTTACCCATTAGCAGTCAGTCACTCTGCACTCTGCTCCCTCCAGCTCTTGCGGACCACAAGTCCATTTTTGTTCTCTTTCAATTTGTCTCTTCTGATCACTTATTTAAATGGAATCATAGACAGGGGCGCCTCAGTGGGTTAAGTGTCTGGCTCTCCATTTCGGCTCAGGTCATGATCTCAGGTCATGGGATGGAGCCTGGTGATGGGCTTTGCTCTCAGTGGGGAGGCTTGGGATTCTCTCTTCCTCTGTCTTTCTCACCCTACCATGGATGTGTGCTCTCTCTCGTGCTTTCTAAAATGAATAAATAAATCTTTAAAAAAAATAAAAAAGAAAAAGAAATGGAATCCTATAATAGATGGTTCGTGTCTGGCTTCTTTCTCTTGGCCTAAGGTTTTCAAGGCCCTTCCAAGCTGTAGCATGGCTCGGGGCTCCTCTCCTCTCTGTGGCCACGTGATCTTCCATTGTGGGGCTACATTGTGTTTGGTTTGTCCCTCCATCACTTGAAGGGCGTTTGGGTTGTTTCCACTCTTTCGCTATTATGAGTAATGCTGCTGTGAACATTCATGTAGGAATTTTTGTGTGAACAAATGTTTTTAAGTGTCTTGGGTGCATACCATTCCACCCAGTGGAATCACTGGGTCAAGAAATGATGACTCCCTACTTAATGTTTTGAGGAACAGCCAGACTCTAGCCAGACTCTTTTCCACAATGGCTGTGTATTTAATATTTTTCTGTACTTCGAAAATAAACCACTTTTAACAGAGCCTGGTCCACAATATTCTTTCATCCCTTAGATCGCTGTGGGGTACCTCCTATGCGCTAAACACTGTTGTGGATAGTGTTGTAGAGACAGTAAAAACAGAGCAGGCATCCGTGTGTGCGTGCATGTATACGTGTGCAGCTGTATGATTTTATGTGTATGGAAGTGTGTGTTACTGTGTGTCTGCGTTCTGTGTGTGCGCGTGTGTGTATGTTGGGGAGGTGACGCTGATGGAATTACCGGTAAACGGGAAAGGGGCTGGGGAACCTCGGGTGGGCCTGGGATGGCTGTTTTGACTTGGATGGTCAGGAAGACCTTGCTGACAAAAGGAAGGGGGTGAGGGAACATGGCCCTTCAAGAAAAGGCAGCTGCGAAGTCCCAAAGCTGTGGCAGGTCCGAGGAGCAGCATGGCGGCCGGCGAGGCCAGCGAGGAGGGAACACAGAGCAGTAGGGGCCGAGCCCAGCGGGGTAACAGGAACTACAACCTGCAGGGCCTCAGGCCACAGGGAGAACTCCGGCTTCGCTCCGGGAGACGTGGCAGCCATTACCGGGCACTGAGGCTCCCCGCGACGGGAAGTTCCCGAGTTCTCGCGAGACCGTCCAGCTGCTGTGTTGAGAGGGCGCGGGAGGAGACGAGGGGGCCGCGGGGAAGCTGTGCAGATGAGGGTGGTGGCAGGTGATGGTGGCCTGGGTCATGGGCGACCCTGGAGGTGGTGAAAAGAGGCCAGTTCCTGGACAAGTTGTGGAAAGAGAGCCAGCCGGATT
>RCUC01143803.1:0-48079 GCA_003697995.1 Taxidea taxus jeffersonii | reverse complement strand
TACTTTATTTAAGCTTTATTTAAACATATGATGTAACCCCACCACCCTCACCCAACCCCTCTTCCCCCCACCCCCCTCAGTTTGTTTTATGACATTAAGAGTCTCTTTTGGTTTTTCTCCCTCCCGATCCCATCTTCTTTCATTTTTACTTTTCCTACCACCTTAACTCCCACCCCCGTTGCATCTCCACTTCCTCATATCAGGGAGATCATGTGGTAGTTGTCTTTCTCCAGTTGACTTATTTCGCTAAGCATAATACGCTCTAGTTCCATCCATGTTGTCGCAAATGGTAAGATTTCATTTCTTTTGATGGCTGCATAGTATTCCATTGTATATGTATACCACCTCTTCTTTATCCATTCATCTGTTGATGGACATCTAGGTTCTTTCCATAACTTGGCTATTGTGGACATTGCTGCTATAAACATTCGGGTACACGTGCCCCTTTGGATCACTACGTTTGTATCTTTAGGGTAAATACCCAGTAGTGCAATTGCTGGGTCATAAGGTAGCTCTATTTTCAATTTTTTGAGGAACCTCCATGCTGTTTTCCAGAGTGGTTGCACCAGCTTGCATTCCCACCAACAGTGTAGGAGGGTTCCCCTTTCTCCACATCCTCGCCAGCATCTGTCATTTCCTGACTTGTTCATTTTAGCCATTCTGACTGGTGTGAGGTGGTATCTCATTGTGGTTTTGATTTGTATTTCCCTGATGCCCGGTGATGTGGAGCACTTTTTCATGTGTCTGTTGGCCATCTGGATGTCTTCTTTGCAGAAATGTCTGTTCATGTCCTCTGCCCATTTCTTGATTGGATTATTTGTTCTTTGGGTGTTGAGTTTGCTAAGCTCTTTGTAGATTTTGGATACTAGCCCTTTATCTGATATGTCATTTGCAAATATCTTTTCCCACTCTGTCAGTTGTCTTTTGGTTTTGTTGACTGTTTCCTTTGCTGTGCAAAAGCTTTTGATCTTGATGAAGTCCCAATAGTTCATTTTTTCCCTTGCTTCCCTTGCCTTTGGCGTTGTTCCTAGGAAGAAGTTGCTGCGGCTGAGGTCGAAGAGGTTGCTGCCTGTGTTCTCCTCAAGGATTTTGATGGATTCCTTTCTCACGTTGAGGTCCTTCAACCATTTTGAGTCTATTTTTGTGTGTGGTGTAAGGAAATGGTCCAATTTCATTTTTCTGCATATGGCTGTCCAATTTTCCCAACACCATTTGTTGAAGAGGCTGTCTTTTTTCCATTGGATGTTCTTTCCTGCTTTGTCGAAGATTAGTTGACCATAGAGTTGAGGGTCTATTTCTGGGCTCTCTATTCTGTTCCATTGATCTATGTGTCTGTTTTTGTGCCAGTACCATACTGTCTTAATGATGACAGCTTTGTAGTAGAGCTTGAAGTCGGGAATTGTGATGTCACCAACTTTGGTTTTCTTTTTCAATATTCCTTTGGCTATTCGAGGTCTTTTCTGGTTCCATATAAATTTTAGGATTATTTGCAATGTTATTCTCTTAGTCATGGAATAATTCAAGTACATTTTAAAATTCAATAATAGGTGTGCCTTGAAAAATGTGTTCCCACAATGGGGCACAAATTTTAAATTCCACAATAAATGGGTCATGTCATTTTCAGAAAAAGCCTCAAACCCCAACCCATCCTGATGAGGCCCATGCCAAGCAGTCCCTAGACACCCCCCATTTCACCATGTCTGGTATAGGCCCTTCCTGGCACATAAATACTGCTCAGCAAGTGGCTTAAAATTAATGCTAAATGAATATACAAATGAAGGGATGAAGTCAGGAAAGATAGCGTATGGGTTGAGTCCACAAAGATAAGCAGCATCCCCAGAAGCTCGGTGGTAGGAAGATAAACGGCCTTCTAGGCTAAGAGGACAGGCAGGCAAAGGTATGGAATTGACACACAGAACCATGTGTTCTAGGAACTGCAAACAAGACAGAGCTGCAAGCAGTGCAGAGGGCACGTGTGACCTCCAATGTAACAGGTAGCAAGAGGCCAAATCCACTGGGCTTGGGGCAGAGCGTAGAGTGATGGGGAGGCACTGAAGGTTTTTAAGCAAGACAGCACATGATTCTACTTGCCTTTGAGAGAGATCTCATTGACCCCACTGTAGAGCAGGGGCCAGCCAGCTCTGGCCTGTGGGACAAATCTGGCCCTCCACTGTTTTTGTAAATAGTTTTGTGTTGGAACACAGCCATGTTCATTCACTTGTGTATTGTCTATGGCTGCTTTGCACTGCAGCGGCAAAGCCAAAATATTCACCACCTATCCTTTTACAGAAAAAAAAAAAAAATCGCTGACCCATGGTGTAGAGGAAGAGGGAAGAGACAGTGAGATCAGAGGCAAGGAGGCCAGTTGGGAGCCTGCCAGGAACCAGCAGAGTGAGGACGGAAAGAAGAGGGCAGAGCAGGAGATACCGAGAGAGTAGAATAGTCAAGCTTCCGTGTTTGGTGGGGAGAAAGAAAGGGTGTTCAGATGACTCTGTTTCTCCCATGAGTGACCGGGTAGAGGTTGCATGATCCACTGGGAAAGGAAAGAGATTTGTGGGCAGGGAAAAGAGATACTGACTTTGGCTTTCAACATGTTGAGTTTGAGGCTCCTCTGGAACATCTCGGTGGAGTTGTGGTCTAAGCAACAGGATAAAGGAGCCTTGGACGGCCTGGAGACACAGATCTAGGAGTCTCAGCATGTTCAAGGAGGCAGTTAAAACAGTAGGGGAGAATGTACACCCAGGGAAGAGTTGTTGGATGGAGGATGGAACTCTGGGAACCCCCCCAGAGCTCAGTTAGGGGCAGACAGAGATATGAGGAGCCCAAAGCCTTCAGGAAGGCTACCTTCTACCCAGAAGCCTGGTGCCCTGCTTCCTCCAGCCTTGCCCACCAAGACAAAGTGGGGTTTGGGGTTTGGCAGAGCCCTGCCTCCCAGCTCTAGGAACACCATCATTTCCACACTGAGAGGCCCATAGGAGTCTGATCATCTTCATTTATCACCTCAAGCCTTGCTCCCAGGCCATGCCAAATGCCAGGATGAAAAGGAGACTGCCCTGTGAGATGCCTGAAAGCCTGCAGTGATGAACCAAGTTTCTCTCTTTTCATTCAGCCAAAGGAATATCGGTGGCCATTCATTCTATCCATGTCACTGAAGGAACTGTCTCATTTGCTTCCAGAGTCATTGCAGTCAGGTCTCTCTCCCCAGGATCCTGACCTTCGCTCTGGGCTTAGAGGGACCACATATAAACACAACACATACATATATAGATGTAGGTATGCGCCTATGATATACAGCATATGTAAATATATAAACACACAGGCACACTGCACTTTGTTCTGGTCCAACTAACAAACTGACACCTAAAAGTAGAAAGAACTTGCAAGAAGGTCACCAAGCTCATGGCAAAGCCAACAACATCCCATGTCTTCTGACTCAGAGCCCAGTCTTCCCTCCCGCCTGGCTTCCCCTCAGTGTTCCACAGATCTTCACTGTCCTGATGTGGTTTTGAAGGGTATTTAGCTCTCCGTCCCACATCTACCTCCGGAACTCCCCCACCCCCACCCCCCCTAGCCCAGGAAGGTGTCATATAGCCATGTGCAGGCATGATATTTAGGTTTCAATGGGGATGGAAAGCTTTTTCTTCACACCTCTGAATTTCCTTGAGTACTTTGGCCTCCTGCCTTGGCCTGACTTTTTCTTTAGAGGTATAGTGAGTCCCTTAGATGGCGGGGACAGCTCTTGCTGCACGGTTGCCTATGGGTATCTTCATCAGAAATCCTGAGCCTGGGGATTCACCCCTCCTCCCCTGCCAACAGTGGTTACAAGGCAGTGATTATGGCTTAGTGGGCCTGCCCTGCAGACTCCCACCATCCGACGGTTTAACTACTCCAAAGTCAGGCATATTTGGCTCTGACACAGGGCCACGCACTACACCAAGGTTTCACAGTGTTGAAAGTCATCTCTTGATCTCTATCATGCTGACTCTTACATCTGTCTTTCAACTTGTCCCAACTGTAGGTAAAAATTAGGGAGGTTGTCAACTTCTCAGAACGGAGAGGCAGGAATTTTCACAATAAAACCTACAGTGTATCTGTCTAAGGTGTGGAGAAGGGGAAGGTTCTCTCCGATATTTTG
This sequence comes from Taxidea taxus jeffersonii, assembly GCA_003697995.1. Taxonomy (NCBI): domain Eukaryota; kingdom Metazoa; phylum Chordata; class Mammalia; order Carnivora; family Mustelidae; genus Taxidea; species Taxidea taxus. The sequence goes on along the minus strand of RCUC01143803.1, from coordinate 43,944 downwards.
TCTCTGTGGTAGTTTATGTGAGACTCACACACTTTACCCCTCTGAGAAAGAGGAAGTCCAGAGCTGAAAATATTGTATTTGGCTGGGGAGTGAGGCCTGTCACAAGCTGGCCCCGGCCTGCCTGTCGAGCCTCATTCACCACGGCTGGCTGCTCTGCAGCGAAATTCATTTTTCCCCTCAGACATGATCCAAACCTTTCAGCCACTAGGCCTTCGCTCACAGGGGTCTCCCCACAGCTACACTTCCAGGCTGAGTCTGAGCATCTGGGAACCAGGTCTGCAGGAGACATGAAGAAGGATGAGGTATCTCAAGGCCTAAACCCTCTGGGCCAGTACTTGTTGCCTAGGGCTGCAGAACAAAGGGCAGCAAACGGGGTGACTGGGAGTTTATCCTCTCACAGCTCTGGAATCCAGCAGTTTGAAATCAAGGTGTCAGCAGGGCCGTGCTTCCTCTGTGAGGTAAATCCTCCCTTGAAACCTCCTAGCTTCCGGTGGGGGCTGGTGATCCTAGGTGTCCTTTGGCTTTGCAGCTCCCTCACTGATTCTCTGCCTCTGTTGTCACGTGGCAGCTTCCCTTTAGACCCGTGTGTCTCTGTGCTTTCACAGGGCATCCTCCTTTTCGAGGAAGGATGCCAGTCATACTGGATTAAAGGCCTCACCCTAAAGACCTCATGTTAACTTGATCACAACTTCAAGGACCTGATTTCCAAATATGGCCACATTCATAGTTACGTACAGTTAGTGGCTCTTATTGGAAGGCACAATCCAACCCCCCCGCCCACAGGTCCTATTCATTTTCTGAGACTCAGTCTAATATCCTTGGAGAAAGTTCCCTGATGCCCCAACTAGACGGGGCCCTTCCTTTCTCTGCCCTCCCAGGAACCAGTCTCCAACTTCTGGTACTTGTCTTATACTACCATATAGATGTGGAGGAAAGGCATCTTATAATTTGGAGAGGGGAGGGTGGCCAGGGGAAATGGGCTGTCCACGGAGAATAAAACATTAAGTTGAGCCCAAGAGACTACTTCATGCTTACATAGCCTCTCACAGACTGTGGAGTTTCTGCACATATTCTTTGGCCTGACCCAAAATTCTGCATGGTGACCTGGCCCGAGTAAGCCTCTCTCACAGAATCCAGGTTTGCATGGAGGCATTGGCACAAACTCACTGCGGCTGGCCAGGAAAGCCCTGGCTGACAGATGCCCCGCGGGTCCCTCTGTGGTGTGTGCTTCGGCCCGCCTGCCAACCAGTAAGCGTCCCCCCTACTGCTTTCTCTGGATCGTGCTGAATCCAGAAAGTGGGCTCTTCAAGACCAGCATGCAGGTTGGCTGACTCAGGCCCACTTCCTTTCCCCACCCTGGTCCTTGCAGCTCCCCATAGCAGCCCAACTGGCAGGTCCAGGCTGCTTCTCCACCTATATCCTAAAGCTACTCCACTGGGTCAAGACCTGTAGTCTTGCCTCCAGTACTGGAGGGAGGCTTGCTGTCCCCTGACGGGCCAGCTAGTGACCTGGGTTGAATCCTGGTTATGTACAGATCTCTACCTTACACCCTTGTTTAGCCTGGGCTCCAGAGCAGGAGAACTTTTGATGTAGAAATTATCAGAACGGGATGCCCTTGTGTTCTGAATCCCAGTTCTGTCTTTTAGGCGAGACTCTGACCTCAGGCAAGGACATGTAAGTCCCTATGTTTCTGTGATCCACCTTATGTTGAGAGGGGTTTAATGGTCATTCCTTTGCAGCGCTGTCAGAAGGCAGCTTAGTGGCTATGAACATGTGCTCTGAAGAGAGCCAGCTCAAATTCAAAAGTGAACCATCAACATGGAGCACATCACTTCCCCTCTCAAGGTTTAACCTCCTCTACCGTGGCTGTTCCCAGGACAACTGTACTAGATTCCTGTGGCTGTTCTAACAAATTATCACAAAGTCAAGGGCTTCAAGAACACAACTGTATTTACTTACAGCTCTAGAGGCCCAAAGTCTGAAGTCAGTCTCACGAGGCCAACACCAAGGTGTCCCAGGGCTGTCCCCCCATTCAGAGCTCTAAGGAGAACCCATTTTCTATTCCTCTTCAGCTTTGGAAGTTGCAATCCATGGGTTGTGGCCATTCTGCCCATCTTCAAAACCAGTGACATGGCATCTTCAAATTTCCCTCAGCTTACACCATTACATCATCTTCTGGCTTCCGTGTCAAATCCCCTTTTGCCCCCCACTGACAAGGACACTTCCAGTTGCCCTCGGGGCCTACCAGAATGATCTCCCTATCACAAAATCCTCCATGTAATCACATCTCTTTTTGCCATGTGAGGTAACACTCACAGATTCCAAGGTTGAGGACTTAGATCTCTTTAGGAGCCATTCCCCAGTCTACCACACAACATTAAAAATAGATGTTAAGCAGTGTAGTGTGCCACAGACCCCTCAGAATGGCCCCCTTCTTTCTTGCCTCACTGGAGGGGCAGAGGCATCCAAAAGGGTGGAGAGCCACTCAGGGAGATCAGGTCAGCAGCTGTTTACTAACTGGCTTTGAACTACTTCAATATTTTAACACCCAGCCATACCAGCTAAATGTGAGCTCTGCTACTACTAAATACCACAGAGAGTTTCTTCATGATTAGATTCCATAATCCATGTCAAGCTCTTAGTACAAGGCCTGGCATACAGTAAGTGCTCGATAAATGTTAGCTGTGAATACTGTCATTGATAGTGACATGGTGTCTCCTAGGAGCCTGAACTCTATTCTGGGTAAACTAATTCCACCAAAAGACAAGAGTACCCCCCCACCACCACCCCTCACCAAGCTGCCCCTCTGCCATCCCTTCAGGTAGCACAGACACCCTTGGGTACCTGGGCACTTGCCCTCTGGGATGCCAGTTTTCCCCATTTTTCTCAACTTTCTCCCCACTTCCTGGACTTCCTGGACTCTCACTCTCAGCTCCCCCAGATTCAGGACTCAATCTATCTTCTCCAGTTGGCACTCTGATGAGAAAGTTGGGTCAACATACTCATTCATCAGCCCCCAGTTTGCCCAAAGAATAAATTATGCTTCCCACTTCCTCATCTACATATTATATGCCGTGGCCAAGAATGCACCAGAGGCTTCCAGCTGCCTGGGAGCTGGCCAGACAGTCTGAGCCTGGAGTTTGTGCATGAGAGCCAGGCTCTGACGGTTGCAAGAAGTCTGCTGGAAGATCCATTAGCCTGAGCTGATTTGCCAAGCCTAAAAGAGAGCTCCAGGCTATACCCATCCATGCAAGCTGTCAACTTGCCCTAGGAGTCTAAGAGCTAGGCTCTAAGGTAACCACTCTCTCATGAAGTTAAGTAGATGCAGGTCAACTAAAATCCTCTCTACAAGGAGGAAGGTTCCAGGCTTCCCTTGGTGTTAATGGCCAGCTAATCTTTGAAGTGTAGCTCTTCAATTAAATACACACACACCAGGGCGCCTGGGTGGTTCAATGGGTTAAGCCTCTGCCTTCAGCTCAGGTCATGATCTCAGGGTCCTGGGATCAAACCCCATATCAGGCTCTCTGCTCAGCAGGGAGCCTGCTCTCTCTCTGTTAAATAAATTAAAAAATTTTAAACACACACACACACACACACACACACACACACACAATCTTTATCATAACCCTTGCCAGGCTCTGGAAATCCAAAATCAGTGATAATAGCTACTGCTTATTCAATGCTTGTTCTGTGCTAGAGAGGGTTCTAGGAGCTTCCATCCATCCTCCAATTGTAGTAAAATGCAGAAACCGAGGCTTACACAGGCTAAGTAACTTATAAATGGTGTTGCCAAGTCTTCAGCTCAGGATGTCAAAGTCTTGTTTTGTTGTCCACCCCCCCCACCCCCGCCGACAATACATATTGCCTGTGAATAAAAAACAATCTTTGAAATCAGAAGGCTCTAGTGGGAGCATGCTTGGTAATTAAATAACCATCCCTCCTACCATCTGAACAAGGTGGTAGGAGTATAGAAAATATAGAACCTCTTTCCTATGCCGGGGGATGAGAGCCAGTGATATCCTCAGTGACCTCCTGATTTAACCCCCACACTGTACACATGGGGAAACTGAATCACTGAGAGGGACAAAGATTCCACCAAGGCCTCACCACAAGTAGACAGAAGAGCTAGGACTAGAGCAGCCTCCTATGACCCAGCCCACACAACCTCTCCTCCCTGCTTCTTCCTACTGCCTGGGCCTCTAGGAAAGGGAAGAGCTGGGATTAGGGTTGCCAGACTTAGCAAAAACCAAAACAGGGTACCCAGTTTATTTGGATTTCAAATAAACAACAAATATATCTTTGCATATCTAATACACAAGCAATATTTGGGACATGATTTTACAAAAAAATTATTCATGATGTATATTCATGTTTAATTATGTCTCCTGTATTTTACATGGCAACTCTGGCTGGGATGGATCCCCGAGCCATCAGGGTTTTGGGGAGGGGCAGGTTGGGAGTGAGCAGTATCTACCCCTTGGCTGAGTTCCAGCTGATTATGTGAAACTCAGAGGAGTGGCCTACAGGAGCCAGGGCAGGAAGAAGACAAGGGAGAGGTCTGGGTGATGCACAATCAGAATCTGTAAGTTCCAACCAGCTGCAAGGTCCATAACTCACACGAAAGCCCTCCAGAGAGAGAAGGGACGGGATGACTAACAAATGCAGCACAGAGGAAGGACAGAGGGACTTGGCCTGGATGAAGGACTTCCAGAGAAGGGTCCATGCTCAGAAGGAACAGAGCTCTTCCAAGAAGCAGCAGTCAGCCGGAGGAGGGGGGCAGTGCTAGGGGAGGCTTCCAAGGCAGAAGAATTCAGCTCAACAACAGCTGAACATTTTTTTTTCTTTAAAGATTTTATTTATTTATTTGACAGAGATCACAGGTTGGCAGAGAGGCAGGCAGAGAGAAAGAGGGGGAAGCAGGCTCCCCATTGAGCAGAGAGCCCAATGTGGGGCTCAATCTCTGGACCCTGGAATCATGACCTGGGCCAAAGGCAGAGGTTTTAACCCGCTGAGCCACCCAGGTGCCCCACCAGCTGAACTTTTTATATCCTATGCCACCTTTCTTAGTGTCTGGCAGCTTGCTACAATGGAAAAAAAAAATCCAAGATTTGACTTAAGAATTTTTAGTCACATCAATACTCCTTCCCAGCTATGTGACCTGGGCACGTTTACAGAGCACTTCTGAGCTATTTTCTTTATCAAGTGGGGTTCACAGAGCCGTTGCTCAAATCAGATGAGAAAATGAAGCTACAACTTGATTGAGTGCTGGTCTAAATGCTTGCTCTTAAACGCAGCGAATGCCCGCCAAGTGTCTACTGAATAGATCTTGGTTTTGTATTTCCTTGCCCTCCCCATCAAAAACATGTCAGGACCTTAAAGAAAATCATGTATGTGACTCGAGTCCTCTGCTGTTTTATCACTCCCTGCCATTCCAGTTTGACAAGAGGATAAGTGAATGATTTGCAGCTATGAAGGGGCCCCCGGGTCCCAGGTTTCTATCGTCATTTTGGGGAGTTGCTTGGGCTCTCGGCAGCACCCGGGGCATTATGAAATAATTTGCTGTGGCAGTAGTTGGTAGGGAATGGTCCCTTAGTGCATCAGGGTTTTGAGAATGAGGTCAAATAAGGATTACTGGTGTTAGAAAGCAGTTATGTTTGAAGACAGAGGTGGGGGTTGAGACAATGAGGAGCCATGAGAGGAGGAAGAGGGAAGGAGGGAAGAAGGGAAAGGGGCAGAGAAGAGAAGAGCGTGGCTTCACTAGCGTTTGGCTGTTCTCTGCTTGTAGGCTGGCATGTCTGAGGACTGAAGCCAATGATTTAAGCTCCCTGAACCATTTTCCTGAAATGAAAAAGAGGAGACTCTATTTACAGGTGGGTTGAGCTGATAATTATTAGAAAATGTTGGCAATTTTCCTAATATTACATAATGCCCATGGGGCACCTGGTAATTCTATCATCCTACTCGAATCTCAAATGACTCTAAAGTGGAAAGATAGAATTGTAATCCATGATCCATGATTTTCCCATTATCAACAGGCCAGTAAATGGCACAGCTCACAGCTATTAGGCTAGCTGTTGTTCTCTGTGACCCTGGGATCCAGAGAGCACCTGCTGTGAGGTAGGCCTCCTGGTATGTGCTGGGATAGTGACATCAGCCAAATGAGCCTGGTCCCTGCCTTCAGGGAGCCAACCCTCCACTGGGGAAAAAGACATCACATAAATCATCACACAGCTACATGTGTAATTACACAGCACGGTAAATGAGACAATGAAGTCAAATAACTAAGTCTCTTGAAGAGTAAAAGAGAGGACAGATACTGAGAGGGGAAGAATGCAGGAGAAGGCCTTTCTGCAGAAAGAAGGTATGAGCTGACATTTGAAGTATGACTGGAATTTAGCCAGACCCAGGATGAGACATTCCAGGCAGTGGGAAGAACATATTTGAGAGCCCCGAGGCATAAAACAGCAAGGACTTAATTGTGATCAGAATGTGTTCTTTCTTCCTTTCCCTCCCTCCTTCCCTTCCTCCCTCCCTCCCTTCCTTCCTTCCTTCCTTCCTTCCTTCCTTCCTTCCTTCCTTCGAATGTGTATTTTCAATGAGAGAGGAATGTGTTGCAGAATTAAATGAGGGTGGCTCAGTGGTCCTTAACCCATTCTTCTAAGAATCCCTGGGGAGGTTTGAAAAAGTACCAGTACCCACGTACCACAAGAGAGATCATAATAGCTGCTCTGAATTGGGCTCTGGACAAAAGAATTTTTTTTTCTTCTTCTTTTTTTTTTTAAATTTAAGCTTTATTTAAACATATAATGTAACCCCACCACCCTCTCCCAACCCCTCTCCCCCCCACCCCCCTCAGTTTGTTTTATGACATTAAGAGTCTCTTTTGGTTTGTCTCCCTCCCGATCCCATCTTGTTTCATTTTTACTTTTCCTACCACCTTAACTCCCACCCCCGTTGCATCTCCACTTCCTCATATCAGGGAGATCATGTGATAGTTGTCTTTCTCCAGCTGACTTATTTCGCTAAGCATAATACGCTCTAGTTCCATCCATGTCGTCGCAAATGGTAAGATTTCATTTCTTTTGATGGTTGCATAGTACTACTGGGTATTTACCCTAAAGATACAAACGTAGTGATCCAAAGGGGCACGAGTACCCGAATGTTTATAGCAGCAATGTCCACAATAGCCAAGTTATGGAAAGAACCTAGATGTCCATCAACAGATGAATGGATAAAGAAGATGTGGTATATATGGACAAAAGAATTTTTAAATAGCTCCCCAGGTGATTCTAATATACAACAAAGGATGAGAACCATGGGGCCTTTTAGAACAGGATGAATTTTTTTTGGAAGAGGATGAGGTGTTTCAATTTCCTCCTAATGGGAGGGCATGGAATATTTTTAAGCAGGAAGCAGGGAAACATCAAAGCTGAATTATTAGGTGATCACTAGAATGCTGTATGGAGATCAAAAGTAGGGAGACGACTGTGCAGACTTTCAATAGGTCAGGTAGGATATGTGAAGGCTGGGACTGGGTTAGGAGCAATGGAGATGGAGAAGAGTTGAAGGAATCAGATATATAGGGGAGGTAGAATCAGTGGGCAACATATCTGTAGGACTCTCAGAGACATGATTTCCAAGACTGAAATTTCTCGGGTCATCATCTGGATGAATGGAGATACCATCTACTGCAGTCAAGACCATTGGAAGAGAAGCAGGGCTAGCATGATTTTGAATCTATTAGGTAGGAGATCCTCATGAGACATCCGGGTAGAGCTGCCACAGAGGCAGTTTAATGTGCAATTCTAGAGCTCCAAGGAGGTCTGGGCGGGAGAAGAAATTTCAGAGTTGTCAGTGGGTCAATGGTCTTTAAAGACACAGGTACAGAAGTACCTATTGGTTAAGTCTCTGCCTTTGGCTCAGGGCATGATCCCAGAGCCCTGAGATGGAGCCCCACATCTGGTTCCCTGCTCGGTGGGGAGCCTGCTTCTCTCTCTTTCTGTTGAAAAAATAAATCAAATCTTTAAAAAAAAAAAAAAGGCACAGGTACATAAATGAGATTGTTTAGGGAGCCCAAGAAGAATGAGAAGAGGGCCGAGGATCCTGAGTCCTCAGGATCTCCAAAAGTCAGAGGGTAGAAAGATTGAGAGACGCCAACGGGGAGACTAAGAAAGTGGGGGGGGGCGGCTATGAGGAGGCAGTGCAGCTGCAGACCAAGGATGATCAGAGCAGTCACGGAAACTGTTGGCTGGCAACCTGGACTGAAGGCTGACACCTCTCACTGGATATGACAGCATGGGCGTTCCAGTGACTTGTAAAGGAAGAGCTTTGGTTAAGTGATAGGGGCAGAAACCAGCATGCAATGGCCTAGAGAGTGGATGGGTACCCTAGGACTCAGTGATGCCATCCATAGTATTAAAAGACAAACTGAGTCACGCTTAAAAAAAATGTATTTGAGTGAAAATCTGTTTGAATCAGGCAAAACCAAACCTGAAGCGATTCGGTGCAGTCTACAGACAGGAGCTGGGGAGAAGACTTCTATAGAGAAGATGCAGAGGCAAAGCCAGATCATCATTTGATCTCTGGCTGGCGCTTTAGAGTTTGCCGTATTTGGGAAAGCATGGTCGGCTGATGGTGATCGGTTATCCTTAGCTTTTGATTTCTTCAACTCGAGTAATTTACAGGCTTAGGTTGTGGTTTGCTTTACGTAGGCTACCAAGACTTTAAAACCACCTCCTTTTGATGGCCTCCTTATTTAATAATTTAACAATTGTCCGTGGAAGACACTTGCGCGTGAAAACAAGAAGTTCCACAGAAGCATGTTTACTGAAGCAGTGTTTGCATTTAAGAAAAACAAAAACAACTTAAATACCCATCTAGGCTGAGTGGAAAATTAAAGCAAGGGAAGGAAGGCAGCTGTAGAATTCAGTGGTTAAGAATAAAGACCCTGGAGCCAGACTGTCCGGTTCGAATCTCCAATTTTCCACTTATTGGCAGTGTGATCACAGGCAAGTTACTGAAACCCTTTGTGCCTTAATTTTCTCATCTGCAAAAGAGGACTAATAATAGACCATCTACCTCATAGGAGTGTCTGAGGACTAAGTAAGTTAAAACATATAAAAATAAGTTCAAATGAATAACTCAAATAAATAAATACCATTTTATAACTCGAAGGGTCTCAAAATAATTTTTACCACCCCAGTTTACAGATGAGTACAGCTCATCTACCTCAGCCATGAGCCTGACTCCTAGATGCTTCTGATACCAAGCTGCTTCACCATGCCTCTCTGCCTCACATTGAAGACTCAGGTGTCATGATTCTTGCTCAGTGCCTGGATAAGGCAAAATGCTCAGGAGGCAATACAAATACCATTTTTGAAAAATATATTTAAAAACACAAACTATCATCAAATGAATAAATACAAAATGACATTCACAGGTCCTAGGATTCATGTATGAAATAAAAGAGTTAAATTAGAAAAAAAAAATCTGTGATCTCCTTGCTCGCTTTTTTGTTAAATATAAAGTAATCCAGGTTCATCCTAAACTTATTCTAGCCTTGTTTCCTTCTTCTGCTTCTTTTCATGTTTTCAACGTTTATTCTATTCCCTAGCTCTCTCTTCCTGACCCCAGAGCCTCAGTGTGCCTATCTGGGTGCCCAGAAGCCTCCCACCCTCTCTCTCTGCCTCAGATGCTAGCCTTCAGCCTACCGTCCACACTGATAAGATTAACCTTTGTGATAGGTCAATTTGTTCCCTTTTCATGCTGCTTATTACAGGGGCTCCCCATGGCCCTCAGAAGAAAGTCCCCAACATGGAGGGCAAGACTCTCTGTGACCTGGGGGCTCCCGTCCCACCTGCTGCTGTGACTCTCCTCACCTCCATCACCAGTCCTCCACTGATCTCTTTCTCATCTCCCAAACCTTGCCCAGACTTCTCTGACTTTCCCCTCTCGTCATCTGCATAGCTCCTGCTCATCCTACAGGATTCTAGTCATGTCTCCCACCCCCAAGGAAGCCTTCCTTGGACTTCCTGCCTACCCCTTACCCACTCTTCCATGAATTGACTGCCCTTCTGGGCTCCCATAGTAGCACCCTGAGTTTGTAGCTACCTTTTGCACTTATCACAATCAGTTATTACTGGTGGTTGGTTTGCTAGTGTCTCTCTCTCTCCACTAACCTACGAATTCCCTTAGGGCAGAGACCGGTTCGCATTCTTGTGAAGTCCCTAGGGGTTTTGGAAAGTGCCACACACAGACATGATAGGCATGCAGGATGCAATTTTATTTTCAGGACCCTGAATTATGCTTTGTAACTCGGAAAGGACACAGAAGAACTCATGGCTTCCTGTTTTTCCAAGATTTGTAATTGTACCCAGTGAGGCACTACATATATACTTGAAAGATGTTTTTGAGGTAGCAAGAAACTTGTTTTGTCTGTAATGCACTTTGTAAAAAAAAAAAATCTGTGTTTATATTTCTCAAGTAAGATAATTAGTTAGAAAGGCTTCACATTGTATAATTCCATAGATATTATGCTGCTCACTAGTTACAGAAATAATTGAGTATGCCTCATAAAAATGACTTAATTTCACAAATGAGTTGTACTCAAGTAAATATTTACTTCTAAATGCAGTTTCATTGAAAAACCTCTCAGAGCACTTTCATTAAGCTCACATGATGCACAGGCTGTAGAGTTATTAAATCATTATTCAGAGGGATGATAATTTTTAAATAAAGAGAAACATGTTTTCAATGCATCAAACATTTAGTTAGGGCTGCTTAAATCCCCTTGATTTCTCCCATTAGCCGTTCTCTCTCTCTCTCCCTCTCTCAAACACACACACACACACACACACACACACACACACACACACACACACACATCATAGGCAACTCCAAAACAGGGCACAACCTCTTACTTTCTCTCCATCCTGCCATTCCATCTCTGGCCAATGACTACTCACATAGTCCCCTTCAGTGGACTTCAACCTCTCCTAATTCCACTCACCACCTTTCAATCCATTTTCTGCACAGCGACCGAGCAAACTTTGTAAGATTTAAACTACATGATAATACTCACTTGTTTAATACCTTCCAGTGACTTCCCAAATTACTTGGAAGAAATTACAAACTCCTTACCATGGGTGACAAAGCCCCCCCGTGACCCAGTCACTGCCTGCTCCTGATACGCCACTGTCCCCGAAAGCTCTATGTCTCAACTGCACTGTGCAGTTCTCTCCACCTCGATCACCCACACCTGTTAAGTTCTCACCTGAGCAATTTTGCAATCACTGTTCCTTCTCTCTAGAATGTTCTTTCCCCAGGTCTTTGCATGGCTGACACCTTCTCGTCATTCAGGTCTCCACCAGAACCACTTTCTCTGAGAGAGTTTTCCTTCCTTCCATTCACTCCTTCTACTACATAACTCTGTTTTATTTTCTGCACAACACCTCCCTCTCAATGAATTTAGCTTGCTTCTTTGTCTATCTTTGATTGTTTGCCTCCCCTCCCCAACCCCTCTGAATAAATTTGTGTGGAAATATGGATCTGGCTTGGCTTGTTCACAGCGGTATCCCCAGGGCCGGGGATAGTTCCTAATCCAGTGGACACGTTTAGTAACACTTGTCAAATGAAAAAGGTTAAGACATGACCATTCCTAAGTCATTTTCATTTTTCCCCCAGCTGTCGTAGGATATGCTGTATCATGATTGGTAAATAATGTATCCCCAACATTTTTGATAATGATACATAAAAATAGAACATTCCCGGCAAATAAAAAAGAAAATGAAGATGTTCCTAGCTAAAGAAGGACCTCTGAGTGTGGAAGACATTCCCCGAAGGGTAGGTCCACAAAGGTCTCTGTTTTTCTCAGAAATCTCCTAGAGGTATATAGCTACAAAGTGGTGAGAGTATAGTTGAATTTTAATAATGCATTAAAAGATCATTGCCATCACTTTTAGTCTTAATTTTCAGAGTACAAGAAAGAACAATATGATTTAAACATTATCACTTCCTTGCCTTCTGCTGGAGGTCTTTGTATCTGAAATAGGACAAAGGCAACCATAAAACTAGGAGAAGAAAGACCATGCTTAGCAAGATTAGCAACCACTTGCCCCTGGAATGGGACCTAGAGAATTTGAGCACAATAAATTAACTTTGAGCTGGGAGGAGAAAAAAAAAAAGACATGACCTCTGCCTGAAAGATCATTTATTTGTGGAATTAAATTGGAAACAAGGTAGTCTGGGACAAGTGCTATCATAGGGATGAAGAAGTCCTTGAGTCTTTCCCTCCTCACCCTTTGATTATAATGAGAGTGTCCCAAAGAGTTCTTCTTTCCTCCAGTCCCTTCTCTGCAATGCAGTGAGTGCTCTGTCCTATACTCCCAGCCCTTAAGAATAAAGTATTAACTCATTAGCATCCATACGAGGCATGTCAAGTTCTGGTCTAGCTGAGCTCCATCACTTCACATCTGGCCCTCTCCGCCCAGGTGTCCTTCAATCCTTTAAAAAGCAAAACACTTGTAGATGCCCATCACCCTCGCTTGGCTTTTCCTCTGTGTTAGGGACATCCTGCCCTTTCTGCTTCCAGTTCTACTCTCTATTTCTTAGGCTGGATAACACCTATTCATTGTTTAAGGTTCACTCCAGATGACTTCCCATCTAGAAGACCTATATTCTCCCTTTCACCTTTACTTTCTACCACAGGCTGGGTTAGTGCCTCCTCTTTGTTCCTATAGCTCCTTGTGCTTAGATCCCTCCCTGGACTCAGCACTCCGACTGTCTCAAGATCCATGATCAGATGGCACTCCAAAGAGGGAATGAATGCATCCTACCCAAATGCAGCAGGGTGGGAAAAGCTCCTGGAGCTACTCGTTAGAATGCATTTAACCAGCTTCTTCTGGAGAAACAGTGAAGGCCCAGTGGGGTGTCCAAAGAAAGATAGAAGAGTGCACAATGAAAGGACGGCTCAGCAATGGAATTTCTGGCTTCAATTTACTCTTTGACTGTTTCTCTGTTAGGTGTCCTGACGCTGTTTCTTTTTAATTAAAAAAAAATCATTGTTTTTTAATTCCAGTGTACTTAATATACAGTATTATATTAGTTCATGTGTATGATGTAGGGATTTAGCAATTGTACACATTATTTAGTGCTCATGATGATAAGTGTCCTCTTAATCTCCTTCATCTATTTCACCCATCCTCCACTCAGCTCCCTTCCAGTAACCATCCGTTTGTTCTTTGTAGTTAAGAGTCTGTTTTTGATTTGTCTCTTTTTTTTCTTTGCTCATTTATTTTGTTTCTTAAATTCTGTATATGAACAAGATCATATGGTATTTGTCTTTCTCTGAATGACTTATTCTGCTTAGCATTATACTCTCCGGATACTTCATGTTCGTACAAATGGGAAGACTTTCTTTTTTTGTGGCTGAGTAATACTCCACACACACACACACACACACACACACACACACACACCACTTCTTTATCTCATTTATCAGTGGTTGTTTGGCTGCTTCCACAGTTTGACTACTGTAGATAAAGCTGCAATAAACATAGGGGTGCATGTATCCTTCCAAATCAGTGTTTTGCCTTCCTTAGGTAAATATCCAGTACTGTGATTAATGGATTATAATATACTTCTATTTTTTTTTAATATTTATTTGTGTATTTGAGAGACAGAGAGGGCAAGCACGTGAACAGGGGAAGGGGTGGAGCGAGAGGGAGAGAAAGAGTTCTCAAGCAGACTCCCCTCTGAGCACGGAACCCACACCTGGCTGGATCCCAGGACACTGAGATCATGACCTGAGCCAAAACTAAGAGTCTGCTGCTTAACCGAGGGAGCCACCCAGGCCTCCTGGATCGTCCTATTTTTAATTTCCCAAGGAACCTCCTTGCGGCTGCACAGTGGCTGCACCCGCCTGCATTCCCACCAACATTCCCTTTTCTTTGCCAAACATCTGATGTTCCCTGTGTGCTTGACACTGTTCTTAGCACAGCAGACCTTAGGGAAGAAGGGCACCAGAAACCATGTAGATGTCTCTTTTCTCTCACTCTGTAGGTGTCTTTCTTTTTCTCTTGGTGAGAGAAAGCTTTCTCCTTTGAAAGCTATGGTAAAAGAAACCCTTCTGCAGGTGGCTGGGGCAGTCTGACTTTCCAGGATATAGCTGGCTTTTGGGGCTGAAACAAACTGTGAATTAGCACCATGCCTCCACCAGATGTGCCAACGAGAACCAGCCCTCTCTGCAGGTAGGTCTGTTTTCACGTACTGGACACATGCCGCCTGCTTCCATGCACATTCTACATATGTATATGTATGGACTTTCAGGTTGCATAATAAATCATTCCTTAATTTATTCTATCAGTATGCATTTACTAAGACATACTGGGTATGGAGAATACAAAGTCGAGTAAGTCATGGTGTAATATTAACTATGCAGTTTTTCCATTTTGAAGAATCTTGGAGGTTTTTTTTTTTTAAATTGGTGTTTGTTTTTCTTTTGTTTTCATTGTCTCGAATGGATAATGGAATTGAGCTCCTAACTACCTCTTGCTCTTTATTTTTTAAGTAGGAGTATTCTTTGGGGGCATTTCATAATTAGGTCCCTCACATTTCCCAGAGATAATTTAGCTTTACTTTTTCCAAGTGGCTTTGTCGGGGCTGTAATGAATCTTCCTTCCTTCATGTATATCAGACTCTTGAGAAGCTCTCTCTGCCCCTGCCCTTCTCAGTATTAATTATTACGGTTTCTTCTGCAGCGCCCTTCTAAACTCTCTGACACTGAATTTCTCTCACTTGATTGAGATGCATTCAGTTCCATGTCAATGGTGAAATATAATTTCCCTCTGAGCTCCAGCACATAGCCCAGGGCCTGGTACACACTGGACACTCAGTAAGTATGGTCCTGAATAAATTTAATCAGGCACAGATTTATCTGCTCTACTCTACTGAAGTCATTGTCGAATTCAAAAGAGCACATCAGGTAGTCTGGAAGACAGATGTGTCCTGGCAGTCCGTTAATCACCCCAAAGAGGGGAGATGTGCTCTGCCTCACTCTAACGACCTTGTGGACATGTATGACCTACCAGCTACTGATGTGTTGGGCTCCACTCTTGGTCCTCATGGGAAGGACCCAAAATGAGCCCCAGATCGGAGTGAACGGGAGGACGTTAATGAGTAGCCTGGATGAATCAGACAGGCCTGGTTTGCTTCATTTTCAGCCTGATCGAGTTTCCATGCATCTTAGAAAAATAAGGACAAATATTTAGGCAATGTGGCAACCCAAATAAAACAAAAATGTTTTGTGATGTATGCATGGGTCACTGAAGGAGCATATAGAGTGCATACCAAATGCCCGCCTGGGGAATTGTTGAAGGGAGAAGCTGGATGTCTTGGAGGCTTTGGCAGGAAGGCTGCTGAGGACTGTGCGCAGCCCATCAGAGCATCCTGATTCCACTTCTCGGCTTATATAACACGGAGGAAGTGAGGCGCTTGGCTTCCTCGCAGAGCAGAGCGAGGCTGACAGGCATGAGTATGGATCCCTTTGGCACTACTTCTCATTCCTGCCACTACTTACTGCTTCTAATAAAATCCACAGCCCGGCAGTTTACTTACCACCTCACAAAGTGAGGTCTCGCCAGAGAGGAGAGCAGGATGGGGCCGACCTAACATTTCATTATCTCTAACGTGGTAAATGTTAGGGACCTGAAATGCATCAGAGAAGCAAGAGCTTAATTAGACACATATTTCTCCATCAACCCATTGTTTATTCGATGTGGCTCACTCACAGATGGGGGGGAAAGTCTAAAAGGCAACCGAACAAAGGCAAACAATGCTCATTCTCCTCTTCACCCATTCTGTTGTCCTCTAACGGAAGCCATAAGTGAAACAGATGAGGGGCTGGAACTATAATTTCTTTCTTTCTTTTTTTTTAAAAAGATTTTATTTACTTACTTATTTGACAGAGAGATCACAAGTAGGCAGAGAGGCAGGCAGAGAGAGAGAGAGAAGGAAGCAGGCTCCCCGCTGAGCAGAGAGTCCGATGCGGGACTCGATCCCAAGACCCTGAGATCATGACCTGAGCAAAGGCAGAGGCTTTAACCCACTGAGCCACCCAGGCGCCCCATGGAACTATAATTTCTTGACTGCAAGGACATACACTGCAGTGTTTTGAGTGTATTTGAGCACTAAGCATTTGGCAATTTATTCTTTCTCCTAACCACTATTCCTCCAAGATATTTTTTACTGCGAAACATGATGTATGTACAGAAAGGAGCTTAAACCTCTAAACACAGAGTTTACAAAATGTCGTCAAATATCCATTTACCACCCCCCATGTCAGAGATGGTCACCAGCAGCTGAGAAGATGCCCTTCCTAATCTTGATGCCCTTCCCTCCCATCTGCCATGGTCCCCACCTTCCTGACTCTTAGGGCAATAATTTTGTTTATCTTCACTGTTTAACCATTTTTCTACCCATTTTCTTTTCTTTCTTTTTTTTTTTTAAAGATTTTGTTTTATTTATTTGACAGAAAGAGAGAGATCCCAAGTAGGCAGAGAGACAGGCAGAGGGAGAGGGGGAAGCAGGCTCCCTGCTGAGCAGAAAGCCTGATGCGGGGCTTGATCCCAGGACCCTGAGACCATGACCTGAGCAGAAGGCAGAGGCTTAACCCACTGAGCCACCCAGGTACCCTTTTCTATCCGTTTTCTGAAACAACACACTCTTTGTGTTAAAGCTTCACATATATGGACTTGTGTGTATCTTTTTGTGTACAACTTCTTTTATCCTACATCGCGCATTTCAGATTCATCCACAGCGTTGTATGTATGTATCTGCAGTTTCTTTCTTTTTTATTGCTATATAATGTCCCATTATGTAACTACTCTGTGACATTCTGATCCATGTACTTGTTCATGAATATTTACATTGTTTCCAAGTTTTATCCAGTTTGGACCAACACTAATATAAATATCTGTGTTGGAATTCCCTAGTACATATGTGCACATATTTCTTTGTGGCATCCACTTAGGGCAGAGACTGCTGGAGAAATGGTTATTCATATCCTCAACTTTGATAGATATGGAAAAATGTTTTAATATAATACAACAAATAGGATAGTGCTTTACTAATAAAAGGCATTTTACTTTAATGGGGGAAATATACTAAAATGTTCTAATGGACTGATGACTCAAGTTTAGTTTGGGGACTTATCACAAAAAGAAAAGACGTCATAATGTCTCATGCCTATTTTACCAAGAAGACAATAGATTTCCTTTACCGTGATGATGCTCTTAACCCCTTATTTCAGGGGTTCAAACTCGGAATGGGAGGTCATGAGATGGCAGATGTACCCATATCTGTTACTTAACTGAGAACATATATTTTTTTAGAATTAGGATGGTTTTCTGCCACAAAAAGAAGATAATGTTGGCCTTATAGTACTTGTTCTATATTCAAGGTTCCAGAAGAATAAAGGTAGGTATTAAAAACCTTGACAGGTAGAAAATGTTTGGGAAAAGTGAGATGAAGACATGCATTCCGAAAAAGAGGTAAGTGAGAGAAACAGGATCTCAGCACCCCGGTCTCAGAAAGGTCCTTGCAGGTAACAGCAAACAGACCTCATAGCAAGATTGTAAAAGAAATCTATGCACTTATTTAACAAACATTATATTGTGCTAATTATGTGCCAGGCACACTTGTAGACCCATGAGTGGGCTCTCAGGGAGGCATATGTCAGATGAATTTTCCAATGGGATAGAACACCTCATCACAGGGAGACCCTTTGTCCCTGGAGGTACAGGGCCTCATAGAATGCTCTGTGAGCTGTGTAGGGTGATTCATACACAGGGTACAAGATCTGCTCTGCCTTTACTAACTCTGTGGCCATGGGCAAGTTATTTAACATTTCTGGGCCTCAGTTTT
This sequence comes from Taxidea taxus jeffersonii, assembly GCA_003697995.1. NCBI lineage: Eukaryota > Metazoa > Chordata > Mammalia > Carnivora > Mustelidae > Taxidea > Taxidea taxus. The sequence continues at coordinate 26,025 of RCUC01143803.1, read as the reverse complement.
ATCATCTATTAAAGGGAAGGGATAGTTAATAATAGTACCTTCCTCATAGGGCTGTTACCAGAACCGTGTGTGGGCATGTGTTGAGCATGGTGTCTGACACCCAAATATGTACTCAGTACACCAGCTGTTTGTTTGTAATTGTGGTTATGCCAGATGACCTCAAAGGTAACTTCAGATGCCTATATTCCGTATTTCCATGCAAACAGTAGGCAGAGCAGAGACTGATGGATAGATTTGACTGAGACTTTCATCTACATTCTGGCTGCTATATGTGCGAGGCACATGGGCTTTGGCAAGTTATAACCACCTCTGAGCCTCAGTTCCCTCATTTGTAAAAGAAGAGTAATTACAGCTCACCCCATGGTAGCGAGAGCGATCCACGGGTAAGTGATGGAGAAAGTGTAGCACATGCGTGGGGATCTGACTAGCCTGGGCGCTCTCCTTGTTTCTAGGCAAGCTACTCAGTTCCTGTGAAGCTCCATTTCTTTTTGGTAAAATCAGAACAACACCTGCCACAATTTAATACAGGTAAGGCCCCTCGGGACAGGCATAATATGTGGATATGTAGTAAGGCCTGAGCCTTTCTGGGTTTCTGTTCACTTTTATATAAAATGGAGAAAATGATGTCAGTCTTTTCCAACTCCTAGGATTCTTGTGACTATCAAATAAGGTGATGGAAGTGAAATCACTCTGTAAAGTATAAAGCAGTATTATGACAATAATAATTTAAATTAGCAAGAACCTAAATCAGCACATCAGGATTTATACTGCCTAGCTTTATTTGAAAAAAAAAAAGGGGGGGGAATAGGAAAAGAATGCTTTTAACATTCAAGATCCTTCTCAACAGTGTATTCACTTATTCATTTGATGACTCAATGAACACAGGCTACATCAGAGTATTTCCCTACAATAATTTAAAAATTGTCTTTTTAAATCATTGTCATCTAGTTCAAAAGATAATCTCATACCAATAATCAGAGAAAGATGGATACAAAAGTAAATAAAGGAAGAAACTGGGATTAAGGGAAGAATAAGGGCATAGAAAAATAAATTGAAGCTCGAGGCAAGAAAACTAAGATATAAATCTGTACTCTGATACAGATAGGGTACATGATTTACTCATAGGAGACAATGCAAAGAGAAAAGCAATTGGCTATTGAATGTTTTTTAAACGTCGCTCATTGATATTGTATCAGGATAACTGGGGACACTTCTTTTTTTTTAAGATTTTATTTATTTATTTGACACAGAGAGAGAGAGAGATCACAAGTAGACAGAGAGGCAGGCAGAGAGAGAAGAGGAAGCAGGCTCCCTGCTGAGCAGAGAGCCCGATGTGGGGCTTGATCCCAGGACCCTGAGATCATGACCTGAGCTGAAGGCAGACGCTTAACCCACTGAGCCACCCAGGCGGCCCCCCTTATTTCCTTTTTCCATCACCTGACCACCTGAAATTCCAAATGTATTCACTGTGTTCTGCAGACATTTTACAGAAGCCCTAAGGACTTAATGTAGAGAGTTATCAAATTGCCATGTTGTACACTTGACAGTAATGTAACATTGCATGTCAACTAGACTTCGATAAATTTTTCTAATTAAAAAAAAAAAGCTCTAATGCCTACATAAAGCTGCCCTGTTATTTGAAATTCAGAATACAAGGAATAATACCCATGGTACCCTTGGCAAAACTTTTGGGAAATAAAGTGGCAAAAGTGGTAAAAATGTTGACAACCAATATTTGAAATTCTTAAATTTGTTTCCTAAAAATTGATTCAATCAAAAGAAAAATAAAGACTAAGAAATAAAGATGATAATTTCAAGTCTAGGGTTGGTTAAATTGAAAACAACACGGTTGTACAAAAATGGAGAAATAACTAGTTAAAACATAGAATACCTTTTCCATTGATTACTCTGGAGACATAAAAAATGATAATAATGACTTTGCCAAATTGGCTCAGTTTCCTAAATGAAACTTGGAGGGTGGAATTTAAAATGACTGCATTGATATAAAATATATAAACTGAAGACTAGAAAATAAAACTTAAAATAGTATGATGTTTTATTATGGATGTACCATAAATGATTTGGTTTCACATTTTTTAAATTGTCTTTCATTTTGGTTGGGTCTGGCTGTGTGTGTACTTTTTCACTCAGAATGGGACCAGTCTATTATCTTCATCACCATGCATTATTAGGAATTTAAGAATCAAGCTCTAATTATTTCAGCTCTTCCCTTTCTGGGCAAGGTTAGAGTGGGGGCATAAGCAGTGAGGGGAATATGTAATGCTTATAACATCACCGAGAGAAACAAGAAAGACCATGAAAATATAAATTCTATGCACAACCCTCAACATCTCTTGGGTTTTTTTTCTTAAGCATGCTTTTCTTGGCAGCTGTGTTTATCAGCATATGTGAAAATATTATCCAGGGTGCATTCTGTATTTTCAGAAATGTGACAGGATAACATCCCTCAAAGAAAGGGATTCGGTGGTGAACATCCATCAGTTTTCACTTGTGGGACTCCCTGAGGCAAGACCTTCTGTGCCATGTCAACAAACCCTCTCACCAGCGAAACTAGGAGATAGAAGGAGAGATAGCATCTCAGCATCTTGTCATCATGCCTTTCTCACCCCCATTCCACCAACCTCCTTCTCCTTGTGGAGGCCAAAATGACAGGAGGAAAAATGTTGCTGCTATTGCCTTTTTTCAAGGGAAATAATGTCAAAGATAAACAATGTTTACAGATTTAACCCAAATGTTAGTCATAAAATGATCTTCCAATGCTTGGATGTGTAATAAGGCATCTAGCGCCAAGTTAATACTGTCAACAAAAAACCCATCCAACTTTCTAAACTGTCTTCATCTGAACTAGGGGCAGTTCTCAAGATACTATGAAGGATAATCCCATAAAACAAGTCAAAGGGTACATATGCCTAGGTTTTTTACTATGAGATCCTAATTTTTCTCCCATTACAAGAGAGCACAGAGTTCTTTGAGGGATGATGTGCGTGGAGGGGGACCCTTGGTCAGCCTTCCTTTCCAGAAAGAATAAAGCACTGGAACACTCTTTTCAGGACCAACCCTCTCCTATTGGAAAGGCATGTGAAACTCGATTTCTTTAGCCACTAACACATTTCACCCAATAATCATGTTCCATTAGATGATAGTGCAGAGAAAAGACACACTGGAAACTGAGTCACAAGCCAGAGTCAAGAGACCCCTTGACTCTGGGTCTCATACTTCTGAATTTGGGGTAGACAATGGGGCCTTTAGAAACTGCAAAGTTTGCTCAGTTTACTTGGGGCAAGTAGCCCGAGCTGAAGTGACTACCCCTTCTCTAATGAACTCAGCACTTAGCTCTTTCTTATCCCCAAAGAAAACTTAATTGGCTCAATTTTCTGTCACTTACTACGGATGTCTCTGTCTCTCAAAGTTTCCACCAGGACATCTCAGAAGAAGCTGGCTTCCCTCCAGCTGATCTGTCCGATCGGCTGTGTCCAAGAGCAGAGTTGGTTTTTCTCAAAGCACAGTGGGGCAGTCATAGTAATTTATGTAGAAAAATATTCAATTTAGCACTCTTTCACCCAAAGGGTTTTGTGCATGTGGAATTTTTGGCTCCACAAACTCTCTCTAAATCCTCTTTATTACAGGGAGATGTTTCTATAGGTCTAAAAGGAGGCTTGGAGGATGGGTTATACTACATGCCAATTCCAGGCATACATGTGAGGCCTCCCTGTCCCCTTTGTTGCACTGCTTGTAATACAAGAAGGGGACAAGGCTTGTTTTCCACTGGAATAGTGTGGGACAACTATAAAAGTTCTTAAAGTAATTATAATAATCATGTTGACTCCTCTTTTTTTAAGAGTCCACTAGAATAAAACAATTTAGCTCTGACAGGGCTGATATTTAAAGGGGTTCCTCTACTTCTTGTTTGTATTAAACTTAGGGATAGAGAGAATCTGAAAAGCTCTAAAGTCCTTCCTGACTTCCCCCAGATGTTTTTCACTGGTAGGTAGAAAGGCACACTACTTTGCCTTTATTTCCTTATAGCACCCAGCACCCTCTTAAAAATACAAATATTAGCCAAAGATATCCATATAAGATTGTGACCTGAGAAAAGGATGTAAGTTCTCTTTTCCTACATCCTTACTGAAATGATCACAAGATCATTTTTTTTTTTAATTTGGAAAAAGCTGTGCTTGTGCGTCCTAGGGAACGCTCTCTCTATTGGAGGGACCTCTGCTAAATGGGACCAAAAACTGAGAGGAAGTTGAGGAGAACTAACCTGTCTGTCCCATGTCTGAGAAAGCAAATAAGCAGAGGGGATCCATGACGGCCCCTGAAATTTCCAAATGGAAAAAGGCAAGAAGACAACGCAGGGTAAACAGGAAGCCCTGCATTCAGACACTTTTATGGTAGTTATCATAGTTTTGACACAGCAGCCTTGCCAGAAAGTTAGCAAAGGAACAGACTTTTCCTCTCTTCCCCAGGCTCTGGTACCTGGCTACAGACACACTTCGGACCCGGTCCAGAATTAAGATCAAATGGGAAACTCGATGCAGAAAGGAGATCTTGGGAAAATGATTTAAGCAAACATGGAGAACAGGCGAACACGAGATGGCTGATAGCTTCAGCTGTCTTTCTTCTCCCCTCTGACTCCTTTATCCATCGACTGGAAATAAATATTGACATCAACTTACCCTCCAGCCTATGATGCGGGGGACCAGGTGAACAAACAATGAAGGGAAGCTTACTTGTATGCCTGGTAATTTTTAAGTGCAGGAATGGGGTGGGAAGAGGGTTTGGAGGAGGAGAGAGCTAACTTTGCAAAAATGGTCATTGCTCTGGCAGAAGGCATAAATCCGCATGAAAGAAAGATAGCTGGACAGAGACAGAAGGAAAACGACACTCCCAAGAGTGAATTACACACATTCCCTTCCCAAATCCATGTTCAGTGACCAGGCTGGTAGCTAGAAACCCATGTGGCAGAAGTTTTTACACCACAGAAATAGGCAAGTGCTACAAATCAGGACTTCCCCTCCTACCCTTTGGAGAGTCTGCTGTTAAATATTTACCACTGCGGGATTAAAACCAAGATTTAAAAGGACGACGCAGTCTAAAATTTATTAAGCACCTTTGGTGTGCTCCTTGACACCCATGCAACCTTGTGATATAGTTATTATTACCCAGCTTTGCAGAACAAGTAGCTGGGAGTCATAAGAAGTTAAATTATTTGCTCAAGGTCCCACCCAGCTAGAAGGAGTCAGAACTTGGACTCAAACCCAGCTCTGTCTAGCTGACTCCAAAGCCCATGGTCTTTCCACCGCATTATATGGTTTTGCTAAAATCCAAAGTCCGTGATTCTGAGATGGCTCACTGACAGCACTTGCTTATCACATTAATTCTCCTTAGCATTTTTATTTCCCCCAGTGACGTCCAGGCATCTGAAAGGCCACTGCAGCACTTCCAACACATTCATCAGGCTTGCTCCCATGGCTCCAAAGTCAGCCTCCCCAATAAGCTCCGTCTTCAAAGAAACCGTCCCAGAGTCAAGCAAATCAGAGTTCAGTAACCACTCTGCATTTTCTGACATTGGGAAGATATATTACTACACTGGGGTGACTGCAATGTTTAGAACAGCTTTGGAAGAGTATTGTATCAATTATATTATCCCTCTGAGAACCCTATTAACATTAAAATGTCTTATGAGACTAGCTAAAGACTTGAACAAAGAAAACCTCTCCTACAAAGGCTTCCTCATATTTTATAGTTGTTAAGGCCAAAAAAAAAAAAAATCACCTTGCCTCTCCCTTTGCACATGACACTAGGATAAACGGCTCTTCTTGGACTATTTTAATCAAACTATCTCAGAAAATGAGGGCTCCTCTCAGATTACCTCAGACCAAAAGCAATGCTGTGGAGGAGGTGATGGGAGGCAGTTTGGAATTGCACATACCTGGGTTTGAATTCTGGCTCTCCTACTTACAATATCAACAAAGCAATAATAACTATAGTTATAATTCACTAAACAACTATTATGGGCCAGGGGACTTTATATAGCCTATTTCGTTTAATTCCCACATCAACAGAGCAAAATGGATATTATTCTTCCTTCAAACATGGGTCAGTGAAGACTGAAAGAGACTCAGACAGGTAGTGTGGTGGGCACAAGGTGGGCTGGACCGGGTGACTTTCTACTAGCGAACAGAACACAGCAAATGAGATGGGTTGCCTCTCTCAAGATTACACTAGAAAAGACTGACCTCCATCTTGGTTGTACTCCCTCTTTGGCTTGCTCACTTTGATGGGGCCCGCTGCCATGTTGTGAACCATCCTATAGAGAAAACTTTGTGGCCAGGAATACAGGGTAGCCAGTGGCCAACATCCCATAAGGAACTAAATCCTGCCAACATCCACTGAGTGAGCTTGGTAATGGACCTCACCTCAGCCCAACCGTGTAATGACCATGGCCGTGGCTGACACCTGTCTTACGAGACACCCTGAGCCAGGAGATCCAGCTAAGCCCTGCCAGGATTCCTGAGCCACAGAAACTGTGAGTGAATAAGTGTATGTTATTTGAAATTGTTAAGTTATGGGGTAATTTGTTATGCAGCAATGGATAATTAATACAGGTGGTATGATACAGAGATGAGGTCTGAAGCCAACTCTCCAACTTCAAAGCATAAGCTCCTTCATCTGAGCTGATTCCTTAAAAGCCATGTGGACCTTGGGGAAATTATTAAAACTCTCTGAAACTCATTATCTACATGAAGAAAATAGGCATGATGCCATACCACAGTGTGGTGGGCAGTTTAAATGAAATAATGTACATAACATCCTTTGGCTTCTCTGTCAGCTAAAATATAAAAGTGGAGAAAACAGTGCAAAGTTATTGGGGAGAACAGACTGCGGGCCAGCAAGAGCACAAGTGTGGGCAGCACATAGGGGTCACGTGACGTGAGCCCAGCCAATTCACATCACGGACCTTGTTTCCCAGGGGTGCGGAGATAACGATGTATGCCTTCTAGGAATGTTCTGTAGATTATAGGAGATTGTGTTCACAGAATCACCAGGACAGGGGCTGGCATGTGATGGACATTCACTTGATACTAGCCAGTTTTACATTATTTTCCTAGTTAGCAGGATTTTTACTAATAATGATGGCATTTCAGGGACATGTGTGCAGGTGAATACAATTTCTGGATCAAAGTCTTTTCAGAAATCCTCATCACTTCGCAGTCCCTCTCTATTCCTTAAAAGCATCAGATAAGTCTAAACATCCTCACTTTGGTTCTCCATCTCCCTCTCTTTTCCCTTCTGTATTTATCAGATCTTGTAGTGGATCTATAACCAACAGTCATGCCCTAAAATAGAGAAAGCCTCCATCTAAATTATGCGCTTGATTTCCTATACAGGGATTCTTCTGAGGGATTGGTCATTGGGCATCTGGTCTGCTGCTGACATGGGGAGCCACTACTGATGTCTCCACAGAAAACAGACATGGCACGCGGCAGGCACCCATAACGACCCACTTGATAACCTTCAAGAGTAACAGGAGAAACCATGTCAATCCTGTTTCTTCTCACACCCCCAAATTAATGGAAGAACTGAAAGAACATGGTGGCTTCTTCACCCTTCCTAGAAAATCACCACCTGACTTTCTAAAAATCGGTGTGTTCATCAAAAATTCTGCTTTATTGACTTCGCTAATATACCGGATATATGCAACAATTTCATTTTTGTGTTTTCTCTTTCCCCACTTTCCCCACTTCTCTTATATCCTAGCAAACCTGGTTGAAAAATACAAGAGTTTGCCTCCCATGTACAGATTCGGGATCTACTTGGTTTCCTATGAAAATGAAATGAAAGAAGATGGAAAAGCGAACGACAGTGATGGCCATTATGTATCTTTTGTCGAGTTAAGTGTGAGCGCTTGCTCAGGTGCTAAAGCCTCATCAGACTGTGTTAGCCACAATTCCTTTCCACAGTCACACAGGATGCCCTCACTGGAGCATGCTTGGGCCCAGTCACCTTGTTTTTAAACCTCAAAGACAATCTGGACATGTTTAAAGATGTAGAAGGTCCTATAGCTCATCTGACACTAAGCAGCCCTATGAACTCAGATAAATCAAATCACCACAGCCCACTAGCCTCAAGGAAGTTGATAAGAATAATCATTGGCATTGCATTTTAGACGTTAACCACTGATTTCCCATAGACAAATCAAAATGACCCAATATGCAGACCCAAAGTATTTGCAGGGATGATCTAGGAATGGTTCTTTTATAAAGGTCCCAATTAGACTGATCCCCCTGTTTTTCTTAATGCATTTGTTCAACGGGGTTGGGATGCTCAGGAGTAAAGGAGAGAAAAGATTTGTTCAGTTAGAAAAATCAGCAAGATGTGAACCACATTTTAGAATTAGAAACAGCAGTTGTATTAAAAGAGGAAAAAATCAACTCACCCTGGACTTAGAATTTAACACGTGTGTGTGTGCGCGCGTGCTCAAATCCTTGGTCTCCTCTAATTGCTGGAATAAACTCAAATCACTTCATCTCTGAGCTTCAGTTTTGTTATCTGTAAAATGGACAAAATCATTCTGCCCTCACTCTTGGCCCTTGGGTGAAGTTTTAGGGAAACATTTAAAGGAAATACCAAAGTGCATAGCTCCAAGCACATAGCAGGCACAAAACAAAAGTTTGTTAAATCTCAATTTGAATGGGAATGGCTAGCCACAAATGAAGTCTAATTAGAAAATAACTGCAGAAACCAAACTTTTGAATAGTTAATGGTGAAAATAAAAATACATTTTTTTTTCTCCCTATTCTATTTTCTACTTAACACTAGGCATACTGTCACAATTAGGGCCAGAACTTTGTGACGGTTCCTGCCATAGAAACAGAGGCAGATTAATTAATAACAATAATAATAATAAACAACAGTTACTGCATTCACAATGCTCATGTCCTTTAAATTAAATTCCAATTATCTGGATTTTGCTAAGAAAAACATATGCAAAATGTCTACCTCTTTAGGAACAACTTTCACTTTTCAGAATACGTTAATGTCCTCCATAGTTGGACCACCAAGCCTCAGCACTCTCAGACAGATGGTGGGTTCACAGTCATTTTCTCAGGTCTTTCTGACTAGTGTTTTTCATCCCCAGAGGGAGTTTGATCCCACTTCCTAGAAGACACGGAAGCTACAAGTGGCTAGGTGATTGAGTCTCCTGGGCCCTGCCTCTTACAGAGTTCAAGTTTCTCTTGCAACTTCCTCTTGCTCTAGCAGCCCCAGAACCGCCGTTGTGCCCCGTGGGTCTAAGGACTCTGTTCTTCTCTTCTCACACACTCTCCTTGAAGCACCGACTTTCACTATCTCTCCTATGCTCTGTATTCCCAATCACCAACCCACCTCTGTCAACTCTCCACTTGCAGTGCAAGGACAAGTCAGACCATACCACCATGCCCCATCATGTACTAAACCAAGGAAGAAGCTTAGCCTTTTCTTCACTAAACCTGGTTCCCTCTTTCCAAGAACAGTACTGTCATCTGCCCAGGAACCATGAGCCAAAAACCCGGGAGTACACCTAAACTCACCTTTCAGCCTCCCCATCTCCCCAGTCCAAAGCTTACTGATCTTATCTTCTAAATCTTCATGAATCAGACCTGTCCTCTCCCTGTCTACACTCACTGTTCTGCTTCAGCCTCACAGCATCCTCTACCTGCCCTACTGCATACGGTCCTAAAAGGTCTTCCATCCCCTATACTCATCCTGCTCCAATCCATTAACCACATGATAGCTATAGTGATATTCCTAAAAGGCAAGTCTAACCATGTCCCTCTGCTGCCTACAATCACTTTGCACTCCTTCCAAGGTTGGAGGTGATGCAACTTGGCATCTTAGACCCTATACGTATTCCTACTAGATTCTTCAGCCTCAGCTTCTACCCCTCTCTTAATCACAACAACACTCAAGCAATACTCATCTCCTTAAAGTAGCTTCCTCTTTGATTCCTGCTATTTCACAATGATGTGCCGTTTTGCCTGACATTCCTTTACACATAATATATTTTCCCCTTCAGTACTCTCAGTACTCTTTCAGCTCTTCCAACTCAAGTTTGCTTTTTTTTTTTTAAGGAAACCTTCAATGAACCCCCAGGCTCCTACAAGATCACATGAGCGTCTCCATTCTGGAACTAGTTAGGAAGAATGAACTTCTCCAGACTAGTCTGAGATCCTTTTTAGAGCAGAGGACTAAGCAGCGTAATGTGATCTTCAAGAATACGGGCTCTAGAACCCTGGGGATGGAACCCTGTCTCTACTAGTTACTAGCAAGTAGACTAACTAGACTCTTTGAGTCCCAGTTTCTTTATCTCTTAAGAGGCACCAATAACACTAAACTCAATGAATGATTATCAGAATTAAATGAGCGGAGTCTTAGAGGATGAGAAGGAGTTGGCCGTGCAAAGACTAGGAGAATGCACACTTCAGGGAGAGAGAGCAGCTAGTACAAAGGTCTGCCCAATGGGACACTGGGCGCCAAATAATTTACAGCCAACAAACCCCAAGCCTCCTCCAGCATGCACTCAGTCTAGGATTAGTTTCTAAGAGGAAACAATCAAAACCCTAGAATTGGGACACCTGGGTGGCTCAGTGGGTTAAAAGTCTCTGCCTTCGGCTCAGGTCATGATCTCAGGGTCCTGGGATCGAGCCCCACATCGGGCTCCTTGCTCGGCGGGGAGCCTGTTTCCTCCTCTCTCTCTGCCTACTTGTGATCTCTGTCTATCAAATAAATAAATCTTTAAAAAAAAACCAACCCTAGAATTAACAACATAGTGCTTTGTAGACTCTAATTAACTCTAATCTGCTTCATGTCTTCTGTCCCACTAAGCCTTGGGTGAAACTTTAAAGCTCTCAAAAATGGTGGAAGGGCTACAACTGGCAGGGCCCCCGGGGATGAGCCTGGATGCCCAGTGCAGCGCTCTGGTGTGAGCAGCTCAAAGAAGGCACCATCCAAAAGGGCGTGCCTCTGACTGAATGCTGCAAAGTACCCACATTCAGGGAATGCAGACTTCTTGTCAAACTTGACAGCAGGTTTATTTCAGCATGAGATGCATTTGCCAAATGAGCAGAGACTCAAAGATCGCATTGGTTTTAAAAGTGATTTTTGCTTTATAGCAGAAAGATAAAATGATTTATGAGTTTGTCAGAGAACGGATGCTGCCTTTTGAAAAAAAAAATCTTCCTGTTCCAAAGTGTCATGAATTGCAAATGAACCAATGGATGAGGTATATATGGATGTGTGTACGTGTGTACGCATACATGTATCTTAGTGCTTGTCCTCTCTCTTCTTTGCCTCTGTGGTTTGGAAGCCAACTCCGCCGTGTGCCTTCACTGACGCTGCAAGCAAATTGTAATTATAATGCCGAACAGTCATCTCCAAGAAGAACCAAATCTGTGTTCCATTAAAGTCATGGAATAGTTAAACACTATTTTTTTAAATTCCCAGCTATAATAAAAAACAGGCTCCCCAATCAATCTGATGCTCCAGAAGGCAGAGGATTCCACATGGTCCCCTCCGTGATATTTGGAAATAGATTCTGATGGTGTCCCAGGCTTATCAGCAGGAGGTCAGTTTAACTTATGTTTTATCATGCTCACTGTGGTTTGGACAGCAACTGCATGGAAGTCCTGAAATGGTAATCGATTTCCTCTCTGCAATGCTAAGCCTGCCTGCCAAAGACTAAGCATAGTCTCTCAGTATGTCCTTTTGAGATTTTTGATGGAATCACAGAAATGAGAATTGTAACTTCCGTGGAACTAGAGATGAGAAAAATGCTGCTTTCCGGGAGTTGTCTCAAGAGGAAAAAATGATGCTTGAAGATTTCTATTCACCAGCTTGCAAGAATCATTCTGATGATACATTTTTATAAAATGGTCTTTGAAATGAAATCTTCCTCTATAACCCACCAGTTATTTTATCCCAACACCCTAAATGTATGTGTATTTGGGGTGCATTTTAATCATAAAAGTAACTCTTCAAAGAATATTTGGATTAAAAGAAATGTTCCAACACCCACTAACAACAATTTACCTCCTACAGAAAGTCTAGCTTACAGGCACTTTCTGCCTTCTCTTCAACATTTTGCAACCATGCTGAGAATTATCAGTAGATTTAAATGTTTGATTTAAAAAGATCATATAAAAAAATAAAAAGATCATAAACTTTCAGCCAATTCTCTGCATAGCAGATCCATGTTATGCCACCAGAAAGAGTGGGGGATCCTGCTCTGTTTTGGCTTCTAAAGATCTCCCTAATTTTCTATTAAGTTCAGCTATGCACTTCAGCAGTGGGTTTCAGATTCTGGGAGGGACTCAAATAAAGATGTACATTCACACTGCAAACCATGACTCACAAAAACTTGTAATTCATGCAACGATACTTCCCCTGACCATCTACAGTCCACTCAGACATTTTCTTTCCTGTTCTAGTCCATTTCAATCTACTTCATTTTTAAAATGGTGGTCACAACCCACTAAATTGATTTTCCTACACATCCATGGGAAAAGGCCTGCAGTTTCAAAACACTAATTCACCAATTTAAAGGAATATTCTCCCTCCTCCTCCTCTTCCTCCTTCTCTTCCTTTTGTTCCTTTGTCAGTAGTCTGCCCAGAAGTTTCATGGATTTTGTAGCATAAGGATCTTTAGGGTATCTAAGTTATCGTGTTAACTCTTAACATTTAAAAGTCTCTTTCCCTCATCTCTACAGTGAGGATAAAGATAAATCTTATTGATAACACAGGGCTACTGTAGGAATTAAATGTGATCACCTATATAAAGCATCTAGTTCAGCCCCTGGCACACAGAATGTTCCCAATAAAAGCTAATGAATCCCCATGGCAGATTCCAACCTCTAATCTCATCCCTTTTGCCCCACAAGAAATATCTCTAGATATGACCAAAAGAGGGGAAAATTAATAGAATGAGCCTTCTAGCTCTAGCTCTAGCCACTGAATAATGGCCTTACCTGTTTGCACTCTATATGGGGCTTGGGCCTGTGACTACCAGAAACTACTGAGTTCCCTTCACCATTCTAAAGGAACATTCTAAAGGATGTTCGCCACATCTTAACATGGAACACAGTATATCTGAGAGAAGTTTGACCAGTTATTTGTTAAAGCAATCTAATGAATAGCCAAAGGCTGTGCTTTTTAATTATTTAAATTCACCTCCAATACCACAAAGGAACAAGACCCTGCTAAGCGGCCCTTGGCAGAATGCCAACAGAGATGCTCTATTTCTCACTTTCTTTCTGACTTCCATTCTTCCGTCATGACCTTCTCTAGCTGCTGCTTCTTTCCAGCCCCCTTTTCTTAGAATGTGATGAATTGGTCCCAACCACTATGGTTCCTTTTTATGTCTTTCAAACTCTGCAATTCTTTGGCCATTCAGTTCCCACTGGATCAACAGGTGGATAGAAGATGGTGGTTGGGTTTGAGGGATGTTTTCATTTTGATCTGTGGCTCTTTTTCTCTGAATTCCTTGATGTTAAATATAGTATGTAACTGTGAGGATTGAATTCCTTCTGTAAACTACCTTGTCCATTTGACACGAGCCTTAGATGGTCCCCCTACTCCTATTAACATGACTTTGATTACATTCCTTAAGAAGTTGTAATCCTGGCCTTAGAAAGCTGAAGGTCCATCTGCCCCTTTCCTTCTCTGAGCTGCACTGGAAGAGCAGAAGCATTGATGACTGTGTCTCTGTCTCTACCATCCAGATAAATGATGGACCTAGAGAACCTCCCGAAGCCTTCCTGGTGCCTTCCGGAAGGACTAAAAATTTCTCATCATTACTCTGAGGGCATTTATGACTTGGCTCTCAACTAACATTCCCTCCTTATCTTCTGCCACGGTTGGTCTCCTCACTTACCATGTATTCTTTCTGCATTGCTATCTCTGCCATGTGGGATGATTTATCATTCTCCAAATTTTTTAGACTTTACCCATGCCTTGGTCCAAGACTGTCTTCCTCTGTGGAACTCTACTGCACAAGTTCATCTGACCATCATTTATGCATTCCTCAAAATTCTGCCCATGTCGTCACCCTTCCTTCTCCCCAGGCTGTAGCAGGTCTCCCACATCACACCATGCACTTCTACTCACCACAGCACTTGCACACACTATAACTAGTTGTCTCTTCCAATACCAGAAGCCTTTTTCATTTTGAAGTTTACAGAAGTAAATGAAAATGGGTATTTAGTGAGTATTATTTGGGGATTTAGTTAACTTATTCATTAATCTCAAGTCCAGCCTCTTGTGAGGATTCAAAGCTGAATTGCCTGAGTTCTCTACAACCGTAAGGATGAAAAGGGATGTTACTTTCCTCCACCCCATAAAATTCACTTGGTCTTCCCTTACCTAATGGTCAGCCTCCTGTCTCATCTGGAGAGACTTCTTTTGGTGCTTCAGTGTAGTTTGAGTTTGGATGGATATGCTTGTGTGTGTGTATGAGAGAGAGAAAGAGAGAGAGAGAGATGTAGCAGCTCATCTTATATTTGCTTTTAGATTCCTCACTTTGAGCTCATGTCCAAACAGCCAACTTATCACTTCCTGAATTATTTATCAACATTTGAGGCAATGGAATGTGGTCCAGATGGGGATTTCTACCTAATGAAGAAAGTGCTTCTTCACAAACTAGACCAGTGTTCCAAAACTGAAGCCTGTGGAAGGTGTAGAATTCTTCAGCTGTCAAGGAGATTGGCTAGCCATCAGTCAACAAACAGGGTCAGACTCACAGACTACATATTTGTTCACCAGTTACTGAGCCCAGCACCTTCTCCCTCTTCCAGTGTCTGTACCAGACACTGCTGCAAGAATGGTCAGACTTAGGTCTTAGGACCAAAGACCTCAAAGTCTACTGAAGTAAAGAAGAGTGAGCAGATCATTAGGAAGAACTGTGATAAAGGTATGCATAAAAGTAGGGAAGACAGGATAGAAACTAATGAGGAAGGTATAAAAGGACTTGATATAGGGAGAACAGAACTCACCAGGTCAATAAAGAAGCAAATGCTTGGCCAGATGTCTCATAGGAAAAGTGATGTGGAAATGTCCAAAGTTGATAAGGACCCTAAATTCTGTTCCTATTGGTTTGAATCCCCCTTGAAGCAAGATTCTTTGGTATGTTCTGGGAAACCAGAGAAGACAGCTGAGTAGGTGGTGAAGGAAGAAGTCAGCAAGAAGGCATGAGTGTGTAAGAGACAGAGAAGAGACTGCCACTTGGGGCACTTCCTTCTTCACTCTACTGGCTGAATGTTGAAGCAGGTTCAAGGGAACTAAGCAGATTCACCCTCATTATTTTGAAGCAGTAGCTAGAAACTATCCCCTATCATTCTAAATCCCCTGGTCTTCCTACTTTCACCATGAAGAAGTGGCAAATAGAATGGTGAAGATAAGCAAGATGACTCCCTGAGTTGCTGCCATGTAGTTACACTATAGTGAGACCCCCAGCTGACTCAGGACCTATTTTGTGATGAGTAAAGGAAACATCAAAAGATGACAATCAGGAGGAGATGATCTATGTTTTTGATAGCCCTTAACACTGTCCAGAAGTTCTCCTGGAGTTGACATAGATCTTGCTACTATCTCCTAAAGAGTCTCTAAACCCAGCTCAGTACAGCTTGGCCTCAGGCCCTTTCTGGATATTTTCTTTGAGATGTGGCCTCTTCTTATGATCATTCATATGACAACTACTATATTGACTTACAGGTTACCGGAGCTGGGTGCAACCCCTCACTGCACATATGGGGCATCTTAAACCCTAAAAGGGAAAGGGACTTCACTAAGACTGCACAGTTAGGGGCAGGCTTAGTCCTCCCAACTACATTGCCTTGTCTCTTGATGTCCAGCCTTAATTTTGGGGATCTACTCTGCCAACTTTAACATATCTGTCTTAAAGATGGCAGAAAAGAGGACTGGAGAGGATTTAATACTTTGCCTATGATTACAAGGTAATCAATAATGAAAGAAAGCATTTAAGCCAGGAATGTTTGGTTCTATTTTTTTTCCCGCTATACTGTTTTTGGAGAACAAATCAATGCTAAGAATCATTCATGTCTCCTGAGGGAAACTCATCTCTCAAGTACCTTGAAGTATCCTTAGACATCTAAGAGGATGTATCTTGATGTGTCCTTTAAACGTGGTCTGTAGCAAACTTTATTCTTGAGAAAACAGGCAGAGATCCACAGGGATCTTTGTCTTGTCCATTCCTCAAAGGGTTTTATGTGACTAGATTGCATATATATGGCGGGAGTGCCTTAGGGGAAGTACTTGAACTTCTGCAGTGACTTATGCTGTCTAAATTGCATCCAGTACCCTGATTCTTCACATAGTTGGGAAGATTTGTCACATGTTTATGCTATTTTGACAGTAGCTAGACTGAAATAATCCAGAGGCAAGCAATATTGCTTCTCTAACTGGCATACCCATGGAGCAGGGAGGTTCACAATTAGTCATTGAATGGCTGAGACAAATGGCTTGGATGCCTCTCTTGATAGAGGCATGCAGCAGGGCCATAAGAGAATCTTGTCTGAATGGTGACAAGGTCATAGGAAAGCAGAGGCTGCTATCAATGATACATTCCAGGCACCAGTGAACTATTTCACGCAGTGTCTGAACAAGAAGGAACTTGGAAGTTCATCTAATCCTAAATGCCTCCAAATTGAAGGATACTAGGGATTGAAGGGGGTCTTCTCTCAAGTCATAAAGAACAGATAGAATTTAGAACTTCTCTTATGCAGAGTTTGAGTCTTGAGGTTAAGCATTTGTCCAGGCTAAGTTGGATCAGGTATAACTACTATTTTCAAAGAAGTAACTGAGGAAAATTTGATAAAGTGTGTCCCCACAGTTCACCTGGCTCAGGTATATATAGACTGTGGACTACCTAATTCAACTGTCAGACCCCACTTCTTCTTGGTGAGCAAAACTCCAATTTGATTCACATAGCTATGTGTACATGTCCAGGTAATCAGTCATAACTGGTATGAAGCAATCATGACAATCCCAGGTCCTTTCATCAGTGGTCTACTCAAAGCTGAGCAGACAACCCAGTTCTGTCCAATGAGACATACAGAGAAGTAACTGGGGACTTCATGATGCTCAGCGCTGCAGCACCCATCTTGTGACCACAAGAGGAGATATTGCGTACAAACTGAGGATGGTAGAGACAAAGAACCAAAGGAACTGGAGTCCTTGATGGCTACCACATCTGGGTCCTCACACCTATACATAGCATGCTAATCCAAAAGTAAATGGCCTTAAAGTTTAAGCATTTAATATTGTTACTTGTAACTGCCCTTATTTTAAAGAAAATTTCGAGTGATGGCTAAAACTTTGAAAACTCATTTGTTCATTAATGGACTACTACAGTCCTCAAAAGCAGAGACTGTTACCAGTCGTTCTGTCTTATATTCCCAAGGCCCAGGTGAGGGTCTGCCATTGTGTGGATATTCATTAAATGTGTGAAGCATGAACACATATATATCTACATGGACAAATTGCAAAGTAAAGTCTGGGATGGGCATGACTAAACTCGGAAATTGAGCATTTGTTGAGAACTTAACGCAAACTGCCCCTTATCCTAGTGGATGTTCCAGACTAGTGGGGTACTGGGGACCCGATGGTATGAGCTGTCCACCCCAGGTGCAGGAGTAAGGGGTGCACTGTCTGTGAGGAATTTTGAAACAATACCACAAATGGATGGAAAGTGGGTCGGTTCCTTATTATCACCATGAGCCAGAGAGTCTAAACAATGTCTGTGACAAAACAGTCCTTGAGAAAAATCTTTCATTAGTCTAAACTCTAAACAATTGTTGTGACTATTGAGTCTTAATAATACATATATAAGCTTTAAATTAGCACTTTTTTGTTGCTTCTCCTTTAATAAACATATGCCACACAGAAGTTCATTCAGAGAACTCCCAGCTATATTGGCAGCACCCAACAGGCAGAGAGCTGGCTATGGGCATTCAGGCTAAGATTATGTTTGTGACATTCTGGAGCCATTCCAGAATGCCTGGGTGGCTCCGTTGGTTAATCATCTGCCTTTAGCTCAGGTCACGATCCCAGGGTCCTGGGATCAAGTCCCACATCATTCTCCCTGCTCCATGAGAAGGCTGCTTCTCCCTCTCCTCCCTGCTCATGATCTCTGTTGCTATCTCTGTCTCTCTCTGTCAAATAAATAAATAAATAAAATCCTAAAAGGAATATTTAGAGCCATTCCAATTCACATCCTTAGCACTTGTGGTATTACCTATCCTTGTGTTTAAATGGGTGATTCTGAATGAATATCAACAACATAGTGATTAAAATAGACAAAGGAATAAAACGGAAGTTATCACAAATCTGGAATTCTGGGTGACCAGTTGGAGAATTATTTTGCATTTAAAACTTCAAACAGAGTGAAAGTATAAGATGTTGTGTTATTGGCTAGTAAGTGCATATTTTAGCTCATAAATGCAATATTGTTCTGAGTGTGAAATTTTCTGGGTGTGAATTTTTAGATGAGGTTAATTAGACATCCAAAACACTACTTACAAACAGCCAGAATCAATGTACCATAAAACACCAAGCTTTTAAAATTTGTCCTTGAAGCTCAGCACAAAGCAACTGAGGAAAAAGTCGTTAACTACACAGCAAGATGTAAGGAAATTTATATTTTGCACAAGAAAAAGAGTCAAAGTTCAAAGAAGAATGCAAAGGAAACAATAAAAGATGTTGGTTTTACAGTGCTAAGAGAAATCAAAAGGACAAAAGGATGTCTGACTGCCTCGATCATTTCCTCAAGGAACCGGATACTTGTTCTATAGCAATTGACTGAATAATGTCGATTTTAGTTATCATGGAGCCATTAGCTCCAATTTTTGCAGATTTTATAAAACATAAGACATGTTTGATAAACTTTCTCATGAAGTTATTTTAGTGGGATTTTTTTTTTTTTTAGTTTCATAGAGATTTTAAAACTGGTAGTATTGATTCTAAAAACACATAATCTGTGTAACAATTTCTGGAATGTATTATGAAATAGGGTTCTTATGCATCTGCCAAACTTACTCGATGTATTACTCAGTATTTTCTTAACTATTTGTATATCTACTGGTTCTTATGAAAGACAACTTTTGAAGTTAAAATTAATAAAAACAAAGAATTTTTGATCAACAATGAGAGAACATAGATTGGTTAAGTCTGGCTCTATCGTCTATTGGACATAAATAGACAAAGGAAACCAAATTTGACAAAGTCATTGACATATCTGCACAAGGTACAAAAACAGAAACTATATTGTTATTATGTAAATGTAGATGCAAGCTTTTTCCCTTTTTAAAATTTTTTTATTATTTTTTTTTAAATATTTTATTTATTTATTTGTCAGATAGAGAGAGAGTGCAGGAGCAAGCACAGGCAGACAGAGAAGCAGGCAGAGGCAGAGGGAGAAGCAGGCTCCCTGCTGAGCAAGGAGCCGGATGTGGGGACTCGATCCCATGACGCTGGGATCATGACCTGAGCCGAAGGCAGCCGCTTAACAGTCTGAGCCATCCAGGCGTCCCTTTTTCCCTTTTTTAAAAAAAGATTTTATTTATTTGACTGAGAGAAAGTATGAGTGGAAAGAGCAGCAGAGGGAAAGGGAGAAATAGACTCCCTGCCGAGCAGGAAGCCCAATGCGGGGCTCGATCCCAGGACCCGGGGATTACCACCTGAGCCGAAGGAAGATGCTAAACCTATTGAGCCACCCAAGAGCCCCAGTTTTTTCCCTTTTTTAAAAAAAATTAATGTAAAAATATTAGTCCTTTAATGTTTCTCCCTTTTTGTAATGTATTTTATTGTCATGATTTTATATACTATATATATACATATATATGTTCACAGAAAAGTTTTACTATCTTTTCTTGCCACTATTATTATTCATGCATTTCATGTTATTACTGAAGATCATTTCATTGCTTAGAGGAGGGGGGGCACTCAAAATTATCTGTCTTTGTGTGTCTGATGTGCTAGGCTCACCACTTGTCAGCAGCTGTGCTTTACAAAAGAGAAAACCAAGATGAAGCAACAGGAAGTACCCAAGGCCCTAAATTTAAGGACGTCTTGGAGATATAAGATATGAGGATAGACTGCTATCCCCAGAGCCCATACAGTTCACCAATTCAGCCCATGCTTGAGCGCAGTGCAGGCTAAAGTTAACTGTAGGCTGAGAGAGGGAATGTTGTGGTCAACTTCATGTGTATTCATAAATTTTACTTGAATATAAGTCAACCCCATTCTTAAAGCCTCTCACCCAGAGTCCTTTGCTTCACCCAAACAAATTTTTCCACTAAAAAATAAATATCAACTGTGAAACAGCCTATTTATGTAAGCAAAAACATTATCTAATCCTCATTTATTATGATTCATACATATACAATGTACTTGATTATACTTTTTGGTAATATTACATTTCTAGTAAAGTTTATTAAAAACAGAACTCTTCAGGAGATGCAAAGGGAATCACTGTGAAAATCTACAATAAACCCCAAACTCCCAGCCTCATTCCCCTAGTTAATGCCATTCTTGAAGATATACACAGGAAAGGCATATGGGGCCCCTTCTCAGTTGTGTTATACTATATGCTGTTTCCATGGGAATACATACTCAGGAGATGAAATCATAAAGTACTCTAGAAGGTGCTAATATCTCAATGGAGCATAATAACCCACTGAAAATATCTATATTCACATAAAATACAGCAAAGGAGAACAATGGAAATTTGGAGGAGGAGAGAGAATGCGCATCTGATACGGCAGACCAAGTTGATACTAACACCCTTGCTAAGTTTAAAGCTGTGTTTAATAACTGTGAGTCACAGGTAATAATAAAATGCCATTGAGTGCAATTTAATTTGGTCAGGGTCAGTGTTTACACTTTGAGTATTCAAATTTCTCTCCTGCGATCCTTCTCTTTCAGTTCAACCTAGTGAAGTTCAATCTAGAAGTTCAATCTAGAAGTTCAACCCAGCGAATTCTTTTCATAACTTTTTCTATCCTTGTCCTTATTCTCCGTCTTCAAATTTATCTGCTAGTTTTCAGGACATCAGGACCAAGGGATTTACAAAGATCACCTCATTATATTTTAGAATGCACTTATCATGTTGAAATTACTTTCTTTTCTATTTTGCTGCCGAGGAAATTGAGAATCAGAGAGGTCCACAGAGCTCATGAGCTAGATAAACACTGGAACCCAGGTCCCTCTGATGCTACACCGCAGTTGCTTGTTGATGCCATAGGACATGAAGGCTCGGGATTCACCTCTTTCAGATTTGGCAACTTACAAACATCTTATGAAATGGGGCAGTTTCCTGCAGGCAGGTGTGACAGAAATCCTAGTTCAGCTTCAAGCTATCCCAGTATAGCCAATCAGTAACGAGAAAAGGGCACTAGGAGTTTTCTCTATGAGTCAGATGTCGTGAATGTATCGGCCAAGAGATAGAAGGTTCAGAATATATGTATCTAAAGGGAAGGCACAAGAGCAAGGGTGAAGGTATCTCAGAATGTTCCTGGTGGGCCCCACGAACTCATGTCTAAGCCCTATGCCGAGAAGCTGGGACACCAGCTGAAGGAGCTCTTCTCATGATGGACTCTGATACATGAATGTCCCCTGGGCTGACAAGAGTATAAAATGGAAAGTAGAGCTAGAGAAAGTACACTGGCCTAGCCCCACACAGAAAATGATGGGGTTTGGGGATCAGTGAGGGTCCATTATCTGCAATAACAAACAGACTCCAAAAAGTATAATGGCTCAAGCATAGGCGTGTTTCTTGTTGTTTGCTTGCTTTTGGTTATGTTTTGGGTGTCTGTGTGGGCGTGTGCCCACGCGCGCACGTACTTACTCAGAAATAGTCCAAGATTGGCAGTCTGGTCTAGTAGAATGACTTTGGTCACAAGTCATTTGAAGATCTAGGCTCTTTCACTTTCAGCACAGAGTTTTCACCATTATCCCAGGCATTAACATCTAGCCAGAAGAAGGGAAGATCAGAGAGATGATCACCCACGAGTCGGTCAATGAATCAGGTCTGAAAGTGACACCCCTCCCTTCCACTCACACCCTCTGGTTTGAGATCGGCCGCTATGGCCAAATCTGACTGCGAGGGAGCCTGGGAAGTGTGGTCTTGCTGGGTGCTCACAAAGGAAAGGAATCACCTAGAAGACTCCAGGGAATATGTCCTCATTGCCAAGGGCAACTTTAGGAACGCCTTGTATAACTCAGAAATCAGCATTCTCAAAGAGGATTCCAGTCCTTGGAGTGGGAGTGCAAGCCCTTGTGGCCTCACAGTCAGCAGGGAAGTCCAGAAGTTAGTGGCCGTCTACCGATGAGAGCCAGAAGGAAGACAGTTGTCCTGCGGGTAGCAGAGATACCGTCTCGGGGCTCACAGGAAAGGGGGCTGGGTAACAGCAGTTATTACAATAGTCAAAGATCTCCAAAACTTGACTGCTGATTTTTAAATATCCAGACAGTAAAAGCAGGACTAAAAAAAGAAACGAATGCTATTCATAACCAATCTGCTTGGAAATTAAAATTATGAGCATTTTGGTGTATAGCCTGCCAAATGCTCGCTGGCCCTCTCTTTTACTATCTATATTGTTTTATGTGTATATGTGTGTGTATATGTGTGTGTATGTGTGTGTGTGCTCTTTTTAATGATATATATTTCTGTACCCTGCTTTTTTCACTTAACTATTCAAGACTCTTACTCTTACATCAAGTAGACAATCACATGTGATCAAGTCAATTCCTGACAAATGAAATTTTAGTCCTTTTCTCCTTTATATTTATTTATATCCCTTTTGCTTGTAAAAAAAAATTGCAGTGGAAATCCTTGTTCATATATCTTGAGTCACTCTTCGAATCATGTATATTGGAAGAATTCCCAGACAAAACAACTGATGGATCACACATCATTCACACATCATGCATACTTGGGGTCAAAACCCTGAGAGCACGCACATTTAAAAAAACTGAAGTGCAGGGGCACGTGGGTGGCTCAGTGGATTAAGCCTCTGCCTTCAGCTCAGGTCATGATCTCAGGGTCCTGGGATCGAGCCCCGCATCGGGCTCTCTGCTCAGCGGGGAGCCTCCTTCTCCCTCTCTCTGGCTGCCTCTCTGCCTACTTGTGATTTCCCTCTTTCTGTCAAATAAATGAATAAAATTTAAAAAAAAACAAACTGAAGTGCATCCTCAAATTCCACTTGAGAACATTGTACTCACTTACTTTCACAGTATATGAATGCTTGATCCCTACAGTTACAAACACTAGGTAGTTTTATAATTTTTAACATTTGCCAAAAAAAAACCCCAACAAAGATGAAATTCCATTTTTATTTTAATTTGCATTTCTCTGATTATTAGTGCAGTACAGCATGTATTCAAATGCTCACTGGCCATCTCCCATTACTGTATTTGAATACCTAGCAGCTCAGTGCTCTACCCCCCTCCCCACCGGTGCTATTTCTTTTCAGAAAATTTGTACTATGCTAATGTTTATTTTAGATGAACCTTAAAAATAATTTAGTAAAAAATTGTTTTTATCAAGATTCTGTTAAACATATAGGTTTGCTCAGTGAATAATGGCATTACTAGAGTATTCACGCAAGAACCAAGGGTAACTTTTCATTTATTCTTCCCTTTTTATGATATTTGATGAATTTTTACAGTTTTTCATGTAAGCTCTGAATCTTTAGTTTTTCCATTTATTCCTGAATATTTTTATGTCTTAAGCTGTATTTTGTACCAGAATGTTCACCATTGTATTTCTTATCTGCTCCTTCTTCTTACATATGAGTTTTGTTAAGTTCATTTTTTAACCAGCCACATTATTGGTTCCTATTTTTATATCTAGTTGGTTTCTTGGGTTCTTATGAAATAAGAAATTTGACTTTTTTTCCTGAATTTCTCTTGCTTCATTTTCTTAACTATTTGCATGGCTTATTTTTCTAAAACAGCATGACATAACAGTGGTGATAACAGACATGTTTTGCTTGTGTCTGACTTTAAAGGAAATGGCATTGGGTTTGAATTTATATTCGTGTGTGTGAATAAGTATGTATATGCACGTTTATCATATGAAGGAAATAGCATCTTAATTCTGTTCCTCTTAGACTTTTAACAAGGAACAATGGATAAAAGTTATTCAATGTCTTTTTTTTTTTTAAGTAGGCTCCATGCCAATGTGGAGCCCAGTGGGGGACTTGAACTCACAACCCCAAAATCAAGACCTCAGCTGAAGTCATGAGTTGGATGCTTAACCAACTAAGCCACCCAGGAATCCCTACTAAAGGACTTTTATTATTTTTTCAAGATTGATTTATTTATTTGAGAGAGGGAGTGAGAGAGCATGGTGCGCCCATGAGTAGGGGGAGAGGCAGACAAGCGGACTCCCTGCTGAGCAGGAGTTCAGGAAGGGCTGGATCCCAGGACCCTGAGATCATGACCTGAACTGAAATCAAAAGTCAGAGGCTTTAACTGACTGAGCTACCTAGGCGCTCCCTATATGCCTTTTAAATTTCCATCAAGAAAGTCATTCTTTGAGCTCGCTTCTACATTTGGCAGGGAGTTTCTAAGCAAAAATAGGGGAATAATTTTAGTTACATTGTATTCATTGCCTATAACATGGAAGGACAAACCTTTAATTCTGTAAAGCCACACCTCTAATAATCTCAAATTTAGCCAAGTATTATAAAAACTTCAGTGGACTCCTTAAAAAACAAATGATGGCATAAAAGCTGTTTAAGGAGAGCAAAATAATTGTCATGAAACTGAACAAGATCAGGTAAAAATGTGGAAAACCTGGAACTTCATTGCTCCCGGGGATTACAAGGTGAAATCAAAATAAAGATGTCCATGGGCCCATAAGAGATAGGTATACAATTGCTTTGTACCTCAAAGGAAAGCAAAGAGTTGCTTTTTAAAATAGACTTCTTTTTTATTCATGGGGTCCTTCAGGGGAATGAAGGAATTGATCTTTAATGTCTCTTTCAGATCTGCTGAGCCAAAATGAGGGACCACTAGAAGTAGCGGCCACTAACAGCCATTGGAAACCATGGCAAAGAACATCAGAGATTTCAGAGTAAGGGAGGGGGGTAGTTTTGTTCTGAGCTAATTGACCTTCAAGGACCCACTTGTCTAGCAGGGAGGGAAAACAGAATTGTGGTTTCTCTAGGAAACCTTTCTGTATTTCATCTTCCACTTCCATTCCTAATAAAACTGGACTCTTCTCTCCATCTAAGCCTTGTATTACTCAGTCCACCTCTCTTTGGCACATCCTCTTCTAATTATTTATATACCATCCTTTTCCAACTAGAAAATAAGACCACTGAAGGCAAAATTCATGTGTTTATCTTACTCCTACCCACACCCTAGAGCATCCAACACAGGTTCCTGTGGACAGTAGATGCCAAGCAATAAACACTCACTGAAAGAATAAATTAGTGATAAGCATAAGCTTAGCTCAGATCCCTTAACAGAATTACGATTGATAATAAGAATGGTAACAATAGCCAATTTTTATGAAGTGCCTAGTATGTGTCGACTTTAATAGGCATTATCCCTTTAATTCTTATAATGGTCTTGGTAGGTAGATATCATTATCCCCACTCAAGAGATGAAGAAATGGGGCCCAGAGATGTCACCTCACTTGCCAAGGCTCCCATAGAAGGGACTGGAAGGCCTTTCTGACATCAAAAACCTGTTCTTTCCAGTGTCCCAAGTTGTCAGATGTCAATAGGAATTTTAGCTTATTACACAAGCTGTCTGGTGTTCCTCTTCTGCAGAGATTCCTTTGAAGAATTTTAGAAGGAAAAAATATGTTCAGATGTGGGTGGGATTTCCAATGAATTTTGAAATTGGAGAAAATGTATTGCCAAGCACTAAACAAACACTGGATCTGCTTTATGAGTTAATGGATTAAGTTGGATTTCGGCAGCATTCCTGCACTGTACACAG
>RCUC01143801.1:0-20215 GCA_003697995.1 Taxidea taxus jeffersonii | reverse complement strand
AGGCCGAGACGCGAACCCAGGCTTCCAGCTGCGGCCCGGGCCAGGAACACCTGTGCCCCGGTAATGAAGTCCTCACCACCCATCCGGGGCCGCTCACCCCCAGCAGCAGGCTGGGTCCCAGCCCCTGCCGGAGACAATGCAGCCCTACGCCCTGGTCATCTGCTCCCTATACCTGGGATTCTCTTGCTGAGCAAACAGATAGAGGTGGGCTCCTCCTGGAGTGGCTGGACTATGAGACTCCTTCCTCCCAGGTCCCCGGGGCTCTGCTAACTCTGAGTTTCTCCACGCACCCGAGCAGTGCGCAGAGCTGAAAGGCGCAGAACCCTGACCTCCCAGTGTCGAATGATCATCTGACAGCCTAGATTTTGACCTACTGGAAATAGTTTTTCCGGGGTTTATGGAGTGGTTCTGAGGTAGAGCTGTATCTTCTAAGTGGAACAATGAAAAGATAGTGTTGAGTGACTAAAAGTAGGTAGCACATTCGTAGATAGCAGACCCCGTTTTTGTGAAACTGTTTATATTTGTACATACTTGTATTGCTGTAGACTGTACCTTACACCTGTGTTACTAGCACAGCCAATTTAAAATATCTGGACAATACACACGGAACTAAAACGGGAAGAGAAAGTTCAACTCTTTTTTTTTTTTTTTTACAACATCTGATCCCTGCTTTTCTTGCTTCTGAAATTCAGAAATATTTTATTCAGAAGTATTTCAAAGCTTATAGAAAAGTTGCAAGTAAAAAGAACACCTATATTCATTTTACCCAGATTTATCTGGTGTTTTATCCCAGTTGCTTTATTTTTTTAATATCATTTGTGAGCGATATTGCAAATATATATATATATTTTTCTGATCTATCTGAGGGTACGCCGCATGCATCATGTGTGTTTGTTTTATTATCTCTTCCTGCACAAAAGGAGGGCTACTGTGTATGCATTTTGCACTCCATTCACATAATTTTTCCTGGCTGTCATTCGTGGAGCTCTGCCTGACTTTCCCTTACGGCTGCGCTGTGTGTACCATAGCTCATTTAGCTGCTTTCCTGAGGCCTGTTACTTTGGAAGGTAGAAGCACAGTAAA
This sequence comes from Taxidea taxus jeffersonii, assembly GCA_003697995.1. Lineage (NCBI taxonomy): Eukaryota > Metazoa > Chordata > Mammalia > Carnivora > Mustelidae > Taxidea > Taxidea taxus. Next base: position 19,132 of record RCUC01143801.1, on the reverse strand, counting down.
GATAAAGAGTGGAGAGGAGACTTTAAAACCACTGAAAAGAGCAAGCAGCAGCACTTAATAGAAAGCCTTTGTTATTTGTAAAGTGGGTGGGAGAAGCCGTGGGAGACGGCAGCGGCCAGGAGCCCTTGGGCGGCCCTGGGACTCACAGAGTAATAGAGGTGTCCGGGTCCACATGGCCTCCTTAGGTCAGTGTTTGAGGGAGGCTCCCTGGAGCAGGGAAGTGAGGACACAGGACAGGGCCAGGAGCAAAGCTAATAAGCAAGGATATGTGCTCAGGATTTCAGCCTGATCCCGCCGGAGCTCCATGGCATGAGTCACATCACACACACACCCCCCAACCTTGAGGCAGGGGGGGCCACATCCTCCAACCCATACATACCATAATCCGTGTTAGGGGTATGGAAAAATTAAAAGTAATGCACACAACGAGCCTGGTTTACGGTGCCTGGCCCATCGCAGATCTTCAAAACACGGTAGCTGTTAGCATTAGGGTCCTCCTTCCCTTTCTCTCCCTCCCCCACGGCACCATAACAGCTTTATTGACAAACATTACCATCGACATACCATACAGTTCACTTATGCAAAGCGTACAGCTCAGCAGTTTTCAGTCTGTTCACAGAGCTGTGCAGTCACCGCCATGGCCAATTTTAGAACGTGTGCGTGACGCTCTGAAGAAACCCTGTGTCCTTCTGCTGCCGCTCCCCATTCCTCCCTCCCTGCCCTAGAAATCTACTTTCTATCGCCGTAGATGTGCCTGTGTGTTCGGGGTATTTCACAGAATAGGAGTCCTCTGCCACATGGTCTCAGGGCTAACCTTCTGCACTTGCATGTCGTTCATTCATTGGCTGTGCCCCCCACCAGGGTGTTGGTTTTGTTGTTCCGGTCTCAGGAGCAGCGTGGCTGTGAGCAGTTAGCAGCCAACCCTCCCGGCTGCAGCTGGCTGGGTGCACCAGCATGGAAAGTGGCCTAGCGGGGACCCCGACAGCAGCCACCAGCATAAATCGTGTGGGAGGGCTTAGTTAAGAGTAAGAGGACAGGGATTATCCAGCATGATTAAAAAACAACAACGACAACAACAATGAGAAAGGAGAGCAGTTACTCGGAATTTCTGGATAAATGTGTTGTTCTAGACAGTCTCCCTTTCAGTCTTTGAAAGGTTCTGCCTTGTCAGATCATCAAGGAATGAAATCTCAGTGACCAAACTCTCACACCCTTGGTGGGAATTTAAGTTGCTTTCTTTCCTTAAGGATAATTTGACAGATCCAAAGTCTAAACTATGGGAATATGGAAGACCAAAATTTTCCCCTGAGATCAGGAAAAAGGAGACCTTGTCTGTTTTCACCATTCCTTTGTAACAGTATATTGGAGGTTCCAGTCATTACAAAGAGCAAGAAAAAGCATAACAATCAGAAAAGAAGACATAAAACTGTCCCTATTTGCAGATGAGGTGATTATTTACTTAGAGAATCCCAGGAATCTACAAAACAATTACTAGCATAAATGAATTTAGCAAGGTCTCAGAGTATCAGATGAATAGACACAAGTCAAGTATATTTTTTTATACCACCAATAAACACTTGTCAAATGAAATTGTAGAACTAAATGAATTTGCAATAGCAACAAAAAACATAAAGTACCGAGGAATCACAAAGGACATGTAAGGCTTCTCCCCTAAAAACTATAAAACAATGCTGACATTAATTAAAGAAGATCTAAGTAAATGGAAAGATAGACCATGTTCATGGATTGGAAGACTCTTGTTAATTGGGCATTTTCCCCAAACTGATCTATAGATTCAACGTAATCCCAATCAAAATTCCTGTAGTTCTATTTTAGGTAGAAACTGCAGGCTGATTCTAAAATTTCTGTGGAAATGGAAGTTACCTAATTGCAAAATGATTTTGAAAAAGAACAAAGTTGAAAGACCTACTGATTTCAGAACCAACTGTAAACCTCCAGTGATCAAAGCTGACATTTGGTATAAAAAGGTAAACAGATTAATGGAACAGGAAATTGAGTTTAGAAATAAACCCAAACATATATGGTTAATCACTTTTCATCGCATGTGCTGAGGCAATTCTGGAAATAACCCCAGGGCCCATCAGCAGTTGAATGGGTAAACAAATTATAGGATATCCATACAGTGAAATATTACTTAGAAATAAAAAGGGCGAACTCTTGACACATCCAGTAATATGGAGGAATTTTTGAAAATAGTGCCTTATGATTCTTTCATGAAAAATTTCAAAATCTTTCAAAACCATGCTACATGAAAGAAGGCAGCCCAAAAAAGAGCATATACTATATGATTCTATTATATGAAATCCATATTAATCTATAAACAGAAAGCAGGTTGCCTGGGCCAGGATGGTGGGAGGGAGTGACTCCCAAGGAGCACAGGGAAACTTTTGGGAATGGTGGGATGTGTTCATGATATTGATCTTGGTGATGGTTTCTGGGTGTGTACGTGCATTAAAATTGACCAAATTATGAAGTTTATGCTTCTTTAATTATACTTGACACTGTACCAAAAAAGTAGAGGTTTTCTTTGACCCAGAAGCAGTTCAGCTTCCTTGTAAAATGTGGAAAGTGTTGATCTAGAGCTACCTTCTTTGTTTGTACATGTAGTGTGGTTATTTTTGCTCTGCAGAAGGGCCTTGTGTTTGTCATATGATATTAATAACTCAGTGCGTCTATTAAGGAGATATTCAGTGATTTAATAATTGACACTGTAGTGGCTTTCATTCATTAGGAGCCTACTGTGTGCCAGGCACAGTATAGCTGTTTCCAAGAGCAGCAGCCTTGCAAGGTAGCTGTTTTTATCTCCTATTTTTCAGATAGTGAAACTAAGGCCATGCAGTTACAAAGAGCCAACACTGGGATTGGATTTCCACATCTGCCCCGCTCCAGAATGGCTCTGATCCGTGTGGCAGCTGCATGTGGCTGGTCCCGATTGATGTGGGCTCAAAGTATAAAATACACACTGAATTTTCCAGATTTAGTATGAAAATAATGTAAAATTGGTAATATTTTATATATTGATTATATGTTGAAATAACATTTTAAATAGTAGGTCAAAACACATAACTAAAACTAATTTCACCTCTTCCTGTTTACTTTTTTAAAGGCAGCTACTAGGAGGTTTAAAATTACCCAAGAGGCTCACATTATGTTTCTCTTGAGCAGGACCACCTCAGAGCCCTTTCCATTTCACATCATCTCTCTAAAGGACAACTGGAACGTTAATTCAGCAACGTAGATTTATATTTATTGAGTATAAACTGCATGGTGGTTGAATTTTATACTCTCTCTTATTGGTACATGCATTAACTCTATAAGCCCATTAGACATTTAATTTTAAGCAAAAACTGTCAGCACACAGTTTTCTTTTTAAATGTTTTAGATCAGAGTTACTTCTTTAGATGGAAGGATGTGGACACCTTTAATTTCAAGTAAATACAGAACTCTCTTTCTGACCATTAGTACAAATGCTTTGAATTATTTTATAGTTGAGTAATTGTTTATGGAATAATTTTGTGTTCATCAGAGCATTGCTCTCTGTTGGGCAAATACCCTTGTGTCCCCTGGTCAGAATGGCATTCATAGTTTTACAGACCACACATTACTGCTTTCTTTATTTGTGAGAAGTACAGAAAGAAACTAATAGTTTTTGAAGAATTGAGAAACTGGCTGAATTTTGAGCACCCAAATGTTGTTTTTTTTTTTTTTTTTAAGATTTTTTTTTTTCTGCAATTACTGGGAGTGGCCCTCCTCTTTTTTTTGTTAATAAAGTTTTATTGGATCACAGCCATGCCCACAGGTTTACATAACTCTGAATGATGGCTCCCTCATGCTATGAAGGAAGGCAGATTTGAGGAGCTCACAGAGATTGCGTGGCTTTAAAGTATTTACTTTCTGACCCCTTACAGAGAATATTTGTAGACCATAGGTCAATTAGGTTACAAGCCATCCTTGAAAGAAGTTCCATGAAAATGTCTTTAAGATCTCGCTTAAATTAATGGGAATTTGGGGAAGGGAAGGTTTGAACTCGTCAAAGGCTGAAACTGGCAATGATGGGATGCTTTGAGGCCCCCACCCCGAGAAGGAGGAGGATGCAGGCTTGAGCCTGGCCCCTCACTTGTCTCCATTCCAGCTGGTGGTCAGTCTGGCCCCCCTGCCCTCCAGCCGAGTCAACTCTGATCTGGAATCCTGGTACCACCACACGCTCCTCTGGAGAACTCGCAGAAGAATTTCTCCCATGTCACACGTCTGGCGAGGATTCAGAAGCACAGGGAAGGACCAGGGGGCGCCTGTGGGTGGTGGTGGGTCAGCAGGAGCTGTCTGGTGGTCACTTTCTTCACTCACGTGGCCCGTCTCTCCTGGGCTTTCACTTTCCCTCCACTTGGCGGGGGTTTAGTTAAGATCGCTGACTCGGGGGCCAGACCCCTGGGCTCCGATCGCAGCCCTGCCAGGGAGGAGCCGAGCGGGGCAAACATGGTGTGTGTCTCCGTCTGTTTTCCTCATTTGCCAAACTGGGGTAGTAACTGTGCCTTTTTCATAGGGAAATGGAAGGGCTCACATGATTTAAAAACATGTGACGTGCTCTTCTTGAGAACAGTGTCTGATAGTGAACACTCCATAAATATCACTTGTTATCATTATTACTACCACAAGAAGACTACCCTGCTTCAAGTCCCAGGGAAGATGTGAACACAGAACAGGCAGAAGTGGAGGGTGTCACTTAGGTCAAAGCCACCCCCTCCAGGAAGCCTTCTTCCTGGCCCTGCAATGTCATGATCCTGGACACTTCGTACCTCTAAGGTAACGGACAGAGAGCAGCTGCTTCTGAGTCAGCCTGATCCAGGTACAAATCCTTGCTGTGTGACCCCAGGCAAGTCCCTTAACCTCTCTGTGGCAACCAACTCAAAGCCCTAACCCAATAGTGAAGAACCTCTTACTTAATGAGTCACATGGGTTTCACCCTGATTTTGGAGCTGCTGGCAGGGATCCCCGTCTCAGAACCCACCTCTCCCCGACCTGCCTGTGAATTTCTTTACCTGCAGCATGGATTATTTGTACCTGTTTTCTCTCCGTTCACACCAGTTTTTTTTTTTTAATTTTAATGTCATGTTTTTTTCCCCCTTACCACTGAAGCAGAATAAATTGAGTGACTCATGATTTACAACCCAGTTTTCACTGTCACAGCTGACGATGTGAAGATGCATACCATTTTCATAAATGTATGTACTCAGGGTAAAAACAAAAGCAGTCCAATTCAAATTTGTGTGCACTCTCCAGGCTTAAGTAACACTAACACATTAAGGAAGCCAGTTTTTAATAATTAAAATTGCACTAGGGTCCCCTCCCGATTTCCTGATTGATTTGAAGCAAGCTTCCAGTATTAGAATATTAAATTATATGGAGATTGCTTTGCCATCCTCTGATTGATTCGAAATGAATTTGAATCAGGACAGCTCAAAAATAGCTTTTATAGCATCTTTATGACTTGATACCATGGAGGAATAAAATGACGCTCACACCACAGAAGCTGTCCTCTGCTGATGCGCACAGGCTGTCTTTGGCTTGGGAATTCTTCTGGGGGTAATTTAAGAAGATGCTTGTCATCTTCTTACAGCAGTTCATAATTCATAAACAATCTATACGTAATACTCAATTACGGAACCGTAGAGGCATGTCGGCCCCAGATGACTGATGAACAGCCAGAATGGAAATTCTGCACAACTCTTGAAAACAGTGCTAAAATCAATCCCCCGTCAGGGAAACCATAATTTATTAATGCATTCCTTACCTGCATTGAGTTGCGAATCAATGCGTCCCCATCGAAACCTAATAGAAAGCAGAGATGGGTCCTCGTGGCCTGTCAGCATGAAAGGGGCAGGATTGTAACGTGGGCAGAGACTGCATCGCCCGGCCCGCCTGTGGTGTCGGTGTCCCACTCCAGCAGTCGGCTGCGGGCAATGCCGGGAGGGAGACCCGAGGGTTGATGAGCACCTGCTGGGTGCTGGGTGCTGGGTGCTTGCTGCCCTCTCCTTCAGACCTCTCTGCCATCCGTGAGACAGGTGTTAATCATTATTCATCTCACAAGGGAGGAAGCGGAGGCCCATAGAGGGCAGTGGCCTGCCCGAGGTCCCCAAAGGATAGAGCCAGAGTCTATAAGGCCGGTTCAGCCCTTGGGTGAGTTTTGCAGCTGCGTAACTTTGTTTCTTCTCCTGGCCTCGGTTTTCTCATCTGTAAAACAGGTGATTCGAGTCTCCATCAGGAGGATTCAGCGAGGTGATGCTTGGAAAGTCCCAAGCGTCCTGCCTCTGTCCTCCTTCCAAGCCATCCCCATTCCCCTCTGCCTCAGTACTGCCCTTACTCGAGAGAGGACTTGGAGGACGTAATTGGGGTTCAGAACTGCTGGACTTCCCAGGAGGTGGGAATAGAAGCTCCCACTGCCAGCCACCAGGCTGCTTATGGCTCTGGTTCCAGCCTGGGAAGAGGCTCCCTCATGTCCCTCCTCAAGTTTCATCCCTCGGGTTTCGGTTTTCAGTGGGCCAGCCAGGAACAGCCCAGAGAGCCCAGAGCCCCGAACTCCACCCTGGAACCCCGCAGAATGGAGAGTCATTCGTACCCTCCTCCGTTTGACCATCCCTTAGTACACTTACCCCATGGCCATTCCACAGTGTCTTGCTCAGGACCCCAAGATGTAAAGTTCCTGATTGTAATGGTGGGGACGAGGGGGGCTCTCTTGCCATCTTTCTTTTCATCCGCTCTCTTTCATCCTTATTGCCGGTCCTCTTAGGTATCCTTGTTAATTCACAGTCCTCGTTTGGTCACACTTGCTGTGACTTGGGACATTAACAATAAACGGTGAGCCCTGAGGGCTTTGTGGCGGGAAGATGGATAGCAGGCACAGGGCGGGCCAGCGCATCCATCCGGGGTCCCCCGAGATCCGCTCGGAAAGTTCTGCAGGTCACTTGAACGGCCCCATTAATGCCCCTGTCTCTATGGACGCCAATAAATATGGCGTGAAATTTGAACATAAATGAGTTTTTACAGCTAATTACGGCTAATGCGAGCCGTTTTCAAAATTGCCATTCCTTCCAGAATATTAGTTCGCAACCATGAATTAGGCATAAAGAGCCAAATTCCGTGCACATAATCTAGTACACAACAAAATAATAACAACACTAAGTGGTTTCTGTCTGGCCACAAGGACGTCCCCGAGGCCCGTCGAAAGCACAGGCTCCCACTGAGCCTCCGATGGCACTGGCCATGAAGCTCTGAAACCCCAGGAAGGCCGTGGAGGAACCAGTCACTTCCATGGTCCTCTGGTCTGTGTGGTCAGGGCTGTTCAGCTCTCCAGCTGTGGCGAGGACCATCTGGGCACCCCCCCGGGGGCTTTAGCTGCAAGCTGCTGACCTGCCCAGCTCGGGCCCTGGTATGGTGGCACTGCCATTCCATCCCTTCTCCCCGCCACCCCCGTCCATCTGGCATGTCCCCTCACATGCTGTTCACAGCACCTTGATGCTCATGTCCGTGACCACTGATAGCATTACTCAGTACAAAAGAGGAGAAAGTGATGCCCCTCGCTGATCCCAGCCCCCCACGCTCCCCGTGAAGTCACCAGTGAGAGCAGTGGGCATGTATCCGAGTTCAGCTGGGGGGGCTTCGAACACATGTGCACATACCTTCTTAAGCATACACTGTCTTTGTTTTACAAAACCAGGATCATGTAATACTTTTGTAACATCTCGTTGGTATTTAATAATATACTTGATGCCTTTCTTTCTTTCTTTTTTTTAAAGATTTTATTTATTCATTTGACAGACAGAGATCACAAGCAGGCAGAGAGGCAGGCAGAGAGAGAGAGAGGAGGAAGCAGGCTCCCCTCTGAGCAGAGAGCCTGATGCGGGGCTCAATCCCAGGACCCTGAGATCATGACCTGAGCCAAAAGCAGAAGCTTTAACCCACTGAGCCACCCAGGCACCCCTACTTGGTGCCTTTCAAAACCAGCACATGTAAATCTACCTCTTTTTATTTTATTGATTTATTTATTTATTTTTTTACTTACTTGATAGAGCACAAGGAGGCAGAAAGGCAGACGGGGTGGGGGGAGCAGGCTCCCCGCTGAGCAGAGAGCCTGATGTGGGACTCGATCCCAGGACCCCAAGTTCATGACCTGAGCCGAAGGGAGAGGCTTAACCCACTGAGCCACCCAGGCACCCCAAATCTACCTCCTTTTAAAAACACACCTGCTGCAATTTATCCAGTCCTCCCATAAATGACCATCACCACCAGTGGCTCGGCGCACACGGTACCGTGCCTTTATGCCCCCAGACACAGCACACGTACATTTTGACTCCTCGCCAAGTGCAAACCATTCCATCCCCCATGAGGATCCCTCCTGCAGGCCTCCTGTAGCCCTTCCCGCCCCCCGTGTCCCTCCACCACCGTGCCTGACTCCTAGTAGCCACATCTAGAATTTCCTAATTTCAGGAATGCTACGTAAATGGAATCCTCCAGGATGGAACCTTTGGGGTTTGGCTTATTCGAATGGGTATCATTTCCTTGAAATCTCTTCCTGTCCTGTGCATCATTCGGTCGTCCCTTTATTGTTGTGTGGTTTTCCATGGCGTGGATGGACCACAGTGTCACTGTAGACCCCACTGAAGGACTTTACGTTGCCTCCCATTCCTGGCTGTTACATCCACGTACAGATACTTGAACATAAGTTTTCATTTCTCTGGGATAAATGTCCAGGAGTTCTGTTCCCGGGTCATACGGTAAATGCAAGTTTAGTTTTCTGAGGAATTCCCACCGGCACTGTAGGAACGATCAGGCTTCTCGGCCCAGTACTTGGTGCCAGGAACATTTTAAAATTTTGTGTTTGATTTTTTTTGTTTGTTTTATTCTTTCTGTTTTCCCCCCCCCCCCCCCCCCGCCTCTTTGCTGATTGAAAGCTGCATATTCCATTTCAGTTCTTCTGGAAATTATCTGTACTTTTTTTTTAAATTTTAGAACAATTTCATATCCACATAAAAATTACAAAGACAATACAGAGACTTCCCATATACCCTGACCCTAGGCTCCCCTGTTAATAGTATCTTACACCAGTATGGTACCTTTGCTGCAATTAATGAACTGGTATCGATACATTTTTATCAACGAAAGTGCATAATCCGGTTCCCTTGCTTCTTACCTAACATCCTCCTTCTGCTCCAGGATCCCCTCTAACATAGAACACCTGTCTGAGGCATCCTACCTCCTTGGTCTCTGCACTGTGACAGTTTCTCAGAAATTTGGACTCATGGATTTATTTTGTATACTTTGGGTTATAATTCAACACTAGTTTATTTTGGTGCTTCAGTTATTAAGGTTTGGCTGTGGGTTGATTCCTGTGTCCCTCTGACACGCCCCCATCAGTGCGAGTGTTTGAGCACGTCCCCCCTTTCTGGCCCATCAAGATGCTCCAGGCTCTTCTTGTATATTTCCCAGCCCAGCCCCACAGTCAGCCAGGTCTCCAAGGAGCCTTTTATTGGAGAATGGTATTAGAAACCAAGATCTGGACGCCGGCGGTGCTCGTGGCCTGTGTGTGTCCTTGCTTCTTGGTACTGACAGCAGACTGAGGGAGAATATGGGTCTGCATACTGACCTGTGTCTGTACACATCTGTAAATGTTTCCCTGGGTCATTCTCTATCTTTAACTTGGTATTAAGGTAAACATGAGTTTCTGCTGATGTCTCCACCTCTGATCTCTACCACACAGGTTATTCTGGCCTCCTCCCCTTCCCGTTTATTTTTTTTGCATTTTTTTGTATTGAGCTATACCATAAACTTTGCACTTTTAAAGTATAAAATTCAGTGGTTTTAATATATTCACAAGGTTGTGCAGCTATCACCACTGTCTGATCCCAAACCGTTACATTCCACAAAGAAACACTGTGCCCATCAGCAGTCACTCCCGCTTCCCCTTGTTCCCCTGCCTCAGCCCCTGACAAGCAATAATCTGTCCGTCTCTGGATTTACGTACTCCGGACAGTTCCTATAAATGTAATCCTCCAGTATGAGGCCCTTCGCATCACCGAGCGTGAGGTTTCCGAGGTCAGTCCACGTTGGAGCGCGTTGTCAGTGCTCTTCAGTCCTTTCGACAGCTGCATCAGCTTCCATCATAGGGATGTGCCCCATTTTGTTCATTCATCAGTTCAAATGGACATTTTAGGTTGTTTCTGCCCTTTTGGCTGCTATGAATAATGCTGTTGTGAACATCCACACACAGGTTTGTCTGTGGCCGTGTGTTTTCCTTCTCCTGAGTAGATGCCTAGTCGTGGAACTGCCAGGTCACATGGTGGCTGTATGTTTAGCACTTTAAGGAACCTCCAAAGTGTTTTTCCAGAATGGCTGCCCCATTTTACATTTCTTTTTTTTTAAGATTTTATTTATTTATTTGTCAGATAGCACAGGAGCGAGCAGACAGAGTGGCAGGCAGAGGCAGAGGGAGAAGCAGGCTCACTGCTGAGCAGGGAGCCCGATGTGGGACTCGATCCCAGGATGCTGGGATCATGACCTGAGCTGAAGGCAGCTGCTTAACCAACTGAGCCACCCAGGCGTCCCATTTTACATTTTACATTTCCACTAGTCCTCCACACGGGTTCTCAGTTTCCAAATCCCTGTGAATGCTTGTTATTTTCCATCTTTTTTATGATAACCATCTTAGTGGAGATGAAGTGAACTCTCATTATGGTTTTGTTTTTTGTTAGACTGATGATTAGTGATGAACATTTTTTCATATATTTCATGTTCATCTCTTCATATTTTCTGGATGTTCGACCTTTATCAGATAAATCATTTACAGATATTCTCTCCCATTCCATGGGTTTTCTTTTTGTATTGTTGATGATGTTCTTTAATGCACAAAAGTTTAAAATTTTGGTGAAGTACAGTTTGCCTCTTTTTAATTTGATTGCTTGTGCCCGGACATTTTTAAGAAGCATATTAATTATGCATTTTTTCTAGTAAAATATAGTTATTTTCATTATTTTCATCTCCCTTCCGAATGTGACAGTGGCTTTTATGTGATTTAATTATCCATTGAACTTCCCATCTTGACATTCTTGAGCTCTAGTTTTACATTTAAAAAATAGAGGTTTTCAAAGATAATTAGTAGTTAATTAAATTTACCAAAATTTTTTTATCAGTGTTAGCACATCACTGTTTTTTATAGTTCATCCTCTCCTTGCTAAAACGTATCTCGTAATCATTCTTTCAGCGAAGGTTTGGAAGTGGTAAACTCTTCGTCTTCATATACCCCAGCATATATTTCTTTTGCCCTTTAACTTGAATGATGGTTTAGCTGGGTATAAAATTGGAGGTTCACAGTTGCTTGCCCTCAGCACTAGGAAGCATTACTCTTTCATTCTGTTATTGCTGCGGGGGCCTGCTGTCTAATTGTCATTCCTTTATAGTGTTTTTGCCATATGTTTTTAGGGTTTTTATTGTTGTTGTTGGATGCTCCACAATATCACCATGATATATATATATCAGTACAAATTGATTATTATTTATCCTACTTAGTACTTTGTATCTGAAGGCCCATATATTCCTTCGTTTTGAAAAATCCCCAGGAGTTGTTTCTTCAAGTTATTCCTACTATTATTTCCTCCTTTCTCCTGTTGCACCTCCTCTGAAGCATCCATTGATACCTCTTGATCCATTCTTTGGGTCCTTTGAACCACATGTTCTTATTGCTTGTGTCTGAGTCTCCGTTTTGTCTTTTGGTTGGTTCAGTGCCTCCATTCTGTCTTTTAATTCACTGATTTCCTCTCTGGCTAGTGTCCAGTTTAGAATTTATCCCATTTATTGAGAGTTGTCTTTGTGTTCTGTTTTAATGGCTATCTTTAATGGCCACTGTTTCTCAGCCTTCATTACCAGTTATTCTCATTGAATTCATGCCTGTTTTGTTTCATAACACCTGGTTCTTTTTTATAGATACCAGTTCTTTATTAAGGACTTCCTGATGCCCTAAAAATAGTCATTTTAAATACTTTTCAGGCAGTTTTATATCATTCATTTCACCTGGAGTAAATTCATATTCTTGATTGAGGAGTCTGTAGACTGTCTTAGTATGAGATTTCTTCACAAGGTGATGGGATTTTATTATTATTATTATTATTATTATTTCAGATTCAGTTGAGTAAGAGGTGATTTCAGCTTTGGTTTTTCCTTTACTTTCTGTCTTGAATAGCTTCTCCTTGTCTGGTGGTTTGGGTCTCCTTCACCCCAACCCCTCCCCGGGGCCAGGTCTTAGAGTAGAGCTTGAGGGCCCTTGCCCACAGTAACACTGAAAAAACATGTCTCATTTCCTAGACTTGAGCCTGTGTCTGTCCTTCATTCCTAGACCTGCAGATTGCTACCAGCCCTCGCCCAGTGCTCTGCTGGAGAGCCCAGTTCACGAAAACCCGTTACTAAATTTTAAGGAATGTTGTGAGCTCCTTGTGAAACAACCATGGTAAACATTCAATTCTACAAAATCACCATTAAATAAATTATATTAAAAAGCAACGGGGGCACCTGGGTGGCTCAGTGGGTTAAAGCCTCTGCCTTCAGCTCGGGTCATGATCTCAGGGTCCTGGGATCGAGCCCCGCATGGCGCTCTCTGCTCAGCGGGGAGCCTGCTTCCTCCTCTCTCTCTCTGCCTGCCTCTCTGCCTACTTGTGATCTCTGTCTGTCAAATAAATAAATAAAATCTTTAAAAAAAAAAAAAAACGGTAATACTGAAAACTGATTATTTTCTAATTTTCTTGCTATGTGTTGCCATTACCCTGCTGGCTAGGCAGCTCTGTGTCTGTGTAGTCGAAGCACTAGAATTATCCTGGTAGAACAGCATGCTACCAGCCATCCCTTCCCACGTCCAAGCAGTGAGGCACCCTCAGCGCTAATCACGGGAGATTAGCAAACATTATGAATTGGTTCTCTTTTTATTTTCTGGAGGACTTGTTAGGAACCCCTGCCTACCACGGCCCTAGCCCCAGGCAGCGGGTGGCCAGGGTTTCCTGCACCCCCTTTCCATAAACAGAGGTTCCTGTGCCAGCCCTCTTTCAAGCAGGGGCTGGCCTTTATTGCCTTCTGCCACAGAAACTGCTTGCAGCCTCTTCCACCCTCCAGGAGCTTCGCTCCCAGCAGCACCATGACCCTGCTCATTCTCCTGCATTTCTGCCTTGTTTCTCATGCATGGAGCTGTTGGCTTTGATTCCGAGGAGACTTCTGTCCTTTGGTTTTCTTGTGTAGATTTTAGCCATCACGGCTCTGGAGTGTGGAGTGGAGGAGTTATGTTAAGTGCAGAGCTTGCTGTGCTGTCTTGATTAGAGCTCCATGAACGTTCTTCTTTGCAGACATTTAACTCCCATCAGATGGCTGTTTACGCAGGCCTCAGAATATTTCCTCCGCTTCCTGTATCTCTCCCGAAGTCAGTCCCTTTATCTTCTCTCTTCTTGTTCCCTAGCACTTCCCTTGTACCACTTACAACAAATGTGTTAATATGTTGTATCGATGGATTATCCCTGAGACGATTCTGGATGTCACATATGCATCTTCTCGCTTATCATGCACTGAGTGATATTAATGCATTTGATTGCACAATATACCATATTGCTCTCAGAAGGAAGGCCCTCACGGAGCCCGCAAATTCCCAAAATGGAAATCATTGGCCCCCTAATGTCTTATTCCCTCCCCCGCAGGTGTCACAGCTGTGTTCTCAGGCCACTACCACCGGAATGCCGGAGGCACCTACCAGAACCTCGACATGGTGGTGTCATCGGCCATTGGATGCCAGCTGGGCCAAGACACCCACGGGCTCCGAGTCGTGGTGGTCACCGCCAAGAAGATCATTCACCGATACTACAGTTTGGATGAGCTGAGTGAGAAGGGGATAGAAGCTGATCTCATGGGCCTGATGGAGGAAAAGTGACTGCCACCGACAGTCTGTTCATGGTTCACTTCCACTGGTTTCTCACTTTGCCAGAAAGTGCGGAAACACACACAGCCCCCTGTTGAAATATAAAAGTATTCTAGGCAGACGGATCTGTGCCCTTTTGCATCATTCAGAGAGCTGAGTCCTATCACCCTGCCCTAAGTTATATTGAGAATAGAGCTACCCTCCCTTTTAAAAAGAGGGGAGTGGGGGGAAGCCTGAAAACAAAGGAATAAATGGTATTAGAATCTCGCTGCCTCAGTGTTTGAGTCAATCCTCCTAATGATGCATTTCTCAGCTCCGCTTGGGAAATCGATGGCTTCCCAGTAGCGGATGGTAAAAGTCTATCACCCGTCGCCCTCCATCCCACCTTGATATCCAGGTGTGTGTTTGATAATTCTGTGGACAGACTGCGTCGGATTGTCTTAGTTTGTGTCCGCGACTCCCAGAATGCCAGACAAAAACAAAGGCCATCGCCTTTCCTTCCTAATGAAACAGATCCCTGTGTCCCAGTAGCAGAGCTGCGTGGGTTTCTTTGTACAAGGAACTGAGTAGACAACACTTGCTATTGAGTTTTGACCCTCCTGCTGTTGTCACGGATGCCGTCGATGCTAGTCCAAGTTGAATCTGCCTTCTGGGAGATGAGAAGAGCCTCCTTGGCCCACACATTGGCCATCTCTAAAAGCCTCCTCCCAGAGATGAGAACTGAAGCCCCCAAGAGCCGCCTCTCCGTCCATTTTGAGTTTGTTCACGGTCACGTCCAACAGTGCAGGAGGTCCACGGGTGGGCATTCTTGTGCAGTGGGAATGGCCCTCCACTCACGATCCTCTTCGCCATGTCCCCTTGGACAGAGAAGAGGGCATGGAGGCAGAGATCCGAATAGAAACAGAGCAGAAACCCTGGTGGGGGCAGAAATGATGCGTTCAGCCCCGTGATCTAAATTAGCGCTGACTTTGATGATACGAACGAGGGGGTACAGTGCCCCTTGACAAGGGAGCAGGGGTGGTTTAAAATCAGCACCGTTGTTACGGGCGCTCCCTTGCTGCCACTTCTTTGCACCTGCAGACAGCCGTGTGATCGCCCCTGTTACCCCATCCGGCAGGGACCCTCAGGCACTCCCTCCTGCCGGGAACATCTCAGCACCAGGCAGTGCCAGCGCCGTCATACCCAAACGACCAGCTACCAACGAACATTCAAAGTCCATTAAATCAGAAGACTTCCTTGTTAAAAAGTTGTAGTCGATGTAGCAAAACCGTGAGACATGAAATGGAAGGATAATTGGATATGTAAATTCATAAGGAACAGAAGACAGGAAGTTAATTATGCGACAGGTCAGTGATGCACCCTAGCTCGTTGTGTTTGGCACAGGAAAATTTTTAAAAATTTCAAAATTAGAATGCTCCTGTTTTAGTATCTTGCTGCAGTCTGGCTTCTCATTCATTTTTTCTTGACAATAGGTGTGGATTGAAGAGGTCGGGAGCAGGAGTTCAGTACAAGGTAATAAGCCATGCGTCTGAGGCCTGGCTTGTGCGACTTTCAGAGTCAGACGCCAGAGTCGTCTGTGCAGGGGCCACAGGGAAGAGGAATCCCCCACAGACCAACGGGGCCCTTTGTGTTCAAGGACTCGCGCAAGGGGCTCAGTAGACTGGGGCGCTTGAGTTGGGGAGAGCGGAGTGGAGAGAATTCAGAGTAACAGAAATGAAACTTCTAAGTCCCTTCCCCACAAACCTGATATGTAAAAGAAGTGATTCAAAACATGGCAAAGATAGGCAGAGAACAGGGGACCGTACGAAATTCTCACCATCTTTAAAGTAACCAGCGGTATTTCCTGATGTCGGTTGGTTCAGAAAGAAATGATTTTGGAGATGAGCGTGTATTGTTCTGATAATAGCTATTTACCAAGGCATTCACTTACGATTGCTTTTTTCTTTAAAAAAAAAAAAGCGCATTAAATAATAAGTGCCTTATGCTGTAGAAATCAATAAAATCCTCCAGGATCCCAAGCGCTGTGGTATTGAATGTTTATTACGTGCTAAGCACTTTTTTAAGTACTTTGGCTCACAGAGGCAGGGCCGCTTGGCTGGGAAGCAAGGCAGTCCAGCCTCGGGATGCCGGCAGTCCAGCCGACCAGCCCGTGCTCCTCCATACGATCGTCCCTTTCCTAGAAAACCTTTTTTGTGGATGAGAAGTTTGGGCCAGCTCAGCCTGTGGCGGTATTACAGTATCCTGCCCCATTCACCAACCTGACTGGCCCACAACCCGATGTGAGCTGGAAGCCCTGGGACTTGATCCCTAGGACTGCAAAGCCCAGACGCACCCAGTCCAGGGTGGCAAAGCCCGTCCAGATTGTTGGAGGCAGGAAATACTCCGCAGCGGAGACTGGAAGACTGAGGTGAACTGGTAATGGACCACAGGACCCGGCTCTGCCCACATCCCTAAACACTTCGACCCGTGATGCTCCCTCCTTGCTTATAGTTCCCATCCCTAGGAGTAAGACCCCTGCATCTCTCTCAAGGCAAGTAGTGCCACTTGCCTTCCAGTTCATCATTTTATTTTACTTATTCATTTATTTTATTTTATGTATTTATTTTATTTACTTATTTGTTTTACTTAAAGATTTTATTTATTTGACAGAGAGAGAGATCACAAGCAGGCAGAGAGGCAGGCAGAGAGAGAGGAGGAAGCAGGCTCCCTGCTGAGCAAAGAGCCCGATGGGGGCTCGATCCCAGGACCCTGAGATCATGACCTGAGCCCAAGGCAGAGGCTTAACCCACTGAGCCACACACACGCCCCTTCCAGTTCATCATTTTAATTGGGGGTGGAAACGGGGGGGCTGCTAAAAGGAAAAGTTTATTTAAGGAGACCTAAAATTGAGTTGTCAAGACTCAAGTAGGTTTGTGGACAGAGGTGGGGAGATTCCTAACCACGTTCACCTCTTACAATAAGTAAGTTTATCTCTAGAATTCAGTCATGTTTCCCCTGAGGTTGGAGAATAGGGGTAGTAAATGTTATGGAACTGAGCAAACAGAATGTTTCATAATATCTTGGGATTTCGAGCATGACAATGTTGTCAGTCCCTGATAGAGACTTGCAAGGCAAACCCTAGTTTTAAGCCCGAATAATAGCACTAGGGCCATTTCCCTCATGTGCTGCAAAGGATACCAAGTTACATAAAACTGCAGGACCTATATACACATAATACAGCTGAATGTTATAGTCTGTATCCTCCTCGAAATCTTTTGAGAAAAAGTACCAAAAACATCATTTGCATTTGCTTGAACTCTTAATACTTATTCCCCAAGTAGTGCCTAAAAAACAGCTCTGTGCCGTCGTGAAATTAAGCAGCAATACTCTTGAGCTGGGGGGGAAAAGGAAGATTTAGGAATAAATTGTCAAGGCAAGTTCTATTAAAAGCTTTCTGTAATAGACACCGGGGATTTCTTGATTTCTTGTTCATGTAACCTTACAGTTTTGGTTGGACATGCAAGAGATTGTACTTGACAGGTAATATTGATTTTTTTATAACTTCATAAAATACTGTCTTATGTCATGAGAGAGTTTGTAGGGATATATATACATATACATATGTGTGTATATATATATATATATGAGGATTCTTGGAATAATAATAATGACTTCTAACATCTTTCTAGAAAAGATTTTACTGACTAAATTCTTTCCTTCGATGGGTTTTTTTATTGCCATTATTTCTTTACCATTAGACATTATACATCTACAGATATATACAGATTGGACTTGTTTTCCTCTGGATAAAACCTAAAAGACCTATGTAGATTAAAAAAAAAAAACCCTATGTGAATAAAGTTGAACGGGAATAATCACAAATCACCTTTCATTATCCGTTCTGATACTTGTGTTTAAGAAGTCAGTTTCTTCACGAAAGGAGCTTGGCACCTCTGTGGAATAAAATTCGGACTCCTTCCTACGACTTTCCAGGGCCCCTTCCCTCTGCCCCCAACCTCCTCTCGGCTTTGTCTGGCCTACCCTTGTCGAATATCCCACATCCTTTGTACTGGGTGTTTCCTCTCCTGGAAACTGGCTCCCGTCACATTTTGATTTTAGCTCCGTGATCACTACCCACAGTGCTCTCCTCTCACCACCTTCTCTGTGGTTATCCCCTCATCCCTGGATGTGGCCCTGTTTGTGCTCCTCGTCATAGCACACCACGAAGAGATTTTCTGGCTTCACAGTCCTCGTGAGCATTCCCTACCGGCATGCAAGTTCCAGAGCCCTTTGGGCCCGGTCCGGCTCATTAGCCACTCTTCTCCCAATGCCTAAAGCCATGCCTGGGGCGTGGCGTGGCAGTGGGGCGGCTCAGTGAATACTTGGCAGTGAGTGTGGGATAAATAAGGTGAGCAAGGATATGCCGTAATATCAGCATCAATGCCAGCACTCACCAGGGGCGGAAGGAGGGAGAGGAGGCCACATTCCTAAGCCGTGGTAGTTCTGTTGGGATTGTCCTCAAAGTCAGGTATTGTCAACAAGGCCACAAACAACTGGCAGCATCACTGTTCTCTTTGGTCCCCCACTCACAGTGAAGGAATTGGGGGTAATGATCAAGTGTCCTTGACTCTGAGTAATTCTAAGCCCAGCTCATTGAATGAATACTGTGCCAGCAACCAAAGCAAGTCAGCCCAGAGAAGGGTCTGATTCTAGATTAAAGGATACATGGGAATTTGTGAAAGAGATGGCTGGAAATACAAGTCTGGGACTCAGAAGAAGTGAAAAGTGCCTCCTGGAGGTGCTGCCAGAAGGGGTTATGTTTTATGAATGACATTCCTGACCAAATTTGGCAACCCTGGAGTAGACCTACTCCAAAAACGTAGACTTTTAGGGAACATTTTGGTTTCAGCAAAAGAGGCAAAGATGGAATCTTGCTGAACAGTTCAGACTGCTGCACACTGAACAAACAGGGAAAGGAATTGGCTTCACTCGCAGTTTAATGCTTTCGGCTCCCCACAGACCAGCACTCTTGCACACAACTACAATTTCTTTAAAAAATCTACCTGGTGAGTTGGAGAGTGGAAAAAAACAGGGAACTCAAACCTTCCCCTCTCCTCCACCCCACACTTTTTGTCCTTTGTAGAGCAGCACATTAGGGATGGATAACTTTGTTATTTTTTTTTAAAGATTTTATTT
>RCUC01143800.1:0-49290 GCA_003697995.1 Taxidea taxus jeffersonii | reverse complement strand
GAGAGAGAGAGAGAGAGAAAGATTACATAGATGAACACTGTGTCCTTTCATGTGTGATATCCTGAGGACACTATGTATTGCCTACGTAGTATTCCTGCTGAGAATGTATAACCTGAGTCTTATCATTAAGAAATTTCAGAGAAACCACAAAATGCAGAATGTTTAACTAAAAAAAAGTTTGGCTGTTTTCTTCAAAAATTTCAATGTCATAAGAGACAAAGGATATTATTGGGTGTATTTATAAAATGGAAAACTGATGGTAGCTTAGGTAAATATATAAAAGTATATTTTATCCATGTTAAATTTAATCAAGTCGATTAATTGTCCTATGATCATGTAAGAGAATGTCCCTATTATAATACTCACTGAAATATTATTCCTAAATAAGGGCCATGATATATGATATTTACTCTCAAGTTATTCAGAAAATATATAATATATAAATATATATGACATATATATGTATATATATATACATATATATATGAGGGAGGAGGGGAGGGAAAGAGGAGGTAATTATGGACAAATTCTTATGTGATTCTGAGCAAATGGTATGCAGATGCTCTTTGTACTATTCTTACTCTTGTAACTTTAGAATTATTTCAAAGAATAGTTCTTTTTTTATTTTTTTATTTTTATTTTTATTTTTTAAAATTTATTTATTTGTCAGAGAGAGAGGGAGCGAGCACAGGCAGACAGAGTGGCAGGCAGAGGCAGAGGGAGAAGCAGGCTCCCTGCCGAGCAAGGAGCCCGATGTGGGACTCGATCCCAGGACGCTGGGATCATGACCTGAGCCGAAGGCAGCCGCTTAACCAACTGAGCCACTCAGGCGTCCCTCAAAGAATAGTTCTTAAAAAGTAAAAGGCAACTCATCTAATGGTCCACATGCTTCAAATTTTATTTTCCTATTTTATAATTTCTCACATATGCCAAAGAAGAGAATAAGGTAGCCCTTCTAAAGAGTTTTGTACCTTTGGAAACATCTCTATATATTGTGTCTATTTTTTGGCATTTGAAGAGATTTCAACCAATGTAGGTAGGTTATTTTCTGCTTTGTTAAAAGTGTGGAAGTAAAAATAAAGATTTTGAGGGAAAATTGATCACTTGCTGGGAAAGAGACAATTAATCTCCTGTGACTATATAATTCATAATATCCAGACTTCTTTTGTCTTTGTAAGTGTCTTTTTAAAAAAGATTCTTATTTATTTATTCGACAGAGAGCACAAGTAGGAAAAGAGGCAGGCAGAGAGAGAGGAGGAAGCAGGCTCCCTGCCCAGCAGAGAGCCTGATGCGGGGGCTTGATCCCAGGACCCTGGGATCATGACCTGAGCTGAAGGCAGAGGCTTTAACCCACTGAGCCACCCAGGCGCCCCTTTGTAAGTGTTTTGATTAAAGTATCTGTCCTTCTGTTTGGCCTCAGTAGTGTGAAGTCCCAGGCTGGGAGTGAGAGAGAAGTGAGGAGAGGACTGAGAATTTTGGGGGACAGTAGGTAACCTCTTCCTCAGAACCCTGACTCGAAATCACCAGTGTGCTGCCTAAAATCACAGCTAGCACTTATTTCATATATTCTGTGTTCCAGGTCCTAGACTCTCTCTTCTCTTTCCTCCTTCACATTGATGTCCCTCTAGTAATATGTATTTCTTTTATGTATCATGTTCATTTTCTGTCCCCTGTGCTAGAATGTAAGCTTGACATTTTTTGTAATTTTGCTTATTACTGTATTCTCAGCGCTTGGAAGAGTGGCTTATAGTAGTCCCTAAATGTAAGTATTTGTGGGATGAATAAATTTAGGACAGATGAGTAAAATTTGGGCCCCCACTCCCTCACCAGAATTAATTTCAAATAGGTTAAATAGTTTTGTTTTTTAATTTTTTTTCATTTTTTAAAAAAACATTTTGTTTATTTATTTGACAGAGAGAGATCACAAGCAGGCAGAGAGGCAGGCAGAGAGAGAGGAAGGTAAGCAGGCTCCTTGCTGAGCAGAGAGCCCAACTCAGGGCTTGAGCCCAGGACCCTGGGACCATGACCTGAGTCGAAGGCAGAGGCTTTAACCCACTGAGCCACCCAGGTGCCCCAGTTTTTTTTTTTTTAAAGAAAGGGCATGTGTTGCATGGAACATTGGGTGTGGTGCATAAACAATGAATTTTGGAACACTGAAAAAGAAAATTAAATTAAAAAAGGACCACAATTAAGTTAATGAGATTAACATTCATTCCTCTAGAGAAGAGTTTGAGCCTAATAATAACAACAATAATGGCCACTTATTTTGCATATTCTGTGTGTCAGACCCTATGCTCAATGCTTCATAGACTCAGTATTTGCAATGTGGATTCTAACTTTGCTTCAATGTTACAGGTGGGGAAACTGAGGCTCTGAGAAGTTAGGTGGTAGACCAATCCCAAAATTTAAATTAAGCCCAATACTTTGGGGTTGGGTTTCAAACCCAGGTCTCTCTGACTCCAAAGCTCATGTTTTGTTATCTGTCCTGTACAATACTGACAGTCTTCAGTGTAGTAACAAGTGGGAGAGAATTTCTTTTTTATGGTGAGACAGGATGTGCATCCTATTGGCAGAATAAGCCAATTTTAATGGAGAAGAAAACTGCGGATAACTATGTAGGATTTGAAATAGGCAGTACTCTTTACTCAGGACTTCTATACATTTGTGCTCTGAAGCTACTAACAGATTTAATTAAATTTTAGTCGCAAGGTAGTTCTTACTGATTTTTTTAATTTTATTTTTTCAGTGTTCCAAGATTCATTGTTTATGCACTACACCCAGCACTCCACTGATTTTTTTCTAATGAAGAGAAATTATAAATTTTCAGAAGTCTTATGTAATGATATGTGTAACTAGTATACTGGGAAAATACTCACAGGGAGTGTTATTGATAATCTGTTGAAAAGCTTGTCCTTTGTCTCATTTAAATTTACTCATTAAGTAGGGAAGAAAAAAATGAAACAAGATGGGATTGGGAAGGAGGCAAACCATAAAAGACTCTTTAAAGGATTTTATTTATTTATTTGTCAGATAGAGCGCACAGGAGCAAGCACAGGCAGACAGAGTGGCAGGCAGAGGCAGAGGGAGAAGCAGGCTCACCACTGAGCAAGGAGCCCAATGTGGGACTCGATCCCAGGACACTGGGATCATGACCTGAGCCGAAGGCAGCCGCTTAACCAACTGAGCCACCCAGGCATCCCCATAAAAGACTCTTAATCTCACAAACCAAAATGAAGTTTGCTTCGGGGGGAGGTAGGGATAGGATGGTTGGGTTATGGAAATTGAGGAAGGTTTGTGCTATGGTGAGTGCTGTGAAATGTGTAAGCCTGATGATTCACAGACCTGTATCCCTGGGGCAAATAAGACATTATATGTTAATAAAAATTATTTAAAAAATTTATTCATTAAAGCAACTTCTTTTCCTGCCTCTGTATAAGAGCTGACTTTTCTAGACACTGCCTAAATTTAGAATATATTAAAAAAAGTCTAAACCCATGCAACAGTCAAAATACTAAAATTGAATTAAAATTGTGGCATCCCCCACACCTAGAAACCTGCAGTTGGGAAAGAGAGTGGCCAGTTTCCTCTCCTCCTACCGCTGGCTAAGTGCCATTTTAATTTTTTAAAAGATTTTATTTATTTATTTGACAGAGAGAGAGGGAGAGAGCAAGAGTGAGAGAGGGGATACAAACAGGGGGGAGTGGGAGAGGGAGAAGCAGGCTTCCTGCCGAGCAGGGGCCCAGTGCGGGGCTCAATCCCAGGACCCTGGGATCATGACCTGAGCCAAAGGCAGATGCTTAATGACTGAGCCACCCAGGTGCCCCCTAAGTGCCATTTTGAAAGTGCTCAAGCACTGGGTGTTATATGTATACAATGAATTGTGGAACACTACATCAAAAACTAATGAAGTATTGTATGGTGACTAACATAACACAATCAAAAAAGTAAAGTGAAGAAGGGAGAAGAGATGAGGAGGTCAGGATAGCTCTTTCTGGCAAGGAGTATTGTACTGTTGTGCTTTGTGCTTTCTGGCCTTAGTATTGCTTAAAGTTGATTCTGTTGTGGGTGGTTTCATGGGTTCTTTGAGCCTTCCCCCAACCCCAGCTGATGGAGGTTTCTTACCTGTAGTAGTCTTGATATGGCTGAACCCACCTCTTTTCTGACACTTTTCCCAGAACCTCAGCATCTGGCCACTCTCCACTTCCTTCTGCTGAGGCCCCATGGCCTCCCCAGGCAGCCTGTCTGACACGAGTCTAGTGTAAACCCACACTGGCTTTCTTGCATGCATTGCCTTATCAAATGCCATAGTGGAATTTATAGCCTCCTGTCACCATAGGTCACTTCAGCCAATCTCCTACCCTTTGTTTCTCTGGTATGACTCAGACATCTGCCCATGTCTCCATAAAACCTTGGGGGCATATATAAAGCTCTATGCGAGGTATTCTTTTTTTAAAAATTATTTTTATTAACATATAATGTATTATTTGCCCCATGTGTACAGGTCTGTGAATCCTCAGGCTTACACATTTCACAGCACTCACCATATCACATACCCTCCCCAATGTCCATAACCCCACCACCCTCTCCCGACCCCCCTCCCCCCAGCAACCTTCAGTGTGTTTTGTGAGATTAAGTCTCTTATGGTTTGTCTCCTTCCTGATCCCATCTTGTTTCATTTTTTCCTTCCCTGCTCCACACAACCCCCAGCTCTGCCTCTCAAATTCCTCATATCAGAGAGATCATATGATAATTGTCTTTCTCTGATTGACTTATTTCGCTCAGCATAATACCCTCTAGTTCCATCCACATCGTGGCAAATGGCAAGATTTCGTTTCTTTTGATGGCTGCATAGTATTCCATTGTATATATATATATATATATATACCACCTCTTCTTTATCCATTCATCTGTTGATGGACATCTAGGTTCTTTCTATAGTTTGGCTATTGTGGACATTGCTGCTATAAATATTCGGGTGCAAGTGAATCCTGACTTGTTTTAAATGTGGAAAATGGCCAGGTACTTGATGTACTTTTTGCAGGTGATATTTGAGTAGATTTTCTTTAAACTCCCAGATGATCTGTCTTACAAGCTTATTTTAGGGGCTATTCGAAGGTCTTGGTCAAAACTTTAATTTTATTATCATGTTACACATTTTTATTTTTTTTAACTTTTAAATTAAAAAAATTTTTTTAGAGAAAGAGTGAGAGCATTCAAGGAGGTGATGGGGGAGTGGCAGAGGGAGAATCTTTTTTTTTTTTTTAAGATTTTATTTATTTATTTGTTAGAGAGAGAGAGAGCGAGCACAGGCAGGCAGAGGCAGAGGCAGAGGGAGAAGCAGGTTCCCTGCTGAGCAAGGAGCCCGATGTGGGACTCGATCCCAGGACGCTGGGATCATGACCTGAGCCGAGGGCAGCCGCTTAACCAACCGAGCCACCCAGGCGTCCTAGAGAGAGAGAATCTTAAGCAGGCTCCAAGCTCAGCACAGAGGCCAACACAGGGCTCAATCTCATGCCCCTGAGATCATGACCTGAGCAGAAATCAAGAGGCAGATGCTTAACTGACTGAGCCACTCAGGCACCCTGAGTATCATGTTACACATTTTTAAATAAAAAGTCAAGATATAGGCAATAAGGAGGTGGGTATTAAGGAGGGCACGTATTGCATGGAGCACTGGGTGTTATATGCAAACAATGAACCATGGAACGTTATATCAAGAACTAATGATGTACTACTGTGTGGTGACAAACATAATAAAAATTTATAAAAAAGATATAGACAGCAAGTCTGATATGATTTCAGCTCTATGTGCACATATAGAAGATGGGATAACATACACCAATATAGTGGAGTTACCAGGAATACTTCATTGTCTTCTTTGTACTTTTCTGTGTTTTAAGAATTTTGTCAGCTGGATTTGAATTATCTTTTCATCAAGAGAAGGCAACACATTTTTAAAATAATTTTTTTTTCTATAAAAGGAAGGCAGGAAGTGTGAGATACAGAGAAACCTTTCAGCAAAGTCAGTGTTCAGCTTTGGTGTGTTTGTGCCTGTTGTTGGGTGCATGGGGGCAAGGAAGAATAAGTAGACAAATAGTAAAGAAATTGTATAGCAATTCTTCTTGCCTCACGACTCTGTTTATATCTCTCGATTTCCAGCAGCAACTGGAAAGGGAAAAAACATCCTGACAGTATATATTCAGACATATATGGTCGTCATCATCATGAAGCTCTGGACACTTCAACTCATGACATTCCTCTGTATGGTGCTACCATCTGTGCGGGGAGTGATGAAGGAAAAACACAGCTGTAGGTGATTAACCTGGGGGTGGGGTACTGTGGAAGGAGGGTATTGTGCTTTTTCCTGGACAAGTGAAGGGGTATTGTGTCTGGCACGTTTGACTCAGGACTCAGGACCCACTTTCCCTGGGTCACCTATTGGGGATTCAGAGACTTTTTTGTTAATGTACAGAGATCTAAGAAATGTCCAAGTGGAGGTTCTCCGATGCTTCCTCTTCCAACACTGAAAGTGGCAATGGGTCTTGCCACCTTTTACATACATCCCATAAGTTATAAAAATATGTTATTTTTCCATGTCAGGGTACCATATCTTTCCATACTTCCAGAAGCTCTGTGTCTTAGCTGTGTGTGCTTTGAAGAGTACTACAGGGGAATTTCATAACATGTACCCTTAGTATCAGTGGCAAATCTTTCAGAATGTGAAAAGATAGAAAAGAGACATGAGATGTGTCTCTACTCGGTTATGTGGCCCCTGTCAGCCTCTTTCCAACTCATGTCAATTACAGGGGATGAAATGTTCCTTGAGGAATGCTGGGGAGAGCCAAGTGTCATTGAATGTACCAAGAAGTGTTCCAGAGCCCTTAAATGTGTAAACAAAAATTATACATGCTGCTGGACCTATTGTGGGAACATCTGTTGGAAAAATAAAGTGAGTTGGGAGATGTGCTTGGGCATGGGTCTTTACTGATTCTCAGATGCTGTTATTCATAACAGAAGACTGAGGTTTCTCAAATCCTATGCACAAAAATAGTGGGAGACAATCTCCCCTAAGCCTGGGCAGTAGTGCACTGGTGAATAAACCAAGACACCAGCTTGGGGCACTTTATTTCTTTCATTATATAATCAATGCTTATGTTGTCCTCATTTTATTACTCAATTGTTTTCTCTTTTCCCAATTTTCCTCAAAATTTATAACCATTTCCTCCATAGTCAGACCTTTCAATGAACCCTTTGGGCCCAGTCAGGCCCCAAATATCTACATTTCTCTGTTCAAAGAACCAAACCCACCTCCCCACCCCAGAAGTGTACAATTCTTGGCATTGCATAAAGTACTCATGTCCCAGGGTCTGGTGGGGATGGGTAATATAAAGCTTGGAAATGAATGCTTGTTCCTGAGTTCCCTTAGCCTCTGAGTCTATACATTTCTGTCTTGCAGGAAATATTTGCATGAGGTCTAAACCCTAACCTCCCAGCAGGACACCAGTCCATTCACACTGAGGGCTGGGCAAGAGCAAATCCTTGACAAATAAACTCATTAATCAGCAGTGGATTTTGTTTTTTTCAACTCCCTTCCACTATCTTTGATTACTTTATTATACCCCCAATTGTTCCCATCCTATAGTCTACATAGCTTCTAACTCTTGCTTCCTTATTTGATTACCTAAGAAATGATAGGCTAATTTCATGGTTTTCAGAGAATAGAAGTTTATTTTAGTACATAATTTTAATGTGGGTAACTGGCAAATAGCTCTTTCATTCTGTTTTTCAGAGAGCAGGTTTCTGGTAAATTTGTTTCTCACAGGGTTTGGGTAAACATTTAAAAAAAAAATTTTTTTAGAGAGAAAGTGTGCATGAACAGGGGGAAAGGGAGGAGGGAGAAGGAGAGAGAGAGAATCCCAAGCAGGCCTCATGCCCAGCTCGGAGCTGGACATGGGACTTGGTCTCATGATCCTGAGGTCATGATCTGAGCCAAAATAAAGAGTTGGACACTTAATCAACTGAGCCATCCAAGCGCTCCTGGGTAAAAATTCTAAAATGACTTTACATGTATGTAATATGTGTATAAGTTTGTATACAAGATTGGACAAATAAGTAAATAACTGGGGATGTTAGAAACCATGTTTCTAACTGTAAGAGGAAAGAAGTTACAAATAAGCAAAATGGAAGGCTGGAATGAGCCCTGCGGGTAATGGATTCGAGTCAAAGACATCAAAATGATCCCACATTCAGCTCAATATATATACAGAGAGACAGAAGCTGAAGTGGACAGAGTATGGGACATGGATTAGTTACACATGGTGTATATTTCCTGGCTATGCCTGGAAGCAGTGTTACCACAGTAGCAATAAACACACCAGAAGCCCAGATCTTGGTTTTTATTACCATTCTCCAATAAGTGGGCTAAGGCTTCTTGGAGAAATGGCTGATTCTAGAACTTGGCTTAGAAAATACAAGATGAGACTATAGTATCTTTTAGGGTTGGAAAGTAAGGAAATGCTATAAAGTCAAAGAATAGGAAACGGGAACTAACCTTGAAGAGTTCCCAGTGGTCAAAGCCTAGAACAATTTGAGCATTAAACTGTCCCTGCTGGTCTATTAAAATAAGACATTACAAAGTTAATGGAAAAATATTAGACAACTTCAATATAAATCTACTATTAAAGAAAACAGAACAAATGAAAACTGAAACATTTCTGCAGAAAAAAAATGTCCCACCAGAAACACCTTGACAAGGAGAAGGTTAGTACAACACCTACAACTTTAATTATATAAATATCTGTAAACAAAGATTTTAACAGATGAAAAAATATCTTGAATCAGAAATTTTAAAACTCACACAAAAGTGGCCAAAAATCCAGGAAGACATGAAATAAGAGGTGGGCAGAACAAAAATATCAAAGAAAAAGTTAAAGGTCATTTCAGAAATAAAGATTGTTACAAGATTTTGAGACAGAATAAATTCAACTGAACTACAAGAGGCATTGAAAAAGAATGAAAGAAGACAATATTCAACTAATGAATCATTGAACATTATATAAAAAAAGATTGATGTACTATACCTTGGCTAATTGAATTTAAACTTAAAGAAAAAGAAGAAAAGATCACAAATAAAATGCAAAAAGTAAAATCAATGAGAGAAAGATTAATAAAGAAGATGGACAAGAAAATCTAAATAAATA
This sequence comes from Taxidea taxus jeffersonii, assembly GCA_003697995.1. Taxonomy (NCBI): domain Eukaryota; kingdom Metazoa; phylum Chordata; class Mammalia; order Carnivora; family Mustelidae; genus Taxidea; species Taxidea taxus. The sequence continues at coordinate 40,090 of RCUC01143800.1, read as the reverse complement.
AATATAACTGGAGTTTTCAAAAACCCCCAAATTACCAATATTAAAAACTAGAAAGCATTCCATCAATAAAAGAAACCTGAATCCACCTAAAAAGGGACTGCCATATACCCAGCAGCAGTGACCAAGAATAGACTCAGAAATCAGATGTGTGATGTCCTTTCACATAGATACATAGGTACCTAGTGTACCTTCTCACACCCACTCACTAATGCTTTCCAGGAAGTGAACACTTCCCAAGCTAAGACACTGGATAGACACTATACTCTCTGGTGCATATACATTCCTAGAGAATGTAATTTTAATGGTAGGATTTTAGGCTTAGAAACAACTGCCTCAGGACAGAGCCTTCCTTGAATCCTGCACGTCATGTCCATATGCTTATTCTAATTATATTTGGGCTGATGGGCATTTCTTGAAGGTAGATCTTGCACTCAGCACCTAAAGCTAACTTCCAATACTTCCTTAATTAGACACCCTGGGTTTGTTATGACACAGGACACTACCAGAGGTGGTGGTGGGGCACACTTCGTAGGTGAAGGCACCAGTATGGACCTACTTGGGTGCATGGGGTCACCCAAAGGATGGAAATGAGGCAGGAGTTGACCATTATTATGGTGTATGAGACACAGCAGATACTTTTAGAGTCCTCCTATCTGCACTGACATAGAGAAGTAGCATGACTGGAGCATGAGAAGAGAAAAATGACTGCAGAAGCCATGACAACCATGAGGCCATGTGTTTAGACAGACCAGCCTGATCAACAGTTTTCCACAGGCTGGGACTTGGCTTTTTGGACACCCAGGTCATGGCAGAATTTACAGGTGCTCCCTCCTCTGCCTCCATGAGAGTCAAGGCCTTACAGGGGTCCCCACTCCTCTGCTCGACCTACCATGGAACACACAGCTGTTCCATAGGACAGAACATGGAGTGCTGGCCAGGCAAGCACTACTCCCAGTCAGAGCATTCTAGGGGTAGCTTCTGAGTCCACTGGGGCAGGGAGGAGTGTCCAGAGAGCTCCAGTGAACAAGGGCCAAGACACCAATTATCACAATGGAGAAGACCAGCTGCTTCCAGTAGATTTCATGATCTGAGGGGCTCATGCCAGCGGCAAGAAATAGGTCAGCTGGCAGCATGGTGTACCCACATGGTAGGAAGCACTGGTCATAGATGTGGGAGGTCATTCCCTGTGTGGGCCGTGGAAGGTAACTTTGCCTCTCCTAATAGTCTCTCCCAGGGTGTTTGGGGCCTGGCCAAACCCTGGGAAGATGATCGCAGAGTCAGGCTATGTGAGGAGTACTCCTGAAGAGCATGTCCTTACCGCCAACCTATGTCTGATGATAGCTGTGCTAATGGATGATCATAATCTCTTTCCTAAGGTCTCCTGGTCCAAGGGCAGGTCCAAGGTGAGGTAGAGAAGTTCCTCTGATACCAGGAGCCCTGGCATGCTTCTGAGGTGGGCCAGAGGCTCTGGCCTGAGAGAGGCAGATTTCCTCCTCTGGGCAATCCTTCCCTGATGTCCAGCAGGAAGCCCTGGACTGGAGTGTAACACTAGATGTTAGTGTAGACACTCACTTTCATGCCCATAATGGAAGAACCATAACGGAGGAACTGTGAGCAAATGGGGGTCCATACAAACATCCTCTTCTAGCCACAGCATGACCTCTCAACTCTCTTTTGCCTTGAGCATGTTACTCAACTTCCCTTGGATTGGTTTTCCTCATTGTAAAGGGACAGTAATCAGAACCTCACAAGGAGAATAGGGAGAACAGGGTGGAAGTTGGTCAAGTTTAAGAAGAGGCCTCCCTGGGACCTTCTATTCCATGACCAGGGTCTAGCCTCCACCTGCCTCATGTCTAACTTGGCCCTTTTGACCCCAGGCTGGGGAATGTTCTGATTAGCATTGGGAGATACCACACATGAGAAGTTTCTCCCCTGGGAGTACTGGCTCAGTAAGCAGATCAACAATGAGGCTGTGCCTCCAGGACTTGGCAATGGTGCAGGAACCAACAGGAGAGAGAATACAGAAAAATGAGAGAGAGATCAGAGACCTGGACCCAGAGAGGGGGGCCCTCTGGGGATCCTCAATGGTCACAAGCACAGGGACTAAAGTAGGCAAGTCTGTGGACATCTGTTCTGGTTTATTTGACAGGAACAAATAGTTCAGACAGTGGGTAAGGGCATTCCTCTTAATATCCTGGTGCCCAGGATCTGAGATCCTCATTCCTTTGTATGAATAAAGGATTGGGGGAACAGGATGCACAGTCCAGCCTCCTCACCCACCCACTGGAGGCTCAGTGAAATGTTCTTGCAGAGGGTTGAAGAGCATGTTATTTGTTTGACCTCCTTGATGATATTCACATGGACATCTGCACATGTATATGTTCGTATGCTTTTCACAGACCTTGATTTCTTTGAAACAGCTCCATTTCTGAAGCAAAGCAGGAATACGGTCAGTGCAACCAGATCCCTTGAGAGCACTCCTCTCAGATCCTCCCCAAAAGACTCCAGGACCTAGATCCTACTCGTGACACTCTTGGACTTTTCAGGGAAATCACTTTCTGCCCTTCACTCAGTCCTGGTGGTTGGCAGTATCTTAAATCCTATAACTCCTTACTCTTCCCCCAACAGATCTTAATACCTGGCCTTCCCGGGCCCTTTGCATACTCTACAACCAGGACCCTGTCTCCCATGTTAGTCATGGCTTTGGTGATGCCTCCCATAGAATCTACACTCTGAGAACTCAGCAGAGACTGAGACATCCTACAGACCCTCTGCACTCTCCAGAATTTGCATGGTCTAGAGAGGAAAGTGACTTGCCCCTCCGCCCCCTCTCTCCTGTCACTGTCACTTTCTCCAGGGCCCTTGCCTCTTCCCAGATTTTACCACTTCCACTATTTTCCTTCCACTGTCACCATCCTGGTCTCTCCAATGATAACTTTGACTTAACCCTGTACACCTCAAAACTTGCTTTCCCATGGTCCTTTCATTTTACACCTACTCCCACCAACATTTGTGGATGTAACGTGTCACATATGTGTAGAAATCTAAGAACATTATTTGGTTTCCCCATGTGACTCTCAGCCCGTGATGTACCTTTCATTACTGTATGTAGTGATTGTGTCTGGGTATTTGGAATGGAGAGTCAAAAGACATAGTTTCCCTCCACCCCCATCGCTGTTCCCAGGGCTGGATAAAGGGGCCAGAGGGCCATGACTAGGGAGGACCCAGAGTCTTCATAGTACTGTGGTCTGAGCAGGATGTGCTGAAAGGTTCCTATACCTGGGTCCTCCTCAGAAGGGACAAGCCCCTCCTGGCCCTCTTACCCTCCCTGTCCCCTAGTCCATCACCTACTCTGCATCATCTTTGGTTTCTGGTATCATCCCTGGGCCTGCAGTAGCAGCTCACAGAGGAGCAGGAGGAGCAGCAGAGCCTGGGTTGGCATGCCTCTGGCCAGAGTGGAGAGCTCTCAGTCTGGCACAGACTTCCCTGGAGAGCTGGGTGGTTATCCCAGGTTCCTCCCTGCTTCCACTTGCCAAACAAGGAGCCCTGTTTCCTCCCCTTTGCCTGCCCTTAACACAGCCTGTTCTCTGTGGGACTTGGGCTTCTGCAGTGGATTCTTGTTCTCACATGATGAATCCTCTCCTTTGCAGATTTTTTCCCCCTACTTTCTTTTTTTTTTTTTAATTTTTATTTATTTGACAGATGGAGATCACAAGTAGGCAGAGAAGCAGGCAGAGAGAGGAGGAAGCAGGCCCCCCACTGAGCAGAGAGCCCAATGTAGGGCTCGACCCCAGGACTCTGGGATCATGACCTGAGCCAAAGGCAGAGGCCTTTAACCCACTGAGCCACCCAGGTGCCCCCCCCCTACTTTCTAATTATAAGATAATTAACAGAAGGAAAGTACAATTTAAAAAAAAGTTATGATAATCAAACTGTTGGGAGTTAACCTGTGTCTCTTTTTAAAAAAAATTAATTTCTTTTCAGTGTAACAGAATTCATTGTTTATGCACCACACCCAGTGCTCCATGCAATACGTGCCCTCCATAATACCGACCACAAGGCTCCCCCAACCTCCCACCCCCTGCCCCTTCAAAACCCTCGAATTATTTTTCAGAGTCCATAGTCTCTCATGGTTCATCTCCTCTCCAATTTCCCTCAATTCCCTTCTCCTCTTCAATTCCCCATTGTCCTCCATGTTATTCCTTATGCTCCACAAATAAGTGAAACCATATGATAATTGACTCTCTCTCCTTGACTTATTTCACTCAGCATAATCTCCTCAAGTCTTGCCCATGTTGATACAAAACATGTACTCATCCTTTCTGATGGAGGCATAATACTCCATAGTATATATGGACCATATCTTCTTTATCCATTCGTCCGTTGAAGGGCATCTTGGTTCTTTCCACAGTTTGGTGACCATGGCCATTGCTGCTATGAACATTGGGGTACAGATGGCCCTTCTCTTCACTACATCTGTATCTTTGGGGTAAATACCCAGTTGTGCAATTGCAGGGTCATAGGGAAGCTCTATTTTTAATTTCTTAAGGAATCTTCGCACCATTTTCCAAAGTGGCTGTACCAACTTGCATTCCCACCAACAGTGTAAGAGGGTTCCCCTTTCTCCACATACTCTCCAACACTTGTTGTTTACTGTCTTGTTAATTTTGGCCATTCTAACTGGTGTGAGGTGGTATCTCAATGTGGTTTTGATTTGAGTCTCCCTGATGGCTAATGATGATGAACATTTTTTCATGTGTCTTTTAGCCATTTGTGGGTCTTCATTGGAGAAGTGTCTGTTCATGTCTTCTGCCCATTTTTTTTAAAAGATTTTTTTTGTTGTTGTTTATTTATTTGACAGACAGAGATCAGGAGTAGGCAGAGAGGCAGGCAGAGAGAGAGAGGAGGAAGCACGCTCCCTGCCGAGCAGAGAGCCAGAAGTGGGACTTGATCCCAGCATCCTGGGATCATGACCGGAGCCGAAGACAGAGGCTTTAACCCACTGAGCCACCCAGGTGCCCCTTCTGCCCATTTTTTGACATGATTATCTGTTTTGTGTGTGGGGGGTTTGAGGAGTTCTTTATAGATCCTGGGTATCAGCCTTTTGTCTGTACTGTCATTTGCAAATATCTTCTCCCATTCCGTAGGTTGCCTCTTTGTTTTGTTGACTGTTTCCTTTGCTGTGTGGAAGCTTTTGATCTTGGTGAAGTCCCAAAAGTTCATTTTAGCTTTTGTTTCCTTTGCTTTTGGAGACATATCTTGAAAGAAGTTGCTGTGGCTGATATTGAAGAGGTTACTGCCTATGTTGTCCTCTATGATTCTGATGGATTCCTGCCTCACGTTGAGGTATTTTATCCATTTCAAGTTTTTCTTTGTGTACAGTGGAAGAGAATGGCCGAGTTTCATTCTTCTACATATAGCTGTCCAATTTTCCCAGCACCATTTCTAGAAGAGACTGTCTTTTTTCCATTGTATATTTTTTTCTGCTTTGCCGAAGATTACTTGACCATAGAGTTGAGGGTCCATATCTGGGCTCTCTACTCTGTTCCACTGATCTATGTGTCTGTTTTTATGCCAGTACCATGCTGTTTTAGTGATCACAGCTTTGTAGTAAAACCTGTGTCTCTTTTTATTACCATTCTTATTTATTTTTTGCAGATTTAATATAAGCAATCTATTGTTTTCTCACATTTGGAAACACCCACGTATTGTTACTATTTTGTCCCATCCTCATTTTATGAGATAAATATCTCACAATGTGGTTTTCCATAATCACACATATCTCATTTAAAATATATGCCTTGGGACGCCTGGGTGGCTCAGTTGGTTAAGCGGCTGCCTTTGGCTCAGTTCATGATCCCAGCATCCTGGGATCGAGTCCCACATCGGGCTCCTTGCTCAGCAGGGAGCTTGCTTCTGCCTCTGCCTGCCACTCTGCCGGTGCACGCTCTCTCTCTCTGTCTCTCTAACAAATAAATAAAATCTTCAAAAAAAATATATGCCTAATGTCAAGCATTTGCATTGTACTAATTACTGATTATCTAGACAATATATTATGTTGAGCATTTTCAACCATAATTCTTTTTTGTTTTTTAAAGTATTTTAAAAATATTTTTTTGTTTATTTATATATTTATTAAATTACCTCATTAATTTCAAATAGAGAGTGAGCACAAGCATGGGGAGCATCAGGCAGAGGGAGGAGCAGACTCCCTGCTGAGTAGGAAGCCTGATGTGGGACTTAATACCAGGACCGTGGGGACAAAGGCAGACATTTAATGAACTGAGCCACACAGGCATCCTCATAAATCATTTTTAAAAGATATTTTTATTTATTTTAGAGAGAGGGAGCAGGGCGAGGGACAGAGGGAAAGGGAGAGAGAGAATCTTAAGTAGGGCTGAAGCTGAATAGAGAGCCTGACCCAGAGCTCAATCTCACAACCCTGAGATCATGATCTGAGCAGAAACCAAGAATCAGATGCTTAACTGACTGAGCCACTCAGGTGCTCCACAACCATAAATGTTTTATTTTTTAGATTAATATAAGAAAGGTGGAAGTTATGGGTATAAGAGTTAAGTAGGTATTCTAAGTATAAGTAAATAAATACACACATGTATGCAAGTGTACCTACACACACACACACACACGTATGGAGAAAGAAAGGGAGAACTGGTTTTGTAATTAAACATGTTTAAATCATGTTTAATTCAACAGAGGATGAGTGTCAATTTCCTCAAACCTCATCAGGCAACACAGTGTAAGTTGGGAGATAATGGGCAGTAATGAGACCTTTATTGTCTATAAACATTTGAGTAGCAGGGGATCATAGGTTTTTTGCTAAGGCAGATGGGGATTTGAATCCTGGTGATATTCACCAGTATCATAACACCAGGACAATCCTATGACCTCTGTAAATTTAGTTTACTCATTAATTCTTGACACCTCCATGGTGAAGATGAAATAAGATGACATCTATAAACACTTTCGTAGTAACTGGCACACATAGTAGGTGCTCAATGTAGTACAATTTGTCTTCTCTCCAATCTTGCTTCCCAAACACAAAGCAAGCCCCAGGGTCCAGAAGAGCCCTCTTATCTCTTATTTTATACTGGGTATTAAGACCCAGCCCTGAAATTGGACTCTTAGAAGAAAAACCTTTTGGTCCAGGAGTTGGGGGTTTGCATGATTATCCAAGCAGATCCATCAACTCTACATGGATTGGTGGCAGAGTCGGGAGTACCTACAGGAACAGGAAACAGCCATTTCAAATGAACTACCTCTAATCTCTGAAAGAACAGGAAATGTGGGGAATTTGTTCTGGTTTTATGCAGTGAGGGGGTGAATCCTGAGTCAGGGACATTTTCTGTTGTGTGAGGTCATAGTCAGTTATTCTATCCTGTCCTTCAATTTAAGTTATTTCTTCCTGTTGACAGGCTCCAGCACCTACTCCCTTGGGCGGCATCCCTCTGCCTTTCCTTCTCCTCTGCCTCCCTGTTTACCTTAGTGACTGTGGTCAGATCTCTACAAATTGTCTCCTCTTTCAACATTTTCTGGGTGGGATAGTTTTACCCAAAGAGACACAATCCTCACCCTTGTACAGACCTCCCTCTCCAAAAAGGATGCCTAAGGGATGCTTAAATTTCCATCGTCAGCCATTTTTTTCTTTGGAGAATGGATCCCTTTACAAATACAAACACTATATGATCTCATGTATATGTGGCCAGAAAACAAAGACAGCCCAAATTCATACATACGAAGAATAGTTTGGCAGTTGCTAGAGGTGGCAGGTAGGGTGTGAAGAAAATTGGTGAGGGGCATCAGAAGGTACAAAATAAATAAAATATTTATAAATTGTAAGTTATAAATAAGTCCTGGGATGTACTGTACAGCTTGATGACTATAGTGAACAATATTGCACTGTATATTGAAGAGTTGATAAAAGAGTAGATTTTAAAACTCTCATCACTGGGGCACCTGGGGGCTCAGTTGGTGAGATATTTGACTTCAGCTCAACTTATGACCTCAGGGTCCTGGGATCAATCCCCAGGTCAGGCTCCCTGCTAACAGGAGTTTACTTGTCCCTCTGCCCCTCCCTATTCCTCCTACTAATGCTCTCTCTCTGGCTCTCTCTCAAATAAAAAAACAAAATCTTTTTTAAAAAAGCTCTCATCAGGACGCCTGGGTGGCTCAGTTGGTTAAGCAGCTGCCTTCAGCTCAGGTCATGATCCCAGTGTCCTGGGATAGAGTCCCACATCAGGCTCCTTGCTCAGCAGTGAGCCTGTTTCTCCCTCTGCCTGCTACTCTGTCTGCCTGTGCTCACTCCTGCGCTCTCTATCTGACAAATAAATAAATAAAATCTTAAAAAAAAAAGCTCTCATCACAAGTTAAAAAAATGTAATCCTGAATGCTAGCTAAATTTATTGTGATTATGATTTCACTATATAAACATTGAATCATTATGCTGTGTACCTGAAACTAATGTTATACGTCAATTATGTCTCAATTAAAATATGCAAATACCTGTGGAGAAGCAATCACTAGGATTTCTGGAGACCTCAGGAATGGGGACTATGAGAGTGGACACCAAAAACACAACCTTACAGTTTTAGAAGAACACAGAGGCGCATTAAAGGTCAAAACCAGGGACGCCTGGGTGGCTCAGTTGGTTAAGCGGCTGCCTTCGGCTCAGGTCATGATCCCAGCGTCCTGGGGTTGAGTCCCACATCGGGCTCCTTGCTCAGCAGGGAGCCTGCTTCTCCCTCTGCCTCTGCCTGCCTCTCTGTCTGCCTGTGCTCGCTCTCTCTCTCTCTCTCTCTAACAAATAAATAAATTTTAAAAAAAAAGGTCAAAATCACACAAGTAGGTTTTACATACATGTGTAATATATCTGTACACATGTATGTATCCAATCATATATAATAATACATATAATATACACACACTAATGTGCATGTATACACAAGTTCATATACATACATGTATATGTATATATACACATAAATATGCATGTCTATTTGTATGTGTACGTGTATACATGCATATGTGCATATACATGTGTAATATCTGTATGTGTGTGTGTGTGTGTGTGTGTGTGTGTGTGTATAAAATATACACATGGTGAGAATGCAACGGGGGTGGGAGTTAAGGTGGTAGGAAAAGTAAAAATGAAAGAAGATGGGATCGGGAGGGAGAAAAACCAAAAGAGACTCTTAATGTCATAAAACAAACTGAGGGGGGTGGGGGGAAGAGGGGTTGGGAGAGGGTGGTGGGGTTACATTATATGTTTAAATAAAGATTAAATAAAGTTAAAAAAATATATATATACACATGGTGAGAATGAGAGCAGGAGCCTGCTGGTTTCCTAAATTCTACACAGCTTTGTTACCCATCTGTATGGGGACTAACATAGCACAATAAAAAACAAAAAACAAAAAGTGTTTTTTTTCTCTAGGAGCTATAGCTTTCCTCCTTAGAGGAGAAATGGCTTGTGGTCAGGATAAAGTGCTGGTGATTGAGCACTAGGTTAGATGTCATGTTATCACTCTGGAGCTTGTCTCTGGGATTTCACCATGTCTTCACCCTCCCTGCACCCCTCATACTTGCCAGGTTTGATTCATAACCATGTCCCTTCCCAATATCAGCTTCCAGAATGCCATTGTCCAGCTCTCTGCTAGGTGCATGCTCACCTCCCAAGAGTATGTGTGTGTGTGTTTATACACACACGTGTGTGTATATATGTCTGTGTATGTTTACAAAATATATGGAGAACAAAAGCAAGGGAAAGTCCTGCTGTTTTCCTAAATTCCAAACAACTTTATTGCAGACCCATCTGAATGGTCCAGAACAAAATGGTTCCGGAGATCCTGGGAGGAACCTCCTTGGCACTCGCAGTGACTGTGCTCCTCAAACAGACCACTATGGAACCCCAACATCTGAGCCAGATGCTGGACAGGGCTGTGACAGCCCTGCAAGGAACATCATTTTCCAGCCATAGAAAGCGATGACTTGGGAATCCACAGTTCAATCATTTTAGGTGTGGCACCTTTTGCAGTCCCCATCAAAATTCCCTTCTCTTTGCTCCCACACCTTTGTACCCAGGTCCCCAGATTCTACCTTTGTCTCTATACAGTCCACTCTCCTCAGTCAAGTACCCAGAATCCTGACATACATTTCTCACTGCTCAATGCATCCAACATATCCTGGTGAAAAAAATCACTGTACAGGGACGTCTCCAGTCAGTGTATGACATATTCCTGGACATAGAGTTTGAGAGAAGGAGGTCTGTTCCTCGGGAGCCCTGGGTCTTGCCCACTTGACTCTTTCTTTTTCTAATAAGCTCCAAAATATGGGTATGGTAGCTCCTCTCTGATATTTGTTGGGAAAATACCAACAGCCTAGAACTCACAAAATTGTGCCAAGATGTTGGTGCTAGATTCGATCACTTCGTTCTCTCATTTGTTAGGTGGCCATCTGTCTTTCCTAAAGTCCTTCCTATTCAGTCTCTTTTTATCCACACAAACCCTCAGGGGAGTTGGTGGGAGACAGTGTTATGTTTTAATTAGCAAAAGAAAATCAATACAGAGAAGGTATTGGGTGGGATCTTAATAGCACAAAGCAGGTCCAGGCAAATAGATAATACAAACTGCCTTTCACTCCTCACCTATGGATAAACTCAGATGCATCAGATAAAAGACTCAAGAATTGGGTCTGTTTGGGTGGCCAGGACTGTGAAAAGGTACGCAGTGTTCCTCTTAGCTTAGAAGAACATACTGCTTATATCAAAGAAAATCTGATACTTTGGAATGGGAGAGTAACAAAGGAAAGAATCTGTGATATGGCCAACATGAAGTTCTTGGGCAGAACTTACAGATCTGCCACAACGCAAATCACCATTAAGTTCTAGGCCTTTGAACTTTGTTTTTCTGCTCCTCTGCCCCTGGTTCCAGGACACAACCTCCTCCCCCACTCACCAAGTAAGAAGAGGCCACATAAAAGAGCTGTCAGCCAGCTACTGCAGACACTCAACTCAACACCTTGAGAGGCTAAGTGTGGGTAAGAGTCTGGAGGCATGAGCTTTAATTTGTGGCTTGTTTGGATGTGTTCTCTGTCCAGGGTATGTCAACACTATTTCTGTGGGATGGAGACTATGGTTTCTGGTGTTCCAATAAGAAAATTGACACAGAGGTGACATATCTGCCTGAGGTTCCACAGGTTAAAAGGGGCAGACATGAAACAAGTACCAGTATTCCTGACTGCAAGTCTAATACTTTTTCCTCTTTAACATTATCTGGGAAGCCCAGGATTCTGAATTCTGAGGGGAGCAGTCCTTCTGTGTCTTTGTGGTGCCTCGGGGTCTTGCTATTGTCCTACACCCTCCCTCAATATGACCAAAGAATTCACCCAGAATTCTGTATGTGAGTAGTACCCAGCCTGGGCGTGATTATATTTGTCTTCTCTGGCTCAGTTAGTGTACCTGAGGTGTGCAAAGAAGGGTATCTCCTGGATCCTAAACACCTTTTAAGAGTAAGTAAGGAACTCAGAAAACTGGACTAAGAGTAAAGTTTTTTTTTCATTGAACAGATCTCAAAATATTGGAAAATGTAGATCTAGAGTGATATTTTTATTTTTATTTATTTTTAATTTTAAAAATTATATTGGGTTAGCCACCATACAATACATCATTAGTTTTTGATGTAGTGTTCTAGGATTTGTTGTTTGCATATAACACCCTTTGCTCCATGCAATACATGCCCTCCTTAATACCCATTACCAGGCTAACCCATCCCTACCCCCTCTCCTCTGAAACCCTGTTTATTTCCCAGGGTCCATAGTCTCTCATGGTTTGTCTCCTCCCCTGAATCCCCCCCTTCAGCTTTCCCTTCATTCTCCTAATGTCCTCCATGCTATTCCTTATGTTTCACAAGTAAGTTAAACCATATGATAATTGTATTTCTCTGCTTGGCTTAATTCACTTAGCATAATCTGCTCCAGTTCCATCCATGTTGATGCAAATGGTGGGTATTCATCCTTTGTGATGAGTAATATTCCATTGTATATATGGACCACATCTTCTTTTTCTTATTATTTTTATTAACATATAATGTATTACTTGCCCCAGGGGTACAGGTCTGTGAATCGTCAGTCTTACACACTTCACAGCACTCACCATTTCACGTACCCTCCCCAATGTCCATAACGCAACCACCCTCTCCCTCCCTACCCTCCCCCAGTAACTCTCTGTTTTGTGAGATTAAGAGTCTCTTATGGTTCGTTTCCCTCCTGATCCCATTTTGTTTCATTTTTTTCCTTCCCTATCCCCCAAGCCCCCATTCTGCCTCTCAAATTCCTCATATCAGGGAGATCATATATTTGTCTTTCTCTGATTTACTTATTTTGATCTGAATAATACCCTCTAGTTCCATCCACATCCTCACAAATGGCAAATGGCAAATGGCATAATTTCTTTTGATGGCTGCATAGTATTCTACTATATATATATATGTATATGTATATATATATATCACACCTTCTTTATCCATTCATCTGTTGATGGTATCTAGGTTCTTTCTATAGTTTGGCTATTGTGGAAATTGCTGCCATAAATATTCTGGTGCATGTGCCCCTTTGGATCACTGCATTTGTATCTTTAGGGTAAATACCCAGTAGTGTGATTTCTGGGTCATAGGGTAGATCTATTTTCAATTTTTTGAGGAACCTCCATGCTGTTTTCCAGAGTGGCTGCACCAGCTTGCATTCCCACCAATGGTGTAGGAGGTTTCCCCTTTCTCTACATTCTCTCCAACATCTGTTGTTTCCTGACTTGTTAATTTTAGCCATTCTGACTGATGTGAGGTGGTATCTCATTGTGGACCACATCTCCTTTATCCATATTTCTTTTGAAGGGCATCTCAGATCCTTCCACAGTTTGGCTATTGTGGACATTGCTGCCATGAACATTGGGGTGCATATGGCCTTTCTTTCACTACATCTGTATCTCTGGGATAAATACCCAGTAGTTCAATTGCTGGGTCATAGGGTAGTTCTATTTTTAACTTTTTGAGGAACCTTCACACTGTTTTCCAAAGTGGCTGTACCAACTTGTATTCCCATCAACAGTGTAAAAGGTTTCTACTTTCTCCACAACCTCTCCAATATTTGTTATTTCTTGTCTCGTCAATTTTTGCCATTCTATCTGGTGCAAGGTGGTATCTCAATGTGGTTTTGATTTGAATTTCCCTGATGGCTAATGATGTTGAACATTTTTTTCATGTGTCTCTTAGCCATTTGTATGTCATCTTTGGATAAGGGTCTGTTCATGTCTTCTGCCCATTTTTTGACTTGATTATTTGTTTTTTGGGTGTTGAATTTGAGAAGTTCTCTATAGAATTTGGATATTGGCCCTTTATCTGTAGTGTCATTTGCAAATATCTTCTTCCATTCCGTGGGTTACCTCTTTGTTTTGTTAATTATTTCCTTTGCTGTGCAGAAACTTTTTATCTTGAAGTCCCAAAGCTTTTGGACTTTTTCACTTTTCACTTTTGTTTCCTTTGCCTTTGGAGACGTATCTTGAGAGAAGTTGCTGTGGCCAATGCCAAAGAGGTTACTGTCCATGTTATCCTCTAGGATTTTGGTGGATTCCTGTCTCAGTTGAGGTCTTTCATCCATTTGAGTTTATCTTTGTGTATGGTATAAGAAAATGGTCAAGTTTCAGTCACCTATATATAGCTGTCCAATTTTCCCAGCACCACTTATTGACGATACTGTCTTTTTCTATTGGATATTTTTTCCTGCTTTGTCAAAGATCAGTTGACTATAGAGCTGAAGGTCCATATCTGGGCCTTCTATTCTGTTCCATTGATCTATGTGTCTGTTTTGTGCCAGTACCATGCTGTCTTGGTGATCACAGCTTAGTAATATAGCTTGAAATCAGGCAACATGATGTCCCCAGCTTCTTTTTTCTTTTCTTTTCTTTTTTTTAACATTTCCTTGGTGATTTGGAGTCTTTTCTGATTCCATACAAATTTTAGGATTATTTCTTCTAGCACTTTGCAAAAATGCCACTGATATTTTGATCGGGATGGTGTTGAATGTATAGATTGCTCTGGGATGATATTTTTAGATATAAATAAACAGCTTCATGGAACCCATGGCTTTAGATTTGCTGTGTTTCTGTCAGTGTGCACCACTCTTCTTCCTTCTTTGTGCAAAGACACTGTCCAGGAATCCAGCCCACCCCAGTGCATTCTCACCCTCACCCATCTACCTCCTATTTCATATCCCCACCTGTAAGCAGATGACAGAGCATCTGATTTGCTCCTCTGTGTTTCTATGCATTGCTGCCTTCAGAGGATTGTAAGAACACTCTGGTCCAGCTCAAGAACTGGATATCCCGCCACCTCAAACTGGCTTTCTGGGGCAAACTATGTGAATGATTTATAGGATTTCTGGCAATCTACCATACTCAGAGGTAGTTCACCTTTGGCCTGAATCTTCACCAATTAGATTGTATTCTTACATTACCCAATGATAAATGAAGTCTCAATACCTTCACTTGACATTTTTCCTTCATCAAGCCATGCTGAGGCCTGCTGGCAGGGACATGAGCTCTGAATGGAGAAAGTTGGAGAACAGAGGTAAGCAACTAAGATGGAAGCCCCTCCACTATCTGATCTTTTACATTTTAAAGGCTTCTCTCCTCCTTTGCTTTATCTCCAAATCTTCTCCTCAGGTCTCCTATATCCAATCTACTCAAAGTCAATGTGTCAAAGATTCACATGCTTAAAGCTTGCATTTTTCTAGCTTCTAAATTTCACTTTTTCTGAAAAGAGAATACATTTTCAAATTCTGCTTTGAAGAATTTTGCCCCTTTTAAATGATCTCTAGCAGGACAGTTGTTTTTGAGTGGAGGAATTTTGGTTGATTCTTCTGGAGCATAGCTGTTCTCTAGAACTTTCAGGGGTGATGGAAATGTTGTATGTCTGAGTTATCTAATATAATAGCCACTAGTGGGGTGCCTGGGTGGTTCAGTAGGTTAAACATCTGCCTTTGGCTCAGGTCATGATCTCAGGGTCCGGGGCTCTTTGCTCAGTGAGGAGTCTGCTTCTCTCAACCCCCCCACCTGCTGGGCTGCCTGCTTCACTCTCTCTCTATCTCTCTGTCAATAAATAAATAAAATCCTAATAAAAAATAATAGCCACTAACCACATGTGGCTGTGGAATGCTTGAAATGACTAGAAGCTCAATTTTAAATTTAATCAAAATCATCACATGTGGGTAGTGGCTACCATATTGGACAGTGCAGGGGAGGCATTTCTTGGTGGAAAATGTTTGAAGAAATATATAGACTTCCATGGAGAAGGACAGTCACTGTCTTGTGACCACATAATTCATAACATTGGAATTTTACTCTTTCCTTGGGCTCTTTTATTTTCTTCCCTCTTTGGTTTCAGGATGGTGAAGACACAGGTAAGGGCTGCAGAAGGGAGAGCTCTGGGAATTTTGAGTGGTGATTAAGTTTCCTCCTTCCCTGCCCCACCTTCCCCAGCCTTCAGCTGCCGGTTGTCAGCAGGGTATGTCCTCTTCTGCTTCATTGTTTTCTCCTTAACAATTACTACCATCTTTGTCCTTCCTTATTATATTGTTTAATTAGAATGTCAGCTCTATGAATTTAAGGATATTTGTCTGTTTTGTTCACCACTCTATTCCAGTACCTAGAACTTGTAATTAGACACTTAATAGATATTTATTTATTCATTTAGAGATAGAGATAGATAGACAGAGGATAGATAGACAGAACTCATGCATGAGCAGGAGGGCAGGGTAGGAGTAGAGGGAGAGAGAGAGTCTCAAGTAGTTTCCATGTCCAGCACAGAGCCCGACCTGGGTCTGGATCCCAGAGATCATGACCTGAGGCAAAATCAAAAGCCAGATACTTAACCGACTGTGCCATCCAGGCACTCCCTAATAGATATTTATTAAATGAATGAACTTCCCCTCTACACACACAGGTTAAACTCTCAACAAATTGAAATGTAAAGTGTAAAAGAAAAAAACTAAAAAAATTAAATGAAAATATTTTCCCAACATCTAGACAAGAGGAAATTCTGAGCTTAATACTAAAAGCTAGCATTTATTGAGTGTATACTATGTTCTGGGTCCTATGCTGAGTGTTTCATATGCATTAGATTATTTGATCCTAGTAACCTAATGAGATGAATATGAATATTATTTCTATGATACAGAAATAGAGATGAGGAAGCCAAGTCTCCAGGAATTAGGTGATCAGCCCAGTTTCCACAGCTAAAAGTTGGGAGGAGTGGGTGTTGGTGTTCTAGTTCAAGTTGATTTGACCCTGATGCATATGGTCATTCCTCACTGAAATACTGGAGAGCAAACTCCAGGATAGTGTAGTAGCAGATTTTCCTTTGTATTGCCTTGAGTAAAACAGGACATGTGGTAACACACATCTGATATCCTGTTGATGGAAGTATAACCCAACCCTTAGTCAGAAAATGTGGCAGACATTTTCCAAAGCCTAAAATAGAAACATCTTTTGCTCAGCAATCTTTCTCTATTAACTCATATATATAAACAATAAGGCATGTGCCAAAGATATAGTTATAAGGAGGTTCATCAGGACATTTTTATAACAAAAAGAAATTGGAAATATTTGAGTCTTCGCGATATGGAGGGGGAATGATTGTGATGTTGGTAGTTGGATTGTTGGCATGATTTGTATGTGATCCTATTACTTTGTCTTTCCTACCTGTATACTTTATTCAAATGGGCTAGTTGTTTTCTTGTCTTTTTAGGAAAACTTAGGTAAGTCTCCAAATTTTGTGTGACTCCAGTCACAAAATATCTCAACTTAATAATTAAATGTGCATGGAGGAAATTAGTAGAATGAAGGGAAAAATGAAGGAGGGGAAATCGGAGGGGGAGATGAATTATGAGAGACTATAGACTCCGGGAAACAAACTGAGGGTTTTAGAGGGGAGGGGGGTAGGGATGGGTCAGCCTGGTGATGGGTATTAAGGAGGGCACATATTGCATGGAGCACTCAGTGTTATACACAAACAATGAATCATTGAACACTACATCAAAAACTAATGATGTACTGTATGGTGACTAGCACAATATAATAAAAAAATAAAAAATAAAAAATCATAATTAAATGTGTAGATCCATGTGATTAGCCCCAACTCCACACATTGTTCAGAACTCTCACATTGTTCAGAACTGTGGACTCTCCCTTCTCTTAGAAGCTCTAGTTGTAGTTGATCTGGTCAGTATCTCCAACTTGGGCTCTTCATGATTCTGTTCCTTCACCCCCATCTACTATAAAAAGTTTCTGTCTCCTAGGTAGTAGAGGCATGAAGAACCAATAAGTGGGATTAAGACAGTTCTCACATAGTATGTGGCATCATAAGCTGGCTTTATGCATCTTGCACTCCTTTATGGGAGATCAAGAGTTCACTGCAGACATAAAATGGCATCTGGCCATTTACAATTCAGATGTGCCCCAACTGCAACTCACTTTTTTGGTATTAAAGGCAACTTTAGCCAGATTTATTACCCTTTAGAATCTTCAGTTATGACTCAAGTCTATGGGATCCCTACAAATTCCTGGAGACACACACACAGTAAGCTCTATGAGTAGAACCCACAAAGTCTTTTCTGTCAACTTGGAAAGAAAAGACAACTTCCCCACTTCCCCGTGCACATCTTTTTACCTACAAAATCTTCAAAACCCTGTCTACCACTCCTTCAACTTTGGATCATCTATTTAGATGAAAGGTTTAAGAGTCCCCTGACCAGTTCTTGACCATCAACTTTCTCAAGTCCTATGTAGTAACCTCTCTCACATAACTCACTCTGGAATCACTTTGGTACTCTGACCAAGGGTCTGGACTAACACTTCCATTATATTATCCTATTACATATGTTCTTAAGTAAACAAATCAGGACACTTGATATATTCTATTATTCCAAGTTCATAAATATGAGTACAACAAAAAGGGACATACATACATTGGTTATCCCGGGGGGGGGTGGAATTCCTAACTCTTATCTATTTCCTTTTAGCTTTTTTTTTGGTTGTTTTTGACAAATTATAAAAGCTAAAATTTATTGGTTTTTTTTTTTGGACGTGGTGCATAAACAATGAATTCTGGAATACTGAAAAGAAATTTTTAAAAAAGAAAAAAAGCAATGCATTTTCAAAAGAAATAATTTTGCAAAGGAAGTGGCATGTAATTTGAGATGGGGAAATATCTTGGGGAAGACAATGGCTAACTTGATATGTTGTTAGGTGCCAGGGGGTGAAAAGAAGTAGGAGAAAGAATAATCCAATATTCACAAACACTTTCTCTCTCTTTCTGATGCTAGCCTCCTTAATTTCTGTCCTACCTCTAGTGGCATTTGGAGAAGATCTATCTTCTGACAAAGTTTAACCCAAACACACAGAGAGATGACCATGAAGCCCTGGGTTCTACTTATCATGCTCATCTATAGGGTTGTGATGCTTCTGCCTGTGCTGGGAGGCCTCAAGAACAAGGCTTTTTGTAGGTGGTATGACACAGGAGGAGGGGGTCCACCCAGGCCTGGGATTTCTGGTGTAAGTGATACTGGGACCACCTTTCCTGGATCGCAACCCTCCTTAAAGCAGAGACATCCAAGAAAGATTTAGGTTGGATGCTCCCAATGTGGTGCCTTTCCAGCTCCCAATCTGAGCTGAAAGTGATAATGGGTATATGGGAAGGGAACATAGTTTAGTCTATAAGTCCATCCCATAAGCTTTTCTAATGTTAGACTACCTTAGGCAAGGGAAACACCAACACAGAGCTTTCCTCTGAACCCATATTTTCAAATCTCTGTGCCTTTGATGAATAGTAAAAGAGAAATATTATTTACTTGGAAGGGAAGACTCTTTTAGAATATGAAAAAATGGAAAAGACATAAAAGGGCATCAACTTGGATGGGACTGGAGGAGATTATGCTAAGTGAAGTAAGTCAAACAGAAAAAGTCAATTATCATATGGTTTCACTTGTTTGTGGAACATTAAGAAAATACGGAGAACCTTAAGAGAAGGGAAAATGAAGGGGGAGAAATTGTAGTGGGAGATGAACCATGAGAGAGTGTAGTCTCTGGGAAACAAACAGAAAGTTTTAGAAGGGAGTGGGTTGGGGAATGGATGAGCCTGGTGGTGGGTATTAAGGGGGGTACAGATTGCATGGAGAACTGGGTTTTATACACAAACAATGAATCATAGAACACCACATCAAAAACTAATGATGTACTGTATGGTGACTAACATAACACAATAATAATTAAAAAAGGAATCCTTAGGAGTCAAAGTTTGGGGTCAGATGATAAAACTGAGATAATGAAGAGAGGGTTGTGGGCCAGTAAAAGAGATGGAATTTGGGGAGAGGCTGAGTGCTTAGTGGTATGAGCATGGAAGCAAGTAGACAAGAGGAAAAATAGGTACCCATCCTCCCCCAGCTCAGTTTTCCATTCCATAAATTGGTTATAGAAAGTGGAGCTAGACAATATTGCCATCTCTGAAATCCCAAGTGCAGTGAGAATAGACTTGGTGGGGTGGTGTCATAGATGGTGAGGTTGTCCCTGGGCCCTATCTTCAGGGAGGTTGAGGAGGGCCCAAAGGCCTGCAGTTATGTGGGGACATGTGGAAAGAGGGAAGACATGTGATGCAAGAACAGTTTCCTGTGAAAAGACAGCTAGAATTCAAGGAAGGGATTTCATTAAAATGCAGACAAATGTTTTGTTTGTGACTTTGAGCTCAGGTTTCAGAGCTCAGGGATTGTTAAGCTTGAGAAGGGTTTCTTCTCTAAGTCATGCGTGGATGAATCTACCACCTACCATGGTCTACCATCTACCATCTCAGTTCCAGTTGGAAAAACAGTCACTGAGCAGTGCTGGGTACAGCCTCCATTAGAGTATTGTGCGAAGAGGTGCACTAAATTACTGGAGTGTTTATCTCTCAATCATACATGCTGTTGGACCTTCTGTGGAAACATTTGCTTGGACAATAGGTGAGTTGGCTAGATTGGGAAGGTTGCACATGAACATACTTCCTTACTGCTGGTCACCCTCATTCCAAAGCTGTGACATGGAATAGATATACCAAAATCCTGGTCAAAGAAATGGGTAGCATAAGGCAATGTCCTCTTATATCCATACCTAGCTACCATTCAAGGCAAAAAACCCAAGACACCAATGTGGGGGGCTCCACTTTTCTTCTTTCATTTTTACTCAGTTCCCCCAAAGGGTCACCCATCTGTTTGTTCATCCCTCCTTTGTCCAAGGCCTGACTATTGCCTCCTTGGTCTGTTATCTCCTTTGGCCCCTTGTTCCAGGCAGGCCCAAAGAGACCCCATCTCCATCTATCTGCCCAATTGGCAAAACTCTTGGGAAAAAAATCTTACAAGAATTTCTCTTCCCATTGACAGGGGTTGGGGTGCTATTAAGTTTGGGAATGGATGTCCTCAGAGATCCCTGATTTTAACCACTTGACTTGTCTCTTCCAGAGAACCCTTTAAATCCATGTTAAACCTATAGGTTCTAGCTGGCACACCACTGGTGTGCGTTAGAGGATGACTGTGTAGTCTAAGAAGAGTACTCCCTGGATCCCTGTTGGATTATTCACTTGCCTGGCTGAAGACACTTCCATTTTCCCCTTGATTCCTCTATCCTGAGAAGGCTCAAGTCTTTGCCAATAAACTGATAACCAACCTGAGGGCTCTGCATTGTTTTATACTTCATTCCTGTGGTTTCCTTTTGTCTTTATGATCACCAACAGTTGTTCCTATCCAACTCCTCCTTCCCTTTTAGACTTATATATTAGTCAATAGACTCATACCTGTAGCAAAAATGCAGAGATTTATAAAAATCTCAGTAAAGAGAGAAAAAGTTTATTCTCATTCACAATACACTACATTGCAAGTGGCTGGTGAAAAACCCCCATTTCATGCATGATTCAAGGACCCTAAATCCTTCTATCTATAACTCTATCATCTCTCAGGGACTCGACTGCATCCAGCCAGCAGATGGGAGAACTAAAGGGCAGCCTGAAGGCTTCTACAGAAGGGTTTTAATAGCCAGGCCTAGAGGTGGAGTTCTGTTTCCATCCACATTCTATTTGCCCTAATGTAGTCATAGGGTCCTCTTATTTACAAAGGAAACTGGGAAATACAGTCTAGCTGTATGCCCAAGGTCAACAGAAAGCAGGATATGGTGAACTCATGGCAGCCTCTGAACTGTATGTTTATGAAAAGCCAAACCCCTCAACAGACCCAAGACCCTGGCCTTCATACCACTCTCCAATGGAAGAAGCACTCTCCCCCTTGCCCCCAGCATTAAACAAGGCATTCCTGCCCTCAGGGTGAGCGCTCTGAGTTCCCAGAATGATTCATCTGTTTTTTTTTTTTTTCAATTTAATTTAATTTTTTCAGTGTTCCAAGATTCATTGTTTATGCACCACACCTAGTGCTCCATGCAATATGCGCCCTCCTTAATACCCACCACCAGGCTCTCCCAACCCCCCAAAACCCTCCCCTCCAAACCCTCAATTTGTTTCTCAGAGTCCACAGTCTCTCATGGTTCATCTCCCCCTCAAATTTTCCCCAATTCACCTTTTCTTTCCTTCTCCTAATGCCCTCCATGTTATTTCTTATGCTACACAAGTAAGGGAAGCCATATGATAATTGGCTCTCTCTGCTTTACTTATTTCACTCAGCATAATCTCTTCCAGTTCTGTCCATGTTGATACAAAAGTTGGGAATTCATCCTTTCTGATGGAGGCGTAATATTCCATTGTATATATGGACCACATCTTCCTTATCCATTCATCTGTTGAAGGACATCTTAGTTATTTAAACAGTTTGACAACCATGGCCATTGCTGCTATGAACACTGGGGTACAGATGGCCCTTCTTTTCACTACATCTGTATCTTTGCGGTAAATACTCAATAGTGCAATTGCAGGGTCATAGGGTAGCTCTATTTTTAATTTATTTTTTAAAAGATTTTATTTATTTATTTTTGTCAGAGCGAGAGGGAGAGAGAGAGAGAGAGCGCGGGAGTGAGCACAGGCAGACAGAGTGGCAGGCAGAGGCAGAGGGAGAAGCAGGCTCCCTGCTGAGCAAGGAGCCCGATGTGGGACTCCATCCCAAGATGCTGGGATCATGACCTGAGCCGAAGGCAGCCGCTTAACCAACTGAGCCACCCAGGTGTCCCTATTTTTAACTTCTTAAGTAATCTTCACACTGTTTTCCAAAGTGGCTGCACCAACTTGCATTCCCATCAACAGTGTAAGAGGGTTCCCCTTTCTCCACATTCTCTCCAACACTTGTTTCTTGTCTTGTTAAGAACTCCTCAAACTTAACACTCAAAAAACAGATAATCACATCAAAAAATGGGCAGAAGACATAAATAGACATACAAATGGCTAACAGACACATGAAAAAATGTTCATCATCATTAGCCATCAGGAAGATTCAAATCAAAACCACATTGAGATACCATTTTATACCAGTTATAATGGCCAAAATTAACAAGACAAGAATGATTCATCTTTCTGCACTCTCCATATCCTCTCATTCCCACCTGTTTTGTCCAGCTGGTAGTTTGACCTGGGTAATATTATTCATATCCTGAAATGTCTGCTCATTCCTGGCAGGCTTTCCAGCCCATACTCCTTCCATAGATTATACTGAATTTCTACCATTGGTATCTCAAAGATGATTTTAAAAATGTAACTTCTCTTGGATGATGAGGTTGTAAAGTCCCTACAATGTATTCAAATCTGTGCCTCTTCCTGGTCCAGAGAATGAGATATTCTCATTTAGATGGAATGAGTCAGCACATCACACTTATCAACTGTAGACCTCATGTAAAGGTTCCAGAATGTGATACAGCAAAGACCAAGGCCAAGCAAGGGATTAAGGCCTAACAGAACACTGGTTAGTGCCCTCGAGCTCAGAATAAGGAAAAAGCACAAGGACTCAGGGACTCAGGTAAACAGCCTTCAGGAGTGGGGCTTTGTCTTAACCTTCAGGGATAAGGAGCACTTGGAGCTTGATTGAGTGGAGGTGGTTATTCCTTCCTGACCAAAGAAGTAGAGACCTCCACTGGAGGTTAGGGACCTCCAGTGGAGGGACAAGGAAAGGAAAGCATTGTCCACTTGAGGATCCTGGATATTACGGGGAAAGAAAAGCAATTTTCCTGTATCCTTCTGGGTTCTTAGCTGAGATCCCCGCAAAAAAAGACATATTAGGAGGAGTTAAAGAAACAGAAGTTTACTTAATGTAAATGTAGTTTATTAAATGTAAACTTCTGGTATACATGGGAATGCTCAGGAAAACTGAATATCTCCCCAAAATCATCCAAGCCATCTCTGTAAGTACCATCTTCAGCTAAAGACAAAAGATGTAGAAATGAAGGGGAAGGCCAGTTATGGGATATCATCAGGAAGTCTCAGTGGTTGTTAACTCATGCCAACCTCATTCATAAGGTTTTACTTCTGTAGAAAATATTTCCACTTAGTAGTGTGGGGAAGATGATCTGGATAATGTACAGTATGCGTAAACAATGTGAGAATGGAACAATGAAGTGTCATGCAGGGACTATACATCCGTTTGCCTGGGCTGAGAGATAGCTTAAACATTTTTGCATGCACAGCTCCTTAGAGAATATTTTTTAAAAATATGAGTAGGTGTGATGCAGGTAAAGTCAAACTGTTACATTTAACCTCTTCAACGTGTCCACACTTGGATTTTTTTCTCCAGCAATGTGACAGAACTTCTCTGTTACATGACAAAGCTCTGTCATCTGTAGGTGGTTGTATAAATGAGTGTTCTTCAGTGGCTTCTAGATTGTGCCTGAGGGAGGATAGAGCCAGTTATCAGGCCACTTCAGGGTCCCATGCCAAGGGTAAGTTGTGTATGCCTATGACCCAACCCATGGGTAAGACTCCTCCTGGGTCCCTTGGGATATGGTGGTGGATTCACAGCTTCTACTAAGGTACTTTGGTCTGTGGGCTGATGCCAAATTATTGTGTTGTGGGGGTTGGGAGGTTTCAAGCAGGGGAGTATTATTCAGCCATCTTGTTGCTGTCACTCCTAGAAAGCATGTTAATGGAATGGAATGATATACAATAGTGGGATTACAAAATTTGTAAATTAAGTATGCTGAGCCCTGGGTGTTATATGCAAACAATGAATCATGGAACACTACATCAAAAACTAATGAAGTACTGTATGGTGGCTAATGTAACAATAAAAAATAAAAATAAAAAGAAAAAATGAAATGTGCTGGTATCATTTAGGAGCTAATTCTTGTGAAACACAGAAAATGTTGGGGGAATTCAGGCTAGGAGAAAGTTGTTCTCCTTCAAATTTTGTAATCAAGTTATAGATGTCTTTGGTGATTTTTAAGTTTTAATTTACTTATATTTTCTGATAGTCTTTTTAAAAAATATTTTGTTTATTTGAGAGAGAGAGAGAGAGAGAGAGAGAATGAGTAGTTTTCTGCTGAACAGGGAGCCAGACAAGGGGCTTGGTAACAGGACCCTGAGATCAAGACCTGAGCTGAAGACAGATGCTTAGCCAACTTAGCCACACAGACTCCCCCATTTTCTGATATTCTTAAATGGCTTCTAAAATATGGTGTGTATGAGGGAGTGCACGTATTGCATGGAGCACTGGGTGTTATATGTAAACAATGAATCTTGAAACATTACATCAAAAACTAATTATGTATTGTATGGTGACTAACATAACACAATAAAAATAAAATAAAGTAAAAAATATATTAAAACACTTATACAATAAATATGTATGATTTTTGGGGGGAGTTCAACCCAAAATTTCATTTTGTGAAAGAAGAATGACATCATTATCTATCTAGCTAATGGATAACTGATCATATATTATTAGTTTTCTTTTTTTTTTAAAGATTTTATTTATTTATTTGACAGAGAGAGACACAGTGAGAGAGGGAACACAAGCAGGGGAACTGGGAGTGGGGGAAGCAAGTTCCCTGCTGAGCAGGAAGCCCAACATGGGTCTTGATCCCAGCACCCTGGGATCATGACCTGAGCTGAAGGCAGAGGCTTAATGACTGAACCACCTAGGTGCCCCCTTATTAGTTTTCTTTGTACTTCTCTGTGTTTTTCAAATTTCTAAAATAAAAAATGATGAATTATGAAGAATTCATTTCTGCAATGAGAGGAGTAGAAAACATAAGAGAAAGAAAGTACCTCAGGAGACACCAGTGCCCAGTCAAGAAGTGGTGACTGGAGGAGATGAGGCAGAACCAGATTGGGGCAGTGAGAGACCAGTCACATGTTCTCCCAACTCCACACCCCAAAGCCCTGCACTACCCCCTGCAGACCTAGTAAAATCCTGGGTCTCCTGCGTGGCACACACTCAAACATCCAGAGTTAACATCATGAAGTGGTTGGTTCTCCAGCTGCTGACACTCTACTGCCTGGTGATCATGCCAGTGACAGGAAATATGAGAGAAAGAGTTGAGGTTGTAACAAAGCCTCCAATTTATGGTAGGTATTCTGGGTTGAGCTTCAAAATGAAGAGGGGGTAGAAAACAAGGGACCAGGGACTGGCATATATGAGAGCACTGGTTCCTTTTTAAAGCCGGGATAACTGAGGACACTGAATGTGCAGTTCTCAAGTTTGATCATCTCCTGATGTTATGAGAAATGATGTTTTTATGTGTGTGTGGGGACTGTGGTGGCTAGATGGTGTTTTTTTGAGGAGAACCCATAGCAATGGAAAGCTCCAGAGAGTTCAAAGCCTGCATGGAGGATGGCTGGCTTGAACCATCAGAAGTTCATGTCCTCCAGTGAGGGGCTCCAAGGATGAGCATGAAATTAGGAACGGGGTACTAGTTATTTCTTGAAATGTGCCCTTTGTTTGGGGAATAATGTTGGGGAACATTTTAGATTATTGGACATGTAGAGGAGAAATAAAATGGGTGCTTGACCAAGAGAACTGAAATAATCACATTCGAGGGGAGAATAATGAGTCCATAACTGTTGGTAAACATTTCTGGGGGAAGAGCAAGGTTTGGAAGGCTGTCTCAGCCAGACAGGGAAAAGTACAAGACAGTTCCTCTTCTTCTCTGGGACTCTGTTCTTCCCACCCTGTAAAATGAGGACAGGAGACCAGAGGATCTCTTGGGCCTCTTTGTTCTGAGAACTGGGTTTCAAGATTGAGGTCATGTGGTGTTCAGTTTCATAGAGGTGACTTCATAGTTGCTGGGTTTGCTAGGGAGTTATTGCTGGATTTCGACTCTAGGAATGGGAAAGGTCACCCAGATCCCAAAGGCAGGCAGAAGAAGAGAAACCAATGGGGTGGGTGCTGGGTACTTCAAGGGGCTGATAATAGTGCGAAAAACTCTTCTTCTTTTTGGAGTCACTGCTTATGTGTTTCTTCTCAGTTCTACCAGAACAGATTCTATTAAGATGTGTGAATTTCCCCAACCTGTATGATTGCCGGAACAAGTGCGAATTTCACTCGAATTGTTTTTATGGCTATGAATGCTGCTTTTCCTCCTGTGGAAAAATCTGCATGAGAATGCAAGAACCTGGTAGGATCTAAGAATCACCCACTTTTGCCATTGGGTTCTGAAACACTATGGAATCCCTAACAACAGAAAAGGGAACAGACAGAAAAAGACTATGATTCCCCAGTCCCAGTACCCATTCCAAGCTGGAATTCCCACCCCTTCCTCCTCGCCCAAATCCCCATTGTTCACTTGAAGGCCTGCCTGATTTATCCAAACCTCGGGGGATCTGACATTTATGTCTCTGCTCACTGGACTTAAATATCCTGAGAGATATCTTGTATATAGGCATCTCTTAAACCAAAGAAATATCCCTGCCTCCAGGGTTTGGGAGGATCTGTTACCCTCAAAAAGATGTGTTTCAGCAGATTGTGTGGCCACTGAATACCTACTCCTTCTCTCTTCCAGTGACCAGAGCTAAGAAAAATAACCCCAGAAGCACAGTGGTGTCTACTGTTGTTCCCTTAATCACCGATGAGATGTCGACTACATTTGAAGGACCACAGACTAATTCTACCTGATGTCCAGTGGTACCATCGTCTTGTCCCAGATGGGAGGCAAGGCAAAGGAGGAGGTAGGGTCATAGGGCAGTGTCCCTCCTCCTTGTCAACCCTGTTCCCTGAACCGTTATATTTTCAGCCTCAATTCTTTGACAAATAAACTATGGCAGTAACCCAGAATCTCTCTCTCTTCTATATTCCCAATACCAATCTCTCCTTCCACCTTTTCCCTAAACCCCAACCCCTGCCTCCCAGTGTATTTTCCTTCCTTTTTAACATTCAGAAGATTGAACTCCTTAGCTAAGATTCCTGGACTATCTTTGTTCATTGTTTACCATCTCTGGGGAAACTGTTTATGTGTGGGATGTTCTTATGGTTACAGATAATACCACCATCTCTCTGGGTTCCCTGAACTTCTTGGTGCAGCCTTTCTTTCCTTATTTCAGGCCTGTGATTCTAGTAGCCTCCTACAAGAGGCCTCCCTTTTAACTAATCCAGGGGAAGTACAATCTTCCTTACAGATGACAGCATTTATGGTCTAGAACTGAAAGGAAATGCCATTGGCCTCTCCAATTGGCCTCTCCAACCTCTCCTCTCAGACAATGTCTTGTTTGTTTGTTTGCTTGTTTGTTTTGGCTCTTTGGTTGTTTGTTTTCAAGGAAGAAGTTTTCTATTACCATGAAATTGCAATGAGGGCTTGAGTAAGCTCTTTCTTTCTTTTCCTTTATTTAAAATCAATTAATTGACCTTCAGTGTATTATTAGTTTCAGAGGTACAGTTTAGTGATTCAACAATTGCATATAACACCCAGTGCTCAGACAATGCCTTATTTGTTAACTTTATTTACTCAATCACTTGGAATCTATAGGAATATTTTCAAATGTAAATAATCATAGGAGGAATAGGCAACCTTTAGAAGGTTATAGAGAGCCTAAATTTTGCTCAGGCTTGTGATAAGGACCACTCCTCATGAATGGAAGTGTGCTTATCTGTTGTCATACAACCAAGGAAGCATGAAGTCTTATGATCCAAACAAGCAGAAACCAGGATGGGGCATGGCAAGAAGGGACGAATGAGATATATAGTTAGTGTCTTAAGGTATAAATACAGAGGGGTCATTATGCTTATTGTGGTATCAGGTTTTCTGGAAGAAGAGATGCTTGGTCCTACCTTAAGGGATAGGGAAGAGTTGGGGTAACAGGGAATGAAAGCTATTTTTCCTCCATGACAGGATTAAATATAGACTGGGGGGAGAGGAAAGGAAACTTGAAGGAAAGAAAATGTTGTTACCCAATCCTCTATTGCCCCCGACACCAGCAGATGAAACTGTGGGCAAGGTTGGATTATGAATTTGGTAATGAGCTCTAAAACCCTAGCATATTTTAACTTGCCAAATTTTCCTTTTTGGTCTCTGTTGTTATGCCCATAAAAACTACAGAACACAAGTGTTATTTACTAAAATTAATGCAGGAAAACAAACAGGCACAGACAGGTGGCTGATCCTACCAAAGTCCACCCAGGAGGTTGATGACAGATACATAGACCTCATTCTCTAAATGAAATGCCCCTCTGTCCAAGTTTCCTGAAATACATATATGTCAGTGGCTAGAGATGTTCTTAAAATAAGGAGTCTAGTAGGGGAATAGGGCTGGGGAGGGATGCTGTGCAGGAAGAGTGATAACTGAGATGGGTGAAGGAGGACAGGTCCATACTGTTGTCCTGGACTAACGGGGTGATCACCTTAGGACAAAACCAATGAACTATGTCCTGTTAAGTGACTAACAAAAAGAAGCAGTTGAGAAGAACTCTGGAGCCACCAGGCAGATAGGACACTCTTAACCAGTAGGTGCATTAAGGAACACAGTGAGCCTTTGCACTTGGGTGTCTCACTTTTAAGCCCAGAAGGAACCCACTCTGGAAACAGAACTGATAGGTGAGCAGTATCCAAATGCAGGGCTGGAGATCCCAAGGGATCTCATTTTGCTTTCTTGGAAGAATTGGTCACAAGTAAACTGGCCTACCATTGCCAGAAACATAATTGACCAGCAGACAATTTTAACATACTTCCCAGTAACTAATAGACTAGGAAGACAAAATAAAACAAAATATAACAAATCTAGAAGGTTTGAACAATACAAATTAAAAGTGACTAACTTGTATCAAAATGAATTCAGAATTACTGGGGAATATACAGTCTTTATGAGAGAAATTGAACATTTAAAAAAAAGGAAAACTGAGGTGCAGGGTGTCTGTCTGGCTCAGCCTCTGGCTTGTGAGTATAAGTCCCATATTGGGTGTAGAGATTACTTAAAACTGGAATCTTATTAATTTTTGCCATTCTAACTGGTATAAGGTGGTATCTCAATGTGGTTTTGATTTGAGTTTCCCAATGACAAAAATTAACAAGGAAAGAAACAACAAATATTAGAGAGGATGTAGAGAAAGAGGAACCCTCTTACACTGTTGGTGGGCATGCAAGTTGGGGCAGTCACTTTGGAAAACATAGAGATTCCTCAAAAAATTAAAAATAAAGCTACCCTATGACCCAGCAATTGCACTATTGGGTATTTACCCCAAAGATACAGATGTAGTGAAAAGAAGGGCCATATGCATCCCAGTGTCCATAGCAGCAATGTCCCCAAGAGCCAAACTGTGAAAAGAGCTGAAATGCCCTTCAGCAGATCAATGGATAAAGAAGATGTGGTATATATACACACAATAGAATACTACACAGCCATCAAAAGAAATGAAATCTTGCCATTTGCAACGATGTGGTTGGAACTAGGGAGTATTATGCTGAGTGGAATAAATCAATCAGATAAAGAGAATTATCATATGATCTCTCTGATATGAGGAATTTGAGAGGCAAGGCTGGGGATTGTGCAGAGTAGGGAAGGAAAAAGTGAAATAAAATGGGATTGGGAGGGAGACAAACCATAAGAGACTCTTAATCTCACAAAACAAACTGAGGGTTGCTGGGGGGGTGGGAGGGTAGGGAGAGGGTAGTTGGGTTATGGACATTGGGGAGGGTATGTGATATGGTGAGTGCTGTGAGTGTGTAAGCCTGATGATTCACAGACCTGTACCCCTGGAACAAATAATACATCATATGTCAATAAAAATAATTAGTAAATAAAAGATGTGGTCCATATATACAATGGAATATTACTCAGCCATCAGAAAGGATGAATACCTACCATTTGCATCAACATGGATGGGACTGGAGGAGATTATGCTGAATGAAAAAGTTAATTTTTATATGGTTTAACTTACTTGTGGGACAAAGGAATAACATGGAGGACATTAGGAGAAGGAAGGGAAAAAAAGAAGGGGGGAAAATTGGGTGGGAGACAAACCATGAGAGCCTGTGAACACTGAGAAACAAATTGAGAGTTTTAGAGGAGAGAAGGGTTGGGGGATGGGTTGGCCCAGTGATAGTATTAGGGAGGGCACATATTGCATGAAGCACTGGGTGGTATACATAAACAATGAACCTTGGAACACTACATCAAAAACTAATAATGTACTGTATGGTGATTAACATAACATTAAAAAAAGGATTATTCACCAGGACCAAGTGGGATTTATTCCTGGGCTGCAGAGGTGGTTCAACATCCACAAACCAATCAATGTGATATGCCACATTAATAAAAGAAAAGACAAGAACCGTATGATCCTCTCAATAGATGCAGAAGAAGCATTTGACAAGATACAGCATCAGTTCTTAATAAAAACTCTCTTTTAAACCTTGCCAGTCTTGGAAGCTCTTTATCTCTCCATCCATATTGAATGTCAGTCTTGCTGGATAAAGTATTCTTGGCTGCATGTTCTTCTCATTTTTTTGCCCTGAATATGTCTTGCCAGCCCTTTCTGACTTGCCAGGTTTCTGTAGACAGGTCTGACACTATTCTGATGGACATTCCTCTGTATGTAAGGACTCTCTTCCTCCTAGCTGCAAATTTTGTATCAACATGGACAGGACTGGAGGAGATTATGCTGAGTGAAATAAGTCAAGCAGAGAGAGTCAATTATCATATAGTTTCGCTTATTTGTGGAGCATAAAGCATAGCACAGAGGACATGGGGAAATGGAGAGGAGAAGTGAGTTGGGGGAAATTGGAGGGGGACAAGAACCATGAGAGACTGTGGACTCTGAGAAACAAATTGAGGATTTTGGAGGGGCGGGGTTGGGGGGGTTGGGTGAGCCTGATGGTGCGTATTAAGGAGAACATGTATTGCATGGGGCACTGGGTGTGGCACATAAACAATGAATCTTGGAACACTGAAAAGATAAAATTAAATTAAAAAAATAAAGTATGCTCTTTGAAAAACAAACAAACAAACAAACAAATCTCTCAACAAGTAGGTATAGATTGAACATACCTCAACATCATAAAGGCCATATATGAAAGACCCACAGTGAATATCATCCTCAATGGGAAAAAACTTAAAGTTTCTTCTATGGTCAGGAACAAGATAGGGATGTCCACTCTCACCATTACTATTTAACATAGTACTGCAAGTCTTAGCCTTAGCAATCAAACAACAAAAAGAAATAAAAGGCATTCAAATTAGGAAGGAAGAAGTCAAACTTTCATTCTTCGTAGATGACATGATACTCTATGTAGAAAACTTGAAATACTCCACCAAAAAAATTGCTAGAACTAATACAGGAATTCAGCAATGTCACAGGATATAAAAAAATGCACAGAAATCTGTTGCATTTCTTTTTTTTAAAAGATTTTATTTATTTATTTGACAGAGAGAGATCACAAGTAGGCAGAGAGGCAAGCAGAGAAAGAGAGGAAGTCAAGCAGGCTCCCTGCCGAGCAGAGAGCCTGACGCGGGGCTCGATCCCAGGACCCTGGGATCATGACCCGAGCCAAAGGCAGAGGCCCCAACCCACTGAGCCACCCAGGTGCCCCTATCTGTTGCATTTCTCTACACAATAATGAAGCAGCAAAAAAGAAATCAAGGAATTGATTCCAATTTACAATTTGCAAATGCACCAAAATCCATAAAATACCTAGAATAAACTTAACCAAAGAGCTGAAAGATCTGTACTCTGAAAATATAGAACACTTAAGAAAGAAATCGAAGAGGACACAAAGAAACAGGAAAAATTCTATTCTTATGGATTGGAAGAAAAAACATTGTCAAAATGTCTACACTACCCAAAGCAACCTACACAATGCAACCCCTACCAAAATACCACCAGCATTTTTCACAGAGCTCCTAAAATTTGTATGGAACCACAAAAGACCCTGAATAGCTAAAGCAATCCTGGAAAAGAAAAGGAAAGTTGGAGGCATCACAATTCTGGACTTATAAATATGTAGTCATCAAGACAGTATGGTGCTGGCACAAAAACAGACACATAGATCAATAGAACAGAATAGAAAACGCAGAAGTGGACCCACAATTTTAAGGTCAACCAATCTTTGACAAAGCAGGAAAGAATATCCCATGGAAAAAATACGCCTCTTCAACAAACGGTGTTGGGAATATTGGGCAGCCGGACCACTTTTTTATACCATACACAAAAATAAATTAAAAATGGATGAAAGACCTAAATGTGAGACAGGAAGGCATCAAACTCCTAGTGGAGAACACAGGCAGCATCTTCTTTGACCTTGGCCATAGCAACTTCTTACCCAACAGGTCTCCAGAGGTAAGGGAAACAAAAGCAAAAATGAACTATTGGGACTTCAAGATTAAAAAAAAAAAAAAGTCTGTGCAGAGAAGGAAACAATCAAGAATGCCAAAAGGCAGCAAACAGTCTGAGGGTTTTGAAGGGGCGGGGGTGGGAGGTTGGGGGAGCCAGGTGGTGGGTTTTATGGAGGGCACCTATTGCATGGAGCACTGGGTGTGGTGCATAAACAATGAATTCTGTTACACTGAAAACAAACAAACAAATAAATAAATAAGAAAAAAAAAGGCAGCATAAGTACTGGGAGAAGATACTTGCAAATGACATCTCTGATAAAGGGTTATTATCCAAAATTTACAAAGAACTTATCAAACTCAACAACCAAAAACCAAGTAATTGAGTTAAAAAATGGGCAGAAGACAATAGCACTCATTTTTCCAAAGAAGACATACAGAACGCTAACAGACACTTGAAAAAATACTGAACATCACTCATCATCAGGGAAATACAAATAAATAAATAAAATAAATAAATAAATACAAATAAAAATCACTGTGAGAATGATTTCACACCTGTCAGAATGGCTAAAATTAACAACATGGGAAACAATAGATGTTGGCGAGGATACAGAGAAAAGGAAACCCTCTTACACTGTTGGTGGGAATGCAAACTGGTGCAGTGATTCCAGAGAACAGTATGGAGGTTCCTCAATAAGTTAAAAATAGCTACTCTACAATCTACTCTACTCTACAATCCAGCAATTGCACTGTTAGGTATTTACCCAAAAGATAAAAAAATGCAGTTTTGAAGGTTGCATGAACCTCAATGTTTATAGAAGCGTTATTAATGACAGCCAGACTATGGAGAGAGCCCACATGTACATCGACTGATGAATGGATAAAGATGTGGTATATATGTACAATGGAACATTACTCAGCCATCAAAAAGAATGAAATCTTGTTATTTGCAGTGACATGGATGGAGCTAGAATATATGTATATGCTAAGTGAAATAAGTCAGTCAGAGAAAGACAAATACCACATGATTTTACTTATAGGTGGAATTTAGTAAAAAAAAAGCCAGATGGACCTGTGGAAGGGGTGAAAAGAAAAGGAGAGAGTGGGTGGAAAACCATAAGAGACTTTTTTGATTGTTTATTTTTATTTTTAAATTTTTTTCTTAATTTTAAAATTTTTAGAATTAATATATAATGTATTATTAGCCCCAGGGGTACAGGTCTGTGAATGGCCAGGTTTATACTTCACAGCACTCACCATAGCACATATCTTCCCCTATGTCCATAACCCAACCACCCTCTCCCTACCCCCCTCCCCCGGCAACCCTCAGTTTGTTTTGTGAGATTACTTGGCATCAGGGAAATACAAACCAAAACCACAATGAGATACCACCCCCTACCAGTCAGAATGGCTAAAATTAACAAGTCAGGAAATGACAGATGCTGGCGAGGATGTGGAGAAAGAGGAACCCTCCTACACTGTTGGTGGGAATGCAAGCTGGTGCAACTACTCTGGAAAACAGCATGGAGGTTCCTCAAAAAGTTGAAAATAGAGCTACCCTATGACCCAGCGATTGCACTACTGGGTATTTACCCTAAAGATACAAATGTAGTGATCCAAAGAGGCATGTGAACCTGAATGTTTATGGCAGCAATGTCCACGATAGCCAAACTATGGAAAGAACCTAGATGTCCATCAACAGATGAA
This sequence comes from Taxidea taxus jeffersonii, assembly GCA_003697995.1. Taxonomy (NCBI): domain Eukaryota; kingdom Metazoa; phylum Chordata; class Mammalia; order Carnivora; family Mustelidae; genus Taxidea; species Taxidea taxus. Next base: position 5,612 of record RCUC01143800.1, on the reverse strand, counting down.
TGGATAAAGAAGGGTGGTATATATACAATGGAATACTATGCAGCCATCAAAAGAAATGATATCTTGCCATTTGCAATAATGTGGATGGAACTCGAGGGTATTACGTTTAGCAAAATAAGTCAATCTGAGAAAGACAATTATCATATGATCTCCCTGATATGAGGAAGTTGAAAGGCAATGTGGAGGTTTGGGGGGTAGGAAAGAAATAAGTGAAATAAGATGGGATCGGGAGGGAGACAAACCATAAGAGACTATTTTTTATCTTTTAAATTTAAATTCAATTTAATTTACTTACAGTGTATTACTAGTTTCAGAGGTAGAATTTGGTCTTTCATCAGTTGCATACAACTCCCAGTGCTTATTACATTAAGTGCCCTCTCACCCCCTCACCCAGTTACCCCCCCCCCCCCACCTCCCCTCCAGCAACTCTCAGTTTGTTTCCTATAGTTAAGAATATGTTAGGGTTTGTTTCCCTTTCTGTTTTGTTTTATTTTACTTTATTTATTTTTTTAAAAGATTTTATTTATTTTTTTGACAGAGAGAGCACAAGCAGGGGGAGTGGGAAGGAGAAAAGTAGGCTCCCTGCTCAGCAGGGAGTCTGATGTGGGGCTCAAATCCAGGACCCTGGGATCATGACCTGAGTGAGCCAAAGGCAGATTCTTAATGACTGAGCTACCCAGGTGCCCCTGTTTTGTTTTATTTTATTTTATTTATATATATAAATATAAATATCTCTCTCTATATATATATATATAGAGAGAGAGAGAGAGAGAAGGAAAAATAAATACATATATACATATATGTATATATGTATATATATACATAAATACATATATACATATATATGTATATATATATACACACACACATATAAACACATACATCAACATAGATACATATCTATCTATCTATCATCTATCTATCTATCTGTCACATCTTTATCCATTCATCTGTTGATGCACATCTGGGCTTTTTCCATATTTTGGCTATTGTGAACTTTACTGCTATAAATTTTGGGATGCATGTGCCCCTTCAAATTACTATGTTTGTAAACTTTGGATAAATACTTAATAGTGCAATTGTTGGGTGGTAGGGTAGCTCTCTTTAACTTTCTGAGGAACCTCCATACAGTTTTCCAGAGTGGCTGCACCAGTTTGCATTCCCAACAAGAGTGTAAGAGGGCTTCACATTCTCTGCCTCCTCGCCAACATCTGTTGTTTCCTGGGTTGTTAATTTTAGTCATTCTGACTGCCAAGAGGTGGTTTTGAGGCTCTTAAGGATAGAGAATAAGCTGAAAGTTGATAGAGGGAGGTGGGTAGAGGATGGGCTAAATGGTGATGGGTATTAAGGAGGGCACTTGTTGTGATGAGCACTGGGTGTTATATGTAAGTGATGAATCACTAAATTCTACTCCTGAAACCAATATTACACCATATGTTAACTTAAAAAAAAAAGAAATAAATAGTAAATAAAACTTTCAACTTCAAAAAAAGAAAGGAAGAGAGAAAGAAAGAATGAAAGGAAGGAAGGAAGGAAGAAAGAACACAAGGAAGGAGTACAAACCCCACAGGAGATTGAAGAGAAGAAGAACAGCAATTCTAGAAACAGAAAATTGACCACTTTCTGAAAGGTAGGATGTGTGGAGAAGTGAATCTGAAGTGATGGGAAGATAGACCATGGAGGGAGGGGCTGGCTCCTGGCAAGCAGTGGAGCAGCAGAGCACAAAACCTGTACTTTTAGAAGTCTGCTTCACTGAGGACATTGCTCCCGAACTAAGAGGGGGTGGAGCCCTCATAGGGACAGTGTGGTCTCAGGTCCTGCAGGGTCACAGAAGGATTGGGGGTGTCTGAGTGTAGCAGAGCTTGCAGGTATCAGAGCAGGGAAGCCAACTAGAGAGACAGAGCCGAGGAGTAAGCTCTCAGCTTGGGGTTACCTTAAATTGCGATCCATGGCACAGTCAGAAGTCCCTGGGCAGGGACCCTACAAGTGGCAGATCTGGGGAGACCCATCTTCCTCTGATGTAAGAGCAGAGCAGCAGGAATCTGCTGGGTTTGGAGACTCCAGGTGGGACTGTGTGCCAGAGACACAAATGCTTGGTCACAGGCTGGGTGAGCTCGGAGCATGACCGGAGACCAGGAACATGGGAGTGATTGAGCACTTTTCTGTAAGGGCGCACTGAGGAGTGGGGCCCTGAGCTCTCAGCTACTCTGGACTGGAGATTGAGGCCACCATTTTCATTCCCACCCTCCATAGCGGTAGGGAAAGTGTTCAGGGAGCAAAAGTTCCTGAGAGTGAACCTGAGCAGATTACTTAGCTTGGCCTCTGGCAAGGGTGATGCAATTCAGCCTCAGGCAGACATTTGAGAATCACTACAACAGGCCCCTCCCCCAGAAGATCAGCAAGATCATCCACCCAAACCAAGCTCACTGATCAAGGAGAACAGCAGAATTCCAGAGCTAGGGGCAAGCAAAGCATGGCTTTCTCCCCATGATCCTTTAGTTTTGCAAAGTTAATTAAATTTTTTTAATTTTATTTTTCTCTTATTCTATTTTTTAACTTTTCCTCTTTCCTCTTTTAACATTTTTAAACTAGTTTATCTTAACAGTACCTTTCTAAAAAGAATCTTTTTGAACCTTCATTATTATAGCCATATTTTATCCTTCATTGTATCTAACTTTATTTTTTGTATACATATAGGTTTTTTTCTAAAGACCAAGCTTCTGTCAAGGTAACTGAGATGAATGAGTTAAAAAGAGATGTCCTTCAGCAAGTCTCAGAAATGGCTCTGGTTCAAAAAGGGAAAACAAAACCAATAACTATATTTTGTAAAGAAATTACAGAAAAGCACGAGTGTATGAGAAATTCCTCCTAATTGTTTCAATATTTGAGGTAGAGGACTTTAAAAAACAGATTATATTTTGAAAAAAAATTTGAGATGCAATTTCTTCTAATAGATCAAAATACACCCTAAATCTAGCACAGAGCTTTTTTCTAGTCTCCTGCCTGAGCACATTCTCTCCACTTTTTTTCTTTCTTTTTCCAACCAACTTATCAATTCCTTCTTTAGAATTTTTTTAAAATTTTCATCTTTACAGTCATATTCTATTCCTTCATCTTGTTTACCCTTATTTTTGTATATATATGTTTTTCTTTTTTTAAAAATTTGGAAGGTAGTTTCTTCTAAGAGACCAAAATACACCCAAAATCAAGTGGGTGGCTCTGTTCTCTTCACCAGTATATATATAAATTTAAAAAAAAATTTTTTACGTGGGGGTTAAGGGGGTAGGAAAAGAATAAATGAAACAGGATGGGATCAGGAGGGAGACAAACCAAAAGAGACTCTTAATGTCATAAAACAAACTGAGGGGGGTGGGGAGGGAAGGGTGTTGGGAGAGGGTGGTGTGGTTACATTATATGTTTAAATAAAAATAAATTTTAAAAATCCCTTGATAGTTGACAGCCCTGCCAACTATTTCTATAGTTATTAAAGTATTCCTCTTCTTACAGTGTAAAAATTTTTTCTTTTTACCCTCTTTCTTCTTCCCCCAGTTTGGGGTCTCTTCTGATTTGGTTACTGTACATTTTTCTGGGGTCTTTGCCACCCTTTTAGTATTTTATTCTCTCATTCATATATTCTTATCTGTATAAAATGACAAGGCGGAAAAACTCACCACAAAAAAAAAAGAACAAGAGGCAGTACCAAAGACTAGAGACCTAATCAATATGGACATTGGTAATATGTCAGATCTAGAGTTCAGAATGATGATTCTCAAAGTGCTAGCTGGGCTCAAAAAGGCATGGGGATATTGGAGAAACCCTGTCTGGAGAAATAAAATCCCTTCCTGGGGAAATAAAAGAACTAAAATCTAACCAAGCTGAAATTTTAAAAAAAGCTATTAATGAGGTGCAATAAAAAAAGGAGGCTCTTACTGCTAGGGGAAATGAGGCAGAAGAGAGAATTAGTGATATAGAAGACCAAATGACAGAGAATAATGAAGCTGAGCAAAAGAGAGACAAACAACTACTGGACCATGAGGGGAGAATTCGAGAGATAAGTGATACCACATTAGAATAATTGGAATTCCAGAAGAAGAAGAAAGGGGAGCAGAAGGTATATTGGAGCGAATTATAGTAGAAAATTTCCCTAATATTGCAAAGGGAACAAGCATCAAAATCCAGGAGGCACAGAGAACTCCCCTCAGCATCAATACAAATAGGTCCACACCCCGTCATCTAATAGTAAAACTTACAAGTCTTAGTGACAAAGAGAAAATCCTGAAAGCAGCTTGGGAGAAGAAGTCTGTAACATACAATGGTGAAAATATTAGATTGACAGGAGTCTTATCCATAGAGACCTGGCAGGCCAGAAAAAACGGGCATGATATATTCAGAGCATTAAATGAGAAAAACATGTAGCCAAGAATACTATATCCAGCTAGGCTATCATTGAAAATAGAAGGAGCGATTATGCTGAGTGAAATAAGTCAAGCAGAGAGAGTCAATTATCATATGGTTTCATTTATTTGTGGAGCATAACAAATAACACAGAGGACATGGGGAGATGGAGAGGAAAAGGGAGTTGAGGAAAATTGGAAGGGGAGTTGAACCATGAGAGACTATGGACTCTGAAAAACATTCTGAGGGTTTTGAAGGGGCGGGGGATGGGAGGTTGGGGGAGCCAGGTGGTGGGTTTTATGGAGGGCACGTATTACATGGAACACTGGGTGTGGTGCATAAACAATGAATTCTGTTATACTGAAAAGAAATAAAATAAATTAAAAAATTAAAAAAAAAGAAAAAAAAATAGAAGGAGAGATAAAAAGCTCCCAGGACAAACAAAAATTAAAAGAATTTGCAAACACCAAGCCGGCTAGCCCTACAGGAAATATTGAAAGAGGTCCTCTAAGCAAAGAGAGAGCCTAAAAGTAGTAGACCAGAAAGGAACAGAGACAATATACAGTAACAATCACCCTACAGGCAATACAATGGCACTAAATTCATATCTTTCAATAGTTACCCTGAATGTAAATGGGCTAAATGCCCCAATCAAGACACAGGGTATCAGTATTGATAAATAAGCAAAACCCATCAATATGTTGTCTACAAGAAACTCATTTTAGACCCAAAGACACCTCCATATTTAGAGTGAGGGGGTGAGGGGCGCCTGGGTGGCTCAGTGGGTTAAGCCTCTGCCTTTGGCACAGGTCATGATCCCAGGGTCCTGGGATCAAGTCCCACATCAGGCTCTCTGCTTGGCGGGGAGCCTGTTTCCTCCTCTCTCTCTGCCACTTCTCTGCCTACTTGTGATCTCTGTCTGTCAAATAAATGAATAAAATCTTAAAAAAAAAAATGTGAGGGAGGAGTCAAGATGGCGGAGAAGTAGCAGGCTGAGACGACATCAGGCAGCAGGAGATCAGCTAGATAGCCTATCAAACCATTCCGAACACCTATGAATCCAACAGGAGATCGAAGAGAAGAAAAACAATTCTAGAAACAGAAAATCGACCACTTTCTAAAAGGTAGGACCAGCGGAGAAGTGAATCCAACGCGACGGGAAGATAGACCCCAGGGGGAGGGGCCGGCTCCCGGCAAGTGGCGGAGCACAAAATCAG
>RCUC01143799.1:0-60580 GCA_003697995.1 Taxidea taxus jeffersonii | reverse complement strand
AGAAATTTTTCTTTGAAGGAAACACCTAGGTGATACTAACCCAAAAGGGGTTATGGGGCCGGCCAAAAAGGGGCAGGTGCCCACTAACTAAACTATGAATACATTCAGAGGTTTCCTCTCTTACAGACAGAGATTTCTGAAATATATATTCTGTAAGAGGACAGAGTTGTTTCTAGTCTTACTTATCAAGATTAGTCTCTTAGCACCTGAATGACACATCACAGGCTCAGGTTTCAATGTTTTTGTTTTGTTTTTAAATGAATGAATAATCTCAAGTGATTCTTCCATAAAGGTGCGTCTTTCACTGGTTCTATTTACTTAATTCTAGTTGGACCACTCTTCATGTATTTGAAACCCATTGTTATTTTTCCTACCTGAAATTTTCCAACTTTCCAGAACTCTTAGTTTATTTGGAAATAGTGTATTCAGTTAATATCCTACTCTTGAGATCAGTGTTTTTGATGTTATTTTATTCAAGTTAGGGGAAGCCACCTGGGTACAAAAACCCCAGTACTTACTGTGATGTCCCCTGAGGGTAAGAACCTACAGTTTTAGCCAGAATTGAAATCCCCTCAAATTCTAATGAAGGTTTGCTTTGTCTCAGCCCTGGGGGTTTATTTCCTCCCCACTGAGTCTGTAAGGTGAGGCAGAGCTCTAGGGAAAGACAAGTACCTGACAAAAAGCTTGTTTGGGTGTATTTGCTTCTGACATCAGAGCGCCTGTGGCAGAACTATCCATCTGGAAAACTCTCAAGTGGGCGGAGAGATGAACACTGCACTATCCTTGTAGGTGATTTGAAATTTTGCATTGTGTTCAGTGTCAATGTGAGGATGCTTAAGGCCCTTTAATTGTAGGGAAGGAAATTCGAATTTTGTGGAATGATGGGGGGAGCAGCTTATAATAAAAAAATAAGGACTATTGATCTTGTCCTACACAAACAGCAAATGCATTCTTCTTGAACATTTAGAGAATTTATTTTTTCCCTTAGCAAAACCTTATGGGGAGGTATACAGAAGAGAAGCACGCCATAGTATCTTGGACAGGAAGCGGCAATTTATCATGAAGATAAAGGGCGTGGGCTCCAGAACTGACTGCCCATCTTCAAACCCTAACTCTCCCTTTTTGAAATTAGCTGACCTCAGGCCAGATGCTAATCTTCTGCATCTCAGTTCCCCTATTGGTAAAATATGGATAATAAATATGTACTACCTCAGAGATGCTAGACATCAGTTAACTATTTAAAGCATTTAAACAGTGCTTGGCACATAGAAATTAAAATATATGTGTTTGTTTCTATTGTTATTATTTTGAATGGAAAAAAGATAAGAATGTAAATATGAGTGTGCATAAAAGAAATTATGAGCTTTGGTCCAAATATTCAGAGGAAATATACTGTGGGACGAGAGCGCGCGCATGTGTGTGTGTGTGTGTGTGTGTAGGAGGAGGAGGAGGAGAAAAATCTGGTTTTGAGACTGATCTCATCTGGCTGTTGGCAAAATATTTTAACATTCTAGGAACTGAGAGCACCTGTTGGGTGTTTCACAAGTTTAAGAGCAATTGCTCTGAAGTCAGAAATGGAATTAATGTCATGGAAAGAACCAGAGGCTGATGTGAATAATTAAGCCTCCTAATGAGGACATTAATATTTCCTCAATAGATTGATTAGTGTTTCTCTTGCTGGGATTGTTGCGCAAACTTACCTGAGCTGGCCATCTTCTTGATTGCTCAGGACAAACTGCATTGGCAACAAAATAATAAAAAAATAAATTAAAAAACTGGTAGACTACCTTATTTCATGCTGAAAAGCCCAAGTATGTAGGAAAGGAGCACTACACCCAGGAACTCATGAGCCTATGAGAATTATTCTGAGTAGTAAAGATTTCCATGCAAGCCATTTCTGGGTTTCATCTTATTATGCTTTATTAATTTTTACATGAAGATGGGCTTAGTTGCTCAGCCCATTCCTCCAACATCTAATGGGCCAGAAACGTGCACCTCCCAAGTTCGCTGATGCCAATTTTGCTTTGAGAGTGAGAACACTCATGGTGAGAGTAATAGGCAAACTACTGGACAAGCAGGCTAGGACGGTGCTTCAGTTGGGGTTTAACTCTGGCAGTGGGGCCAGGAGGAGACACATATGTATATAAATGGACTTTTCCAAGGAATGGGTTACCCAAATGTGGGCTACGTAAGTACAAAGTTCTAAGGGTAGGTAGCTAGGAAGGGAAAATCATGAATAGGCTAGAACTTCACTGGCTTGAGCTGAAGTTTGTTGTCCTAGGTGACAATCAGGAAAGAAGCTCTAGGGAGAAGGGAGAAGGATTGCTGATCCAAGTGTCCAGTCTCCCTCATGGGTAGTGAACCTTCCAGTGGTTAAGTTGAGCCCATATAGGGTATTCTTCCTTTTGATTAATTTAAAGTCACCAACTGGGGACTTCATTCATATCAGCAAAATCCCTCCACACAGGGTCACCTAGATTGCTGTGTGGTGAAACAACTGGGAGAAGATGTATGAGTGCTACAAGATGGCAGCTGCTTCCCCTCTGATCTCCCTTTCTCCTGAGAGAATCTCCCAGAACCCCAGCTATGGGAAACATATGCAAAAGAGAATTCTGGTGGTTGAAGTTCAGCCCATCCAAGCCCACACATCAAAAAGCTAGCACAAATGGAGAACAAAGGACAGGAATGAAACCAGCTCCTAAGAGAACTTTTGTTTGGGTCCGTAATCAAAGGAGTGAGACTGATACAAAGCGAAGGTCAAGCAAAGCTTTATTTTGCGCCAAGCGTCAAGAATCAAACTGACTGGCCAGGGCAGTCTCTTACAAAGAGAGCGACCCCTCTCTGCCTTACAGACTGGCTTTTAAGGTCAAAGGCCATGTGGTTGGGCCTGGCCATGCACAGGTGGCCAATGACACAGAGAAAACTGCACAGTCAGGCTAGGTCACACATAAGTGACCAACTGAATTACAATTTACCCTATAATAGACATTTGAACTAGCCTATCACCTTGGTCAGGACTGGCACTCAAAAGGGGCCCAAAGGGTGGGGCCCGTAGTCCTTGGTAGCTAGGGAAACAATATGGGCCCCCACTGATTGGATACCTTCACCTGGCCTGACCCACCCTTGTTTTTGGGCTTTGTTACCTGGGACTGGTTCCGGGACTTGTTTTTAAGTAAGTCCCCTGGGTGGGTGGGTGGGTGGGGGGGACAAGGTCCATTTAAGTTTTTCCTGTATAAACAACAAATCATTGTTTAACTGGATGGAATTGCCCTGGCTAAATGGGCCCTTGCACTTTGACCTGCACATTGTAGAGGAATCAGATCAGGTTTTGAGGTCACATTTATCCTAGTTTCTACATTATTTTATTGAGGTCACCACCTCACATTGGTGTACTAGTTCATAAATTCCAAGCATGTTCTCATCTGCAATCCATTTCCATTCTACTGTGTTTAGCTTTGAGCTTTATCCAGCCCCTTCAAACAGGGGCTGTAGGGGTCGTTCTGCTTTGTTTCACAGGTAGAGCTGCTGAGGGCCAGAGAGAAAGTCATGCAGTCAATGTGAGTTAGGCCAGAGAAGCCAAGATCTTCTGACTCTAGATCCAGAGCTCAACCCATAGTTGATACTGACCAGGAGGAGACCCAGGTTTCTTGGTGTCTCAAACACTATCTCTCCTAACAATCCTTTCCATTACTGCTGTGTCTTTAATAAAAGAATAAAAGGAGATGATCTGAGGTGGTTGAGTCCAAATTATGACTCTGGGCTATCCTTGCCTATGGATAAATTCTGCTTTAGGTAACTGATAGTCTCAGAAAATTAAAGATCACACAGAATCTTATGTTATACTTCTGGGAAACTCCATATTCAAAGTATAGCCATTAGGTCATAGGCCCATTAGGGCAGCAAGTTTTATCTGTGTCTTCATTGTTGTATCCACTGAGCTCAGAGTAAAAACTGTCACAAAGCAGACTTTCAATAAATATTTTTATACAGAGATTAATGTTAATGAAGCTATGAATCTTGAATCAATGGGGAATATTTATGTGTTATTGAGTTTTTGTAAAGTAAGGTCATCTGGACTTTTAATATACTGTGTTAATTAACTGTACTAACTTAACTTGCTACTTCATGGTCAAAATGCACATCTCACATGATGAGCATCCTGGGGCACAAGTTCTAAACATCCTCAAAGAGCCAGGTCCTAGAGTAATCCAGGAGAAGACAGATCTCCCTATGAAAGACAAGCTCCCTCGGGGGCATAACAGCAAAGCTTCCCTTGGTATTAGCTGCATCTCCTAGAATTAAATAATCCTTTTTTTCTGGTGTATCTTGTCTGTAGGAACCAACCAGGAGCACATAAAAAAAATGATAGTTTTTTCCCCAAATAAGTATATGCCACAGACAAAGGGAAATTTTAGTTCTTCTGAAGGCAGCATAAGTCACAAGATTAATTAACCTGCAATAAACAGAGAACTGCTTTTATCCAGCAAGCACTTTCTGTCTGTTTAGAGTGTGTAGTTTCTCACTCCAGATGGTATGTGTTCACTGTTTTCTTTTACAGGATTTCAGCAATCTCTCCTAAGTGCCAGATAGTCCTTGTGATGGCCAGTGGAGTGCAGGAGTTGATGGGAGCTGCTCTGTCATCACCCTGCTTGCCTTTGAATGTTAATTTCTTTTTAAAGATTTATTTATTTATTTGAGAGAGAGAGAGAGAGAGAGAGCACGCCTGAGCAGGGGAAGGGGCAAAAGGAGAGAATCTTGAGGAGATTCCCCACTAAGTCTGGAGCCCAAGGCGAGGCTCAGTCTCTGGACCCTGAGTTCATGACTTGAGTCGAAATCAAGAGCTGGCCGCTTAGCCAGCTGAGCCACCCAGCTGCCCCTGAATGTTAATTTCAAAGTTAGTTCACTTCTCTGATGAAATGAGGATAATAAGAGTATTTGCTTCACAGAACTGTGAGGATTAAAATGAGTTAATCATGGAAAGCACCTAGGACAATGGCTAGCCTGGCATATGTTCTCAGTATCATCAGGACAGTTACTATCGTGGTTAGCATCCTTATGGAATTAGCAGGACATAATATTCCGGGAGGAGGTGAGGCTGAACCTCTTTAGGAAGACTGGGATCTCAAGCCTCACACAAGCGTGTGGAGAAAGGGGACAGCAGCCCCATGGCCTTGTTCCAGCAAGGATGTTTGGGCTCCCAAACAAGGACAGATGGGGCAGGAAGTGCCCCACCATCTCCTGGCTGTAGTGTGCGACACCAGGGAAATTGAGCACGTCCAGTTCTCGGAGGAAGCCCGGCTAATATCTCCCAGGGGATTCTTCACATTCAGAATTCAGACAAATTGCTGCTTTTTAATTAACAGAGCCCCAACAACTCTGTTATCTGTCTTCTCATGAATCTATTTTCTCTCTAATCCCTTCTCGCTTTCCCACCCTGTCTGCTGCTGAGCTGTAATCTTTCAAGGCACTCCCTGAGGAGTGGATGCAAGAAGGAAGAAGCAGAGCAAGGGTGGCAAAGTTTAGCTGAGTGATGGATGGCTTGTGATCAAAGGCCGGCAGTCACCCGACTATCTGTTTACCACTGCCGGAGACCCATGACGGAGACCCCCAAGTGAAGCACGTGGGGGGGCAGTGTGGTCTATAAGCTGGGTGTTATTAAAGATCTGGAAGAATTCCCTTGACAGGACCAAGTGGAAGAAACATTCAGGGATGTCTCCCAAATACCCCATTAATTTAAGTTTAATAGGACAGTTATTGAATAATAAATAACAACCGAATCAAGGGAACATATTTATCAAGGACTTATGCCCAGATAATGCGATTGTGGCTATACCAGTTGAGAACCCATAATATTAATAGCTGCATCTCTGTGAAAAGATATCCCAGTGATTGTGAGAATAAACTCAGAGGAATATTCAGGGCTCTGCCTCGTCCTGTCAACCCTCCAGGATTCCCTCAAGAAGTGGCACGATTGGCTCAGGCTGAGGGAGCCCCTTTTGCTGAGAAGATGGACCTGTATCTTCATACTGGGCCAAGTGAAGTTGTGATCAGGTTCTGTTTTCCCTGAACATCTACCGTGAGGCCTGTGTTATGGAAAATGTAAGATATGATCACCTTGTCTCAATCACCATTTCAGATCTGTCCTACAACTCTGTTTGAGGCATTCTCAGTTTCTAGAAAACAGCTTTTTTCCAGCTCCATTCCCAGCGGGGCACTTCAAAATGACTTTTAAAAAACAAAAAAAATTCTAAAGTTAAAAATATCCCCTTCCACTTTCCTGCTCCTAACTTATTAGAACAATGCCTAAGGCAGCAGGAGTGTCATTGGCTGTTCTATTTGTGATGGTTCTGGAAGAGTTGATATGTTTATGAATATTTACATCTCCAAAAGGAGACTGCTGTTAAGTAGGGGTTTTTTTTGTTTTTTTTAATTCTATGGATCTTCTCTCATGTCATTAAATGCTATAAGCCACAGATAGGCATAGAAAGAATGCAAAGGAAAATAAAGACTGGGCCATTATGTGCACCCCAAAGCCTACACTGCACAGACACCCACATACCAGTGGATAAGAGGAAGGAGGACGTGGGCGAGGTGGATTGTGCAGTTGTGTTGTGATCCCTCAGTTTTGTTTTCATATGATGAGTCTGATGCATTCTGATGTTAGAGAAAAATTCCTGGCATTGTGGGCTATTCACAGAGGACGGAAGGAAGAAGGCCATGGCTCATTCATGCAAGGGCAGAGTGTAAGTCGCAGGAAGATGTCCTCCGAGTGTCTTCCTGCCTCTTACACGGTCTTTCCTCCCCTTGGCACGGGCAGGGCATGGGGATATGTTCTTTAATCAACTAGCTGCTTGGAAACTTGGTGATCAGTCACTTTTGGGCTGTCCAGTATTAATTGCTGCTGTTACTTGTCTCTACATACATACTGCCTCCTAAGGAACCTAGGCATTTACATTTTTGGAAGACTTTGAAAGGTGAACACATAACATAACAAAGTAGGTTATGATGCTCTCCTCTTAGTGATCCCAGAAAATCTAAATAAATCACTTGACAACACAAAGCAAACAGAATACAAGAGCATGCTGATCCCCACAGTTGTCTTCAGGCCCGCCCTCAGGCTGGTGTCTCCATAGTGTGACAGCTATAAAAGCCTGGGCTTTTTAGTAGCAGGACTGGAGGAGAGCAGAGAACAGGCTATCTTCCCTTTGTGTAACCCTCTTTCCAGCCAACACCTTGATGCCTTGTATGTTAGAGGAGTAACTCCCACTTACTGTCAGAGATTTGGCTCTCTTCCTTCTTGGCTACAGGGGCCATCCAAAGCAGGTGACTATTGAGCCATTACTGTGCCCTAATTTGCAAGTCACTTTGCAAAGATGCCTTCCCCTTGGCAGGCTGTCTAACCATTATGAAGCTGTCTACCAGTAGGCAGTCTTGTGCACATCTTCCAGCTAATTTAGAAAAGCTCAGGGTAAATGTCTCTAACACTCTAGAATAGATGTCTTTAACCTGCAGACATCACTGGATGTACCTTGTCCAGTGAATGTGATGCCCAGTTATGGGTGACATTTGTGGCTGGGGGAGGAGGAAAGAATGACAGAGTCTGACTCACAGGGCACAGCTCTCTAGCAGAGAGGCTTTGCTGTGCCTTGGCCAACCATGGGACCCTGACTCCTAATCTTCCACCATGGATATTAGAGAGACTAAATTCCCCATTTTTCCTTTCATAATGGCCATGCTGCTTCACTGAGCAGCTGTCATTCCATTTCAGGGATCTGGTTCAGCCATTGTATTTTAGGAAAGAAAAAGATGAAGCCATCTGTGACTGTCCCTCTGAGATGGGTGGGTCCTTTGTCCATTCAAAAAACACTTGTGTCTGGTGGAATGCAAGACCATAGAAATATGAACCACCCTACAAAACTACTTTTCTGACATGGGGAGAACCAACCGTCAACTATGGAAGACAGACTGAATATGTAGGAAACAAATCAGAATCCAACCTGGAACCAGGTACAAAATAATAGAGCACAGAATTGATGACGTCATTTCTTGAGTGATCCCAGTCTCACAGGCAAGTGAGGACATGTGATTTTATCTACTCCCACATTCTCAGTTTGTTCCCCATGCTAGACAGTCCCAAAACTTGACCTCAGCCAGTGGTGTGCTGGAGTGGGCTCATGAGACCCAACTGTGGGGACCCTTCCCAGCACTGTACCCAGTGAAATCACACTGGTAGCTTGAAATTGGCCATGGCAGGAGGACATACATTAAGGAAGTACACCAACTCTAAGAATCAGGACTTCTGTTCTTCTTTCAGGGAACTGGTTGCTACATTTGCCAGCACGCCCCTGCCCCAGCCTGCTTCTTCAGTGTTTATATCGAAGTGCTTAAAAGACATGTCCACTAGCTGCTCCATGGGTACTGTTAGCACAATATATTTAGTCCTAATTTATTTGTTTTTTTTCTCTGCTTCTCCTTTTATTCTCTTCTGAGAAAATAGTGCCTACTTGTTCATCTAGAAACCTGGGAGTCCTCCAGGCTCTTCCTTCTCCCATACTTCCTACATCCTATCAGCCAAAAGTCCTATTGATTCTCATAATATATTTCTTCTTCTCCTTCCCCTTCCCCTTCTCCTTCCTCTTCCTTCTCCTCCTCCTCTCCTCCTTCTCCTTCTCCTCCTCCTTCTTCTTCCTCTTCTTCTTCTTCTGCTTCCCCTCCTCCTCCTCCTCCTCCTTCTTCTTTCCCTTCACTGCCCTTACCCTAGTTCAAAAGACCATCATTTATTTCCAGATTGACATTATCAGTCTCAATAAAAGGTCTTCCTGCCTCCCAGCAAAACTACCTTTAATTAATGCTACAATCTGCAGCTAGTGTAATGTTTTACAAAGCACACATGGAAGCATGCCATCCCTTGCTTACTGGTCCTCCTCCAGTGAATCTTCAAGTATTTGTTAGAAGTCAATATTTTTTTTACAAACTCCATTACACCTTATAAAAGACTGCATGATCTGGCCATTGTTTATCTCATTTCTTATTGTCTTCCTACACATATTCTTGGCCTCTACATGTATCTCTTACCCAATTTCTCCAGCGCCCATCTCAAGTGGGAGGATGCATATGAATGTACACCCATACATCTACATCTACCCCCACCTGTATACAAGCATGCATACACATAAGTTCACACACACCCTCTTCACCTGGCCTGCTTCTACCAATCTTTGGCTTCAGCTTAGACTGGCTTCTTTGTGAAAGCCTTTCCAGGTCCTCTCCATGTGATAGCAGAAATCTTGGACTTCTCCAGCATAATGTGTAACACCCTACTATAAATACCTAGTTATACATCTGTATTTCCCCCAGGAAAGCACTTTTGGTGAGAACAGCCATCTCTATCCCCCACAAGCACAGTGCCCAGCCTCTGGAAGGTGACCAAGGTGTGTTTATTTATTAATTCAATGCAGGCATCCATGAATGAAGATATCAAAGATGAATTTGCTCTTAGATATACTCCTTTTATTGAAAATGTTTACTGGCTTACAGTTATTGAGATCTATCTGCTATGAACTATTTGTCTGGATTTCTCCCATTATTTTTCTGGCTCTTTTTTTCTCTGTCCTTTTGTAATTCATCATACAAACGACCTCACACAATCACTCGCGATTGGGAGCATCAGTGAATGGACAAGAATGCATCAGGAAAAAATGCTCTGCATGGACAAAGACTGATTCTGTTCGTCAGAATGCGTATTGTCAAATTCCACACACACCAACGGTGTGGACGGGAGCACAGACCCTCCTAAAGCAATATCATCACGAAGCCGGAAATCTATTTTCCTGGGTGTGCACAGCTGTCTCCTAGCACTTTGGGGAGCAGCAGGGGGTTCATGAAGAAGGCAGAAAGGGAAGGCTGGTTAATTTAGGAGCTGAGGAGCAGAGCAGCCCAGTGAGGTGGAG
The DNA here is from genome assembly GCA_003697995.1 of Taxidea taxus jeffersonii. Taxonomy (NCBI): domain Eukaryota; kingdom Metazoa; phylum Chordata; class Mammalia; order Carnivora; family Mustelidae; genus Taxidea; species Taxidea taxus. The sequence continues at coordinate 50,630 of RCUC01143799.1, read as the reverse complement.
GCCCTTGGTCACCCTGGCTTCTTTAAGGAAGGAGGTAATGAAAAGAATATCTCCTTAAGGATGCTTGGTGGGGGTTCATATGTGTTCTCTCACGATCAATTCCAGGAGAAATTTAGGCAGGTTTCAAGTCAAAATAGGATTTTTCTAACAGCCAGAACAGAAAGTTGCACCTGAACCCACAATCCCAGCTGGGCTCTCTCCGTCTCTTGCATCCTCCCTGGTAATGAAGATTCTCAAATGAGAAGAGAGTTGATGAGGTTGGATATAAAAGAGAATCCATCTGGGGTTTGCTGGAGCCATCTCGGACATACAGGGGCCTGAACTTGTGTGTTCTGGGCAAGTCAGGAGTGACGGCTGAGGGAATGTGGAATCTTCTTCACAGAGAAGGGGCAGGGCTCCTACAAGTGTTTTGCAGGAAGGCTTTTCTGTGTGGAATGGTGCTTGAGAGGCACTTTCTTTCTCTCTGAATCTCATCCCCTAATTTTCTCCCTTGATAATTAAATTACAGTAACAGGTTGACACCAAAAATAGAGGGGGCGGCTTGAATGTCTTCAAAATTAAATTCATCCTGTGACAGAAATATGATTTGGCTCTACTGAGGTTTTCTGCTTCAGTGGGTAGCTAAGGGTTCCAGTCTTAACCTCAGCAGTTAAAGGTGCCCTCTGGTACGTCTGGAAACTATCCAAGGTCTCAGCATTTGGCCCTCCTGGAGAATGTAACAGCAGAGCTAACCTTGGGCAAAACACAAAAGGAACAGGGCAGCAGTTACGAGAAAGGGACAACTCACTAATGGTGTTCTTTGAGCCTCAAGAAGACAAGGTGGGGACAACACTTGGGACTAGAAACCCTCAAACCAGACACGAGGGCAGTTGTGTGGTGGACCACAGCAGTGGATTTTTCTGTGAGTGAAACACTGGCACTTGCATTTACTTATTGAGTAATTTCTAGAAGCTCTAGGTCCCCATGTGTATAGTGGTGAATATGATTCATCCACTTAGCAGAATTGTTGAAAGGTTGAGTATCTGTCTGTCAAAAGGCTTATAAGGTGTCCGGTGCTCAACACACGAGGGCTGCATATTTATTTACTTTTTCTCTACTTTGCACACACAAGGCCATTGTTATCCATTAGGATCCCAGGGCCCTTTCTAATTATTACTGGAAAAGGCTGCTTTGCATGGAAGGCGAGCAGTGAAGGCGTGAGACGGATGGCTGAGTAGGTGCAGCCCTTGGCATTCCCGGAGCATTGCAGCCCTGCCGTGCACTGGGAGCCTGCCTTCATTAAACAGGAGTGGGGGCCTCTCTGCCTTCCCTTGTCACATGTGAATGTGGGCCTAATGGTGGTGATTAGTCAGTGTCCAGTGAAGGACGGAACTGCCCCCCACTTCTGCACAGCATGCTGAATGATGCATTCGATGAGGGGATGGAAGGGTCATTAGCCAACAGGACTCGATATTGATCCAAGGAATGAGATCCTGGGATTCGGAGGCAAGTCAGAGCTCCTTCTTGTGGAAAATAAGCAGTTATGCCTTCTTGGAGTGCCCTGAGCACCCAGAGGGCCAGGAATACCACTGCCCTTTGGAGTTGGAGGGACCCAAAGAAACTCCTTCCCCAAACCCAGACCAGCCTGATTGTATACAGTAACATCACAGATGCCTTGAATTCCAGGATGTTTTGTCCTTTTAGTGCATTCTTCCTTCTTTTTCTGTTCTTAATTCAAAGACAGTGGCTGTATTCTCAGGAGATGCTCTCCCACTGTGCTGTTAGAGAAGTGTGTAGATCCAGCAGTACATTTCCTCTGACTAAGGCTAAAATGTCATCCTAGAGTTAAGAGCAGAAGGTATATGTGACCCACTGGCTGGCAGAGGGCAGGCTACAATACTTTGAGAGACAGGACATGATGTCCTTCTCCTTTCCTAGAAGTTGTTCCTCATCTGTATCTGACAATTGGTTTAAAGGCCATTGCCAAGCACAGAATGGAACTACCAAGGGTGAGAGAGTTGGTTGCAGCTCTTGGAGACAGTAACAACTGTGGAGGAAAGAGGAGTGGACATAGGAAGAGGTAGTTCCAAATCATAAGCCTTCACTTCCATTTGGAAGTTAATTCAGTCAATAATAGTGACCTAACGCCATCGTCTGAGGTTTACTGATATATAGAACACTTCACATGGTCCAAAACCCCTTTCCCAGTGCACTGTGTGTATTATCCAATGTTACCCTCACAACTACCCTAAGAAATGGTCAATACTCTTATTTCCCCTCACACAGATTTTTTTTAAAGATTATTATTTATTTATTTGACAGACAGAGGTCACAAGTAGGCAGAGAGAGAGAGGGAGGAAGGGAAACAGCCTCCCTGCTGAGCAGAGAGCCTGACGCGGGGTTCGATCCCAGGACTCTGGGATCATGACCTGAGCCGAAGGCAGAGGCTTTAACCCACTGAGCCACCCAGGCGCCACCCCCCCAACAGATTTATAAAACAAAACACACACACACATTAATAAGTAAATGAAATGTAGAAAGTCTCAGAAATTTCCTAAGGTCACCAGCAAAAAAACTGCTTGGGGTTTAAGTAAGAAGCTAGGATTTGAACTTGAACTATCCCCGTAGTTAATCCTTTCATCTGGCTCTTTTCTGGATAACTTGCAGTATTTCGCAGTCTTTTGTAACCAAAGCCCCCACAAAGCTTTCTGATTCCTTCCCCGCTGATCTCTACCAGGTAAGAAGATATTGTGCCTGGTTGTACGTTCTGCTCTTTGTATTATGAAATCTACAGGTATTGTGTTTAGACTGCACAAATCACTCCCCAGAGTGCTTAATATGCTCCTCCCCTCTCTTTACTTCTCCCTTTCTCCTTCCCCTATCCTGGTGGCATTCATTCATGTATTAATATGAGAGCATCTATTGAGTTTCTGTAGTGCCTATAGGAAGAGACAGTTACATAGTGATGCACTGGCTGACTCCCTGCCCCCCAAGCAAGCAAGGGGTCTCCTTTCACTCAGCAGGTCTTGCAGGCAACAGCAGGGCCGCATGTCCTCCTACCACTTCTAGAAGTGAACACCACTCCAAAGCCAGCTCCTCGGAGAAGACTTTCCCAGACACACGTGCCTCCTCCTCCCACACACACATAGGAACTAAAATAAAACATTCCTATAGGAAAGTAGTGGAAAATCAAGTTGGAAAGATGGGAGCGGGGGGCAGATGGGAAAGAGCCTTAACTGATAGAGAAAAGAGCTTGGCCTTAAAACAGTAGGAGATAGGAAGTGGTCGAAGGCATTTGAGGAAGAGAGCAGCATTTAGGGAGTTGGTATGGTGTGTGGCTTATGGGGCAGGTAGATGAATGTCAGGGATGAGTTTAGGAAGAACCAGACCAGATCAAGAGCCTGTGGTGTGAGGACGAGGCCATGTGAGGCATCCTTAGACAGGAGGATATTTTTATTCAAGGGGGTCAAATAACACCCTTAAGAAAAAGCAGTGAAACTCAACATCTTTCTAGCCACCATTCAAGATTAAGGAGTTGATTTGAGGATGCCAATAAGCTTGAACATGTTTCATTTAGCCATTTGAGGAGGTGAGAAAAGGGAAGCTCTTCCCTCCCAGATCCTCCTATGACTGACAAGCCTTCCTTTTAGTCTGTTACATCTGCTCTCTGATTGGCAATTCAGGCTTGCTGATCCAGATTGCCAAAATAGACAATGTGGCTTACAATCTGGGCCCCAAGTGTTCTGGCTCCTATGCCTGATGTGCTTCCTATAGATCCCAATCCAGGTGCTCTGAGCTCTTCTGTGTCCACCTGCCTCAGGCTCCTCAGTCACCCTGTCTGGGGTAGTATTGTCCCACTTTTAAAGTTCTGGGCAAGAGGACAGTGAGTTCAGAATCCATCTACCTGCAAAGGCTTCTGGTAAATGCTGGAGGTCTCTAGAAGGCGTAAAGAGGAGGAACTGAGGGAAATGTAGTGAACATAAAACTACTCTCTGGGGTGCCTGGGTGGCTCAGTGGGTTAAGCTTCTGCCTTCGGCTTAGGTCATGGTCTCAGGGTCCTGGGATTGAGGCCCGCATCAGGCTCTCTGCTCAGCGGGGAGCCTGCTTCCCCCTCTCTCTCTGCCTGCCTCTCTGCCTACTTGTGATCTCTCTCTGTCAAATAAATAAATAAAATCTTAAAACACACACACACACACACACACACACTACTCTCTGACTCCCTCTGCTCCTCCTAAGATCTACTGAAGATGCCTTGAACACAGTGCTTCCAAGGAGGGGGAGGATGGCACCTGCTGGCCAGCCCAGGTGTTGCTGCTACCTCTACACTTCCCTGCTCAGGGCCAGAGATATCAGCACTAAGCTGTGGGGAGAATGATGTCGATTCTCCTTTCCCTCCCTGGCATCGCTGCTTCTTTTTTTTTTTTTTTTTTAAGATTTTATTTATTTGACAGACAGAGATCACAAGTAGGCAGAGAGGCAAGCAGAGACAGAGAGAGGGGGAAGCAGGCTCCCTGCCAAGCAGAGAGCCCGATGCGGGGCTCGATCCCAGGACCCTGGGATCATGACCTGAGCCGAAGACAGAGGCTTTAACCCACTGAGCCACCCAGGCGCCCCGGCATCTCTGCTTCTAATACCCGGCCTGTGGAATTCACTCTGAAGGCACTGCAAAGGCCTCAGAGTTCTGAAATCTCTAAACACAAGAAGAAAACAAGTCCCAGCCAGCAGGGGAAGAGGGGATGGGAGCATTTGCCACTTTCCTGCTAACTGCTTTGAAAAGAAAAAGACAGGTGTGGGTCCTGCTGATTCCTGAAACTGTCACAGATGAGAAACAGCATGAAGTGGTAGGACAGCTTTGTAGATTTCAGTCTGGCACCCTTGCCAAGATCACAGAGACTTGGGGGAGGAGCTGTTTCAACCAAAACCAACAGCAGGTTTTTGGGGTCTTTTTGTTTTTGTTTTTTGGCAACTTAGAGGCAACATGAATCAAAAGGATAAGAGGGGAACAAACCCTGACTATTACAACTAGTTGTTTTTGTGTTTGTTTTTAATGTGGCCTTAAATTCACTTCTTCAAACAGTGGAAGGTTGTAGGATCTTCTCCCAGCTCTGCCATTTGCTAGCTGTGTGACCTAGAGATTCAGGCTTAACCTCTCTGAGCTACAGTTGCTTCATCCTAATGAAAGTAGTGATCCCTCCCACACAGGGATTTTTGAGGAAGTTAAATTAGATCTCACTTTGGCCAAGTGCCTGGCAACACAGAATAGCTCATTTTTGTTGTCGTGACTTAGAAAAAAAAATTTAAAAATTACAAATCCTTTCACATAGGCAAAATTGTATATGTTGCCAACCATGGACTATTGGTAATAACCCAAGTTGATTAAACAACAGCTTAAAGCAGGGAAGTCATTTTTCCCCCACATTTTATAGCCAAAGAAACCAAAGCCCAAGGAAGGGTGGGGGAAGACTAGCAGATAAGTGTCTCTCCTGAGCCGCAAATAACTTCTGAGGGGAATGTTAGGGCATGAGAGAGGACTCAGGCTGTGAGCTGGGTATGTGAGGAGACTCAGCAGGTGCTCAGGTTTCCTACTCTCCACTGGGAGCTCTTCCCAGTCTCTCTGCTCCTTAGCTACTACCCAGGCAAGTATCTAGTGTGAGACGAGAGTCAGCCACTGTCCCTATTTGCAGGGACATGGCCCCATAGTTAAAGGGTCTCTAAAATCCTTCTGCTAAAACATGAAATTTAATATGGAGGAAGATTTCACATCCTCCCTTCAGAATTTGCATTGATTAGGTGCTTACATGGACTAGCCACCACAGCCCAAGTGGGGCCTTTCCTCAAGGATTTGCCCTCAAGCAGCTAGAATGGCCATAGTAGCTACTCAGGCTCACCCATTACGATCAGAGGTTATCTTAATTTACACAAATTCCAACCATTTCAAAGTGTTGGCCCTTTTTCTGCCCACTGAGAATTCTAAGCTTCATGTCACAGAAGAGAGAGGTTACTCTTCCTTGAAGGTCAGTGCTAATTACAAGGTGACCGTGACCTTGGCACACAAAAGGGTGATGAGTCTAGGCAGCTGGGTTCTCTTTTTCTTCAGCAGGATCTGAGATTTCTACCCAGCAGCTGTGGGTGCCTAAAATTGACATTTGAGCTATGTATAAATTTCACTTGCTCTCTAAAAAGGTGGCAAAATGAGCCCATATATAGGAATTTGCACTTTCCACTCCAGCCTAGTTTCAAATTAGAGTTCAACTAGGTTAGAAGAGAGTCCAAAATTTAGAAGTGACATTGGAGGTCATTCAGACTTACCTCCTACCCAATGTAAGAATCCTCCTTGCAAGCCCTTGCTTGTTGTCTTGCAGCCTCAACTTGAATACCTCCAATAACAGAGAGCTCAGTACTTGAAAAGGTAATCAAATTCAATTTTGAGCCCTCTTTTTGTTTGTTTGTTTGTTTGTTGTTTGTTTGTTTAAATTGAATCCCATCTTGCTCTTGGTTTCCTCTGACTCTTACCTGTTGGGTTTCTTTCTGGGATGAATAGAGTCTATCCTCTTGGTAATGTCCTGAGTTGTTTTGAAGTTAGCTTTGTTGACCCAAATACATTTTGACTTTCTACTTTTGTTCTTTACCATTTATTTAGCTGTACCTTATAATTTTCAGCCATTCACTATCTACCCTCAGTGTCCTCTGCCTTGGGGCTTATGAGGGCACGAGTGGGCCTCATATGAATGCTTTCCAATGGAGCCAGGCAGAGTGATCAGGATTGAAACCGTCTGGCATCCACTGACTGGGGAGAGATCTTACATGTGAAAAGGAAAACCGAGGTCGTGGTCCTGAAGATCACTGATAGTATGAGCCCCACCAATGAAACAAGCCTAGAAATGTGAGGGAGAACGTGTAGCAAAGGGACAGAAAGCAGCAGAGAAGGAGACACAGGATGGTCCAAAGATCTAGGTTTATTCTCATGCTGACAAAACAAGGCTCCCTCCCACTCCCCAACTCAGCGGAGGCTAAAGCTGCTTGTTCTTTACCCAAATACAGAATATTATTCCCAATCAAGTTCACCAAATTAGCTGGACCATTTTCCCAAGAAATCAAGATCTTTTTGAATCCTGGTTCTCTCTCCCTAGGTGTTCATTATTGTTCTCAGCTTCATATGTCCCTAGGAGACATTAGGATGCATTCCACATCTTTCCTCGGGTCAATGTTTAAATTAAATATCCAGTAAGACAGGGCCATGTGCAGAACCCTGGAACACATCCCTGTGTTTAGCATGTGTTAGACATGCTAAACTATACCTATTGTAATGTCTGGTGAGTGAATATGGGTTAAGGGGAAGATAACAACGTAAAAGAAATATCAGACTAATTACAGCATGTGGCCTTGTAAACAAATGCAAACAATAAAATTTAACATTTCTCTCACTAGACCATGGAGGATATTTTATTGATCTTTGCAATCTTGGCAGCTAAGCAGTGCCTGGCACGTAATATGAATTTACTCCAGGTTTATTATTTTTGTTTTAAATGAACACATGGCATATACTTTCCCATCATTCTAGGAAAGAATGGGAATTAGGGAGGTCCTCAATATATTTCTCTCATTCTAGGCAGGGACCATGCAAAGCAACCATAATTCATCATTCTCCAACCGCCCCTGGTGATCTGTCTCTTCTTTATTACTCTCACCTTATCTGTGGATTTTGAGTTTTTAGTTTATCAAGGTCCCAACTACCTTGAGAAAATCTGTATTTCATCATAGATGTATAAGTCTGCTCAGGCAGCTATAACAAAATACCACAGACTGGGTGGCTTAAACAATGGAAATTTATTTCTCACAGTTCTGGAAGTGGAAGTCCAAGATCAAGATGTCAGCAGGGTTGGTTACTCCTGAGGCTTCGTCCCTTGATTTGCAAATGTCCATCTTCTCACTGTGTCCTCACATGGTCTTTCTTCTGTGTGCACCCCCAGTATCTCTCTGTGTGCCAATCATCCAAGGCCTGGGATTTGCTGGAGAAAGCCATGATCATGCACCTGCACTATTATTTTTGTAGTTGAAGGAATAGCAAGTGTCTTTAGGAAGAGGAAGCTTCACTGCCACCACCTCCAGTAACATGAGAAAGAGGGTGCCAGGTCATCCCGAGCACTCCTCACCTGCAGGGCTGACTGAGCCATGATAAAGATAATCTATGAGCAAGAGTGAATGTCACTACTGCCCTCTCTCCATGTAAGTCAGAGAAGGCATAAAGCTTATGGAGAGCAACCCTCCCAGTGTGCCCCTACTTCCCATCTGGGGCATTTTCCATCCGCTGTTGAAGATCACATCTGGCAGTGGTTGGGGTGGGGAACATGCAGGGGAGGAAGGAAGGGATGATAGTTTTTTCAAAGGGCTCCCCCTTCATCATGCCAGTGTTGAGAACCTGCCTTTGCTGGTATCTGTGGGAACTGGCACTGTCAGAGTGTGGGTGACAAGTGCAAGATAAAATAGGGTCTGGGGCCCAGTGGAAAGTTTTTCCAAGTTAACATTCCGGCTATACGTGCACCTCTTACAGGCTCAGTTTCTAGAGCTTAGTAACAATTATTTTAAAACTAACTCTATTAAGTACTTACTGTATCTCAGTCACACTTCTTAGTGCTCTCTACATCTCATTTAATCCTCACAGTGCTCAATACAGCAGCATTCTTCATGTGGGAATATTGAGACACATAAGGTTAAACAACTTCCTTGGGGTCACACAGTTAGAAGGAGATAAAGCTGGCATTCAACCACAGGCAATCTGACTCCAGATCCTATACTCTTAAAATGCTCCCTTCTTATGATAAAAACCCTTTATTAAAAAAAAAAAAAACCTTTATTATTAAAAAAATTATTAAGCACTAGATATGTGACAAACACTGTTCTAAAGTCATACAACTAGTAATTGGCTTTCCAGAGTCACATACATGCTTTTCTCTCTGTGTGTCTTAATCTCATTGTCTTACACACAGACATAACTCCTCTTCTAGTTGGAAGCAAGGTCCAGGGGTACCTGCTTGGGAATCTAACCCTCCAAAGAGAACCCAGACTGAGAATGAGTGATAGAGACATGCTAGGCTTTTAGGACAGACCAAAGCAGACCTACCTCCTGGAAGAACATCCTTTCCATCCCCTTTCTCAAAATAGCACTGTTGCAATCATATATTGGCAAGCATGCTCTTTCACACTTATTGGATGGGAACTGTGCCCAAATTAATTGCTATACTTATTTCAATCACAACTAAGTAATTTTTTTTCCTTTGCATCAAGGAGGCAATAAAAGATGACAGTTTAAGACTCCTGTTTTTGGAGACAAGCAGATTAAGCCATACTGCATCTTGCTTGTATTAGAGAAATGGTCATATGCAAATTTGATAATTTAATTGTTTTCTAAAGGGCTGTTCTTATAGTGGGAACAGATACCTACCTCAGGCTTGCTGTGAAATTGATGGCCATGACTATGAAGCTAGTAAGTTGCAGAGATAGGATTCAAATCCAGGTTTGTTTGATTCCATATCCATCATCATTAGCTGGACATGTTTTTTTTTTTAATATTTTATTTATTTTTTTGAGACAGACAGAGAGAGATCACAAGTAGGCAGAGAGGCAGAGAGAGGGGGGAAGCAGGCTCCCTGCCGAGCAGAGAGCCCGATGCGGGGCTCGATCCCAGGACCCCGAGATCATGACCTGAGCTGAAGGCAGAGGCTTAACCCACTGAGCCAACCAGGTGCCCCTAGCTGGACATGTTTTTAAACTTTCTTTAGACTCAGTCTTCCCTTTTGTAAAATGGGCATACTTACTCTCACCTCACTGATTTGTAATAATGAAATGATATATATACAAAAAAATGCAGCACTGGACACAATGGGTTCCATGTGGTGGCTGTTGTAGAGAGACTGGCAGAAGCTACAAGAAAAGCTTTATTTCCTGTAAGTTATAAATAAGAAGATATTTATTTATATATGATTCTCTTATATCTACTCTTGTTTTTGTATTTCAGAATATATGCATATGCATCTACTTTTTGATTTTTGGATGTATGGATGTGAAAGATATGTATAATTTTTTGAGTGTCTAAGATTCCAAGTAGCCACAGGATCTAGGCCAGTAGAGAAGACATAATGAATGCATAGTCCTGAGTAGGCATGCATTTGTTCTAGAATGTGACCCTGCTCATGTACAGAAGGATAGGTGCACTGGTTCTGCTATGGGGATGGAGTTGTCAGCTTTGGAACAACCAAAGTACTTTGTCTTGTCAGCTTGCTGGTAATTCATCAAAGAGAATAAATGGAAAGAGTACCTTGTGTAAATCTAATCTCCCCTAACCTACCAGACTCAATCCCCAAGAAGGCAGGAGATGGAACCTGGACTGAAGCAAGGGGACAGAAAAGATGGAAGGGACCTTTCTGTGGTAATATCTCTGCATTCTTCTTCTTTTTTTATGACTCCAGTTTTAGTCCTTGAACAAATGGACATAAATAATTCCAACCATTAGCAGCTAAAAATGGACAACCATTTCTGGATCAGGAGAGAGGCAGACTAATTATATTAATGTAGAGTAATTATATATATTTATGTTCAGTATCCTCACTGCAGTTCTGAGATAAAATTCTTTTCAGGAGGAAATTGGTGAAGTCAGAGAAGCAGTAGGGTAGTAGGCGGATGTTTCAGCAATTCCAGCTATTTGAAAGTAGAAGAAATGTCTGCATTTGAGCCTTTGACTTACACTAAATGTTGGTCAGAGTAGTGCACTGGTCTCTAAGGAGCCTGCACCAGGTGATAACTGTGCGGTCCCAGCTGCTGTGAGAGTCCAAGGGGAGCTCTTTTAATTCTCATCTTGCATTAGTTTCTTGGTTTAAAATGGTAGGCAAGTTAAAAAAAAAAAAAAAAGATAGGCAAGTTTTATAGCTACTTTGTGCATGGGAGGGGGGATTGTTGTTGGAAAAAGAAGATGCTTATGTAGAATTTTTGGCCATTTATTGCTGCAAGTTCTGGACTGGCTGCCCCACATTTTCACATGGACTTGAGGATTCAGCCACCAAATGATATCCCCAAGCTTTTAAATCCAAGGCCAATGGGACTATATGACAATTTCTGTTCTTCTCTGAATCCTACTTTGATTTGCAAGGGGTGTGTGTATGCTGAACTGGGTTCCACTTCACATTCTGCACATGACTGAGTCCACCAGTGAAGGCAGGGTCCGGGATGGATGGCCTGATCTGGACCTCACCATCCTGTGCAGGTGCAACAGGCAGGCTGGGACACTGCGGGTTAGTGGAAGCAAGGGCGTTGTCTCATCAGTCAGACTTCAGTCATATGCTCAACTTGGGATCTATCGTTTGGGCCACAGAGACGAGTGGTATGACTAACTGGGTCTTGGTCATATGGCCTCTGTTCTGTCTAGAAGAGGAGTAGTCCCCCCAGAACCCAAATGAGCAGGAAAAAATAAGAGGAAATATTCATTTTCAGAGCAGATAGAAAGAAGGGATGTGGGGCAAATAAAACTAGTAGATACCTGCTCTCTTGGGCAGAGAATGTAATCTCCTTTAGCTCAAGATAAATGATGATAATAATTTCTCCCTCATAAGGTTGAAGATTAAATGAGTTAACAGACATAAAAAACAAAGTACTGTGTTTGGCATAGAATAGGCACTCAATAAATGTTAATTCTTTTGGTCCTAAATAGATACCTATATTTTAATACTTTTTAAGAGATCCTGAAGTGCTCATTTGAAAGCTTAGTTCTAATGTTTCTGGCTGGGCTGTGATTCAGGGAGGAAACAAACAGGAGAAAATAGCTTTTTTTCTGACATATTGCCCTAAGTAAGTCCAGATCATCCCAGAATATTCCTGTACCCCTCAGCAACCATCACTGAAGTAGAAGATATGGCTATGCCTTACCATACTTGCCCTTTGGGAGCTTCTCATCAATCCATCTGTCCATTCCTTCAAGAGGTACATTTGAACACTTATTAAATGCCAGATACTGTGTTAAGTAATGACTACATAGGCCTGCTTTAAACAAAACCCCTGACTTACGGAGATGACTTTGAGGTCACTTTTCAGAATTGATGTCAAACTATCCTTGAAATGGCAGGGGGCAGGGGAAGCAGACAAAGGACCTTCCCTTAATAGAAGCTAGTGAAAATGTCAATGTAGTTACTTTGAAAAAAAAAAAAAAGGAAAAGAAAAAAAACCCAAACTTTGAGCACAGTGCAAAGGTTAATGGGATGTTTTTGGATACCTCTGCTTAGTAGAGAGAAATTTATTATGGAAAAAAAGAGGCAGGAGTTCAAACTTTCCTGAATAGCTTTTTAAGAGTCCTGGACTATCAAAATCATCTCCCAAATAACCCTTTTAAATCTAAAAAGAACAGTCTTGCTAATTAAATGTTTAATGAATATTATAGCTAGCATATCAATTTTTGGTAAAATTTATGAAGCAGCAGGCTGAATTTTATGGCATTACTTTATGGCTATTGTGAATATTAATACTATTTTGCACTTTACTGTTGTGGTCTCAACATGGGTTCTTTTCTCAGAGCTTTGCGATGGTTCACATTACAAATTAGGAAATGAAGCTCAGAGACCAGGAAGAGATGTAAGGCATACATTTTTACACATTTTCTGGACCTTTGAATATAACTACTCTAACCTCATGTTCCAAGGGTTTTATTGCCTTTATTTTTTAAAGATTTTATTTATTTATTTGACAGATTGAGAGAGCACAAGCAGGGGGAATGGCAGGCAGAGGGAGAAGCAGGCTCCCCGCTGAGCAGGGAGCCCAGTGTGGGACTCGGTCCCATGACCTGAGCTAAGGCAGACACTTAACTGACTGAGCCACTCAGGCACGCGTCAAGGATTTTATTTGCCTTTAGAGCATATTATTAGTTCTGTCTAAGGTCATTTTAGCCTTGAGACCTTAGCGAGAGCATGAACTGGTATTGCATTTGTTATTGTAATCAGGAAGTTCCTCCACCCAGGAGGACTTTTGGAGACATCAATCTCTACATCTGCCCTTGTGCTAAGGGGATGTCATAGCACATGTCAGAAACAGATGTCTGGAGCCAGTCTGCCAGGGCCAAATCCTGGTGTCTCATTTCATTTCAAGATTATGGGGAACCTGACTGAGTTATTTCACTTCTCTGTGTTCCATCTATTTCCTCTGTAATATAAAGATAATAGCATTTCCTATTTAGATTGCTATGGACATTAAATGAGCATTATCAGCTACATGGGGAGCTAGGGTTCCATGGTGCTCATTCAGGAATCTCTCTGTCTCTCACACATAATCAAATAACTCACACTTGCACACATGTTACAAATAGGCTATAAGTGTGTGCACCTCACAAGAAGTTATGAGAAGATTCTTGTCAGAATGAATGAAAGATGGGATTTGTACAGGATAATTATCTGAGGAAGTTCAGACAGAAGATGAAACAAGAACTGGCTTTTGACAACTACCTTGGGGAGAGAGTGGTATGGAAATGCACCCTTTCCAAACATGTCCTTCGCTGCCGGTCACTGGGCATGAAGTTCCGCCATTAGTAAATTATTCTTTGGGTCTTAGACGTGTTTGTTTGTTTGTTTTCTCTAAAGGACCCTGGAAGTACAATGCTTCTAAGAAATCAGGTTCTCCAGGAGTATAACAATCAATGGTGCCTAAATTTGGGGAGACACAAGTAGAAAAAATATCACTGGCTAAAGAGAGATCTGGGAGATTTTACAGCTCACACATAAATTCTTCAAACTTCACTTTTGTTCTTGAAGGAGGGGCTAAGTTCTCAAAAGTTCTCAAGGAGCTAGAAAGTAGCTTTTTCTTTTTCTTGTTTTTTTTTTTTTTTTAATTCATTCACTATAGGAAGGATTTGTAAAGGCACAGAGATACACACCCCCACACACAATATGTGTCACACACACAGCCCAAACACTGCACAACACACAACACATACATAGCGCACAAGCCATACATGCATATCCCAACACCACCCCACACAACAAATACCATGTACCACACATCCACACACTCCCCACATTCTTCACACACACACCACACATACACACCAAACAAATCCATATACTTGATCCACCACACCACACACACTCACACGCTCACAGAAAGTAGCCCAGAATCTATACATCTTATATCCCCATTCTGTCATTTCTTGCTGTGTAACAATGCAAAGACTTTGAGGAATTAGGATAACTTCATCTTCCCCGCCTCCCTCACAGGACTGATGTGAAGGCTGGGATGGCACATGGAAAAATGCTTTGTAGCCATGCCGAGCTCTGCAGAGGTCAGTCAGAGCAGTTCCTCATTGAATGAGGGGAGCAGGTCTTCTTGGCAAGCCACCCTCAGGGACCACGGGGATGGCCAGCCCCTCTCAGTCCATGCCTGGGGCTGAATATGTGCTGGTGAACTGATTCTTTGGTGGCATGGCCCAGGGACACCACAGACTGCCCAGGCGCTCTTGGGTAACCCTGCCTTGGCTACCTGGAGAAATCCTGTTGTAGAGAAGTGTCTTTGCTCTAAAGGTGTCAGCTGTCAGCTAAGACAATCGTCAATTCTTCATTTCGCTTTGACCAGTAAGTCTTCAACAAGTGCTTTCTTTTAACCTAAGTCATATAATAAAAGAGAATTTTGACTCAGCACTTTCTTAGCACTTATGAATGATTTCATAACAACCCCATGAGATGCGTAACATTACTGGTCTCTCTTACGTGAAATACAGGGATGAAAGGGACAGGGCAACCAACCACTTCCGTTTACCTGAGACTGAAGGAAATGCAGGAACATGGCACTCTCAGTGTTAAAACTGTGGAAGTCCCCAGCAAACTGGGACAACTGGTCACCATAAAACTGAGGCACAGAGAGGCTATGTCACTTTTCCAGGGTCACACAGCTAAGAAGTAGAGCTGGGATTTGATACCACCCAAGCATTCCAGCTATAGATCCTTCAATTGTAAGTTACCATTTGCCCTCTGTGACCTGGTGCAGTTTTTGCAGCTTCCCACCATGGGGAAATTTTTAAGGTTAATGATAAGAAATTATAATTAAAATGTATCAAGGTTAATGATGTATCTCATAAATTATTGTGTACACTATGTCTATACTACATATTAAGAATAGGAAAAAACAATGTATTAGAAATTTAATATCTTTTAATGCAAAGCACAAATAAACATATACCGGAATAATATGCAGTCCTAAAAGAAAAAAAAACTATTAAACTATTTAAAATTAACTACTACTTAAAACATAGGAATCCAGAAAATAGATAAAACAGTGAGACACAGGTCATAAGAGAAAATACTGTGAAAATGTGGGACCTTAACTGGAAGGTTTTACTCACACCAGATTTAGATATTTGGAAAGAAGAAATTTCTAGAAAAACAAGGGGAAAACCATGCAGGTAAGAAAAAACCTGTGTCCAGATACCCAGGATGAGATTGAGAGTTAGTAGGGAGTGGCAATGAGAAAAGAGAGTACAAACAGAGTTTTCCAAAGAAGAAGCAGGACAACTATCCTCATTCATCATTCGGATGACCACAGACCATGGTATCACACTGGGTCTTTCTCCAAAAAACTGATAAAACGTTTTACCACTTGAAGAAGCCAAACTCCAAATCCATTTTGACTTTTTTTTTTTTACATGTATTATTTGAATGTGGGGAGGGATTCTATAATCCATTTCTTTTTTTTTAATATATTTTTTAAAATTTTTATTTTTTTGTTATAGAGAGAGAGAGAGAGCAGACAGAGAGGCAGGCAGAGGCAGAGGCAGAGGGAGAAGCAGGCTCCCTGCCGAGCAAGGAGCCCGATGTGGGACTCGATCCCAGGACGCTGGGATCATGACCTGAGCCGAAGGCAGCCGCTTAACCAGCTGAGCCACCCAGGCGTCCCTCTATAATCCATTTCTATAATATAGTTCAAAACTTCATAGATTATAATTTTTCATCATTATAAAGGCTAATAAAACAAAAAAATATTCAAGTAAGCAGTATTTCCTGGGAGTTATTAGGTACAACAGAAAACTGTACTTGAGCTACTACTATTTGAGCTGCAATGGAGACAATAATATATTTAAAAATGAAATTAAATAGCACAAAAATACCCAAAAAACCTACTCTTTTCCATTTTCCAGCCTTTCTTTCTTTTTTTTTTTTTTAAAGATTTTATTTATTTGACACACAAAGATCACAAGTAAGCAAAGAGAGAGAGGGGGGAAGCAGGCTCCTCGCTGAGCAGAAAGCCCGATCCAGGACTCCATCCCAGGACCCTGAGATCATGACCTGAGCTGAAGGCAGAGGCTTAACCCACTGAGCCACCCAGGTGCCCCAGCCTTGCTTTCAACTGAAGAATCCAGTGCTCCTGAGAAACCCTACTGACTGACTTAGCAAATAGTTCATTAAGGCCCATTAATTCTTAAATACAGTTATCCTAGCTCCATTTGAACCACAAATTTTGGAAGTACCTTTGCTCAGGAATGGTATCAAGCTAGTAGACAGCAAGCTGTATAATCAAGAACTTTATCAGAGCTGTAATCACCCACAGAAATGCCACCATTGAGAATAGTCCCAGTACTTGGAAGTGTAATTCACAAGTGGGAAGGGAATGCATAGCTCAAAGACCAATAATTTACATTTCTGTGAACTATAGAATGAGTCATTCCATATTTATATATTTATGCTACCGCTGGGTTGTGTATTACAGCCTAATATTCTAATTACTTCCAAATCAATCCCATTCTTCTCTCTATGGAGGGAAATGAGCTATAGGCTCATCTATGCATATTCTGCATAAAGACCTCAGCACATCAGCCTACAAGTGTGTCTTGAAGCAGAGGTTGAGGATTGCTTACTTCAGAATCATCAAGGTTATGTGATAAAATGTAAATTCATAGGACCTGAACAGTGCATAAGCTCAAGAATCCAAATATCTAAAGTCTGTTCTCCACTCGACCCTTATCCACTCTAGTCGGAAGAATCACTGGTATAGATGGCACGTGAAGGCAGGCTCCTTTTCTCAACAGTCGCCCATAGCAGTGATATAACTGAATCCTGGAAAGGAATTTTGCACTCCAGATCTTTAACAAAATGGCCTTGCTAACCCAGCTTCAAATATTGGAGGACTGGCAAAAATGCATGGTATAAGAATTCCCCTCCCCCAATCTTTTATTGATGAAATGTTTTCACCACCACCAGAACTGTCCGGGGAAAGTATGCGATTTGCTTGACATGTTTTGCAAGTTGCAATTAAATATTCACAGAGCAGAAAGTCATATGTAGCTCTTTGTTGTACATGAATTACATGCAAAGGGTATATTATAGTAGGCGAATGACATTTCTTAAGCAGTACATCTTATTGACTGTGAAATCCAACCCACTCTGCCCTGTGAGTGTCTGCTCCTCCTCTCTATGTGAGTGCTCTACCTGCACTTCTTCCATATTCACAGCTCTCCAGAAGGCTCACATTCTGATTAGTTAAAGCTAGTGGATATGTACATTGTTTTACCTGGTAAGAATACTTCTCTCCCAAAGCACCCTCCCAACTGCTGTCAAAACCCCTCAACACCCTTGCTCCTATAGGAGCCTTCTCTTACTTTCTCCTCCTTGCCACCAATATTCCTGAATTATCTGGCAAATCTTTGCACCCCTCCTACCTTCTGTCCCCTGTAAAATAGCATGGGATGCCCCCAGGTTATATATGTAGGTTTCTGGAACACCTACTCATGTGAACTGGCATTTGTCTTCGGTTCCTCATGGGTCATAATGATCCCTAGGGATGGAGGTGTTTGCTAACTTCCTCTGTCATACCTAAGGATACCCAATTCAACATTCCGCACAGTTAGCTCTGGGCCTCTGTGCAGAGTGGGTCCTCAGTCTATGCTGCCAACTGACCGACTCACTGATGGCTACTTTTCCTTCACCTTATGATTCTTAGAATGGCAGTGCTTCCTGACATCCACAGAACTAAACTTGATTTCCCCAAACATTCATTTTCTAAAACCAGGAAAACCAAGCTAATATGAACACATCACTAGGAGTTAGCCTCAAATCTCGGATCAAGGAAACTGATGCAGGCTTTTCCTTTCCTTTTCTTTTTTTTCCTCTCACAGCCTATTTTTCAAAACTCTTAGTAAATACACTTAAATAATCAGTTGGTAGATTAGCATACAAAACTAGTCTTAACTAAATTCAAATTCAATCTTTATTTGGGGTAGTGATAGCTAATATTGACTGTTGCATAGAATTATGAGAAACCCCTGAATAGTCAGCTCCAGTGGAGCCTAGATCTATTTTTTAAAACCAGTTATTGATTTCTGCAAATAGGCTTTCCTTGAGGCTCCAGCAGATCATGGTCTTTAGGTGAAGTGTGGTGAGGTGATGGATAGCGAGGGCGAGTACATTTTCCCTTTGTTCATCTACATTCTTATTAATAATAATATCTTTCATTTATAACTCCTTTCATCCCCGAGCATCAAGAAGTGCCTTGCAGATGTAATAATGCTGTATGGAGAAATCCATCACCTGGCCTGGGGGCGAGGCACAGCAGTTGTCTAGCTGCACAGCTCAGCTGAACCACAGCTGGGGACACCAGGAGGAAGTGAACATCCAGCCACAGTTTCAGGTGCCTAGATCAGAGTGGGGCTAATCCCTTTGGCCTAACAACCAC
The DNA here is from genome assembly GCA_003697995.1 of Taxidea taxus jeffersonii. NCBI lineage: Eukaryota > Metazoa > Chordata > Mammalia > Carnivora > Mustelidae > Taxidea > Taxidea taxus. Next base: position 31,961 of record RCUC01143799.1, on the reverse strand, counting down.
CAGTGTAGTGAAGGGCTCTGCACCTGCTAATGGTGCTGAATTCCCAACCATTGTCCCCAGGTCAGGGTGGCAACTGAGCAGGTTATCTCAAAAAGATAGCCCGTTTAAGAAGCAGTGTCCCATTTCCCCTCCTTCCCCAAAGGAAGGACAAAATTAACTAGACAAGTCTGATGGGATGTAACATGTGCACAAATGTGCACCTGTCCTTCATCCATAGGCAGGTTGAGCAGTAATACCATCTTATGTATTGCTGTGATGATCCCATCTTGTAAGCATTTTCTCTTCAGAGCTCTTGTTTCTGTCTCTCTTAACTACAAGAAGGCAAATATGGGAGAATGGCTGTCTGGGCATAATGGGTAAACCTCAAAGAGGAGGCTTAAGTTATATTAGTTCACTTTTTCATTTATTGATCGTGGAACCTTGGGCAGGTTGCTTAAGCTCTGTGCCTCAGTTTCCTCATCTGTAAGAAGAGAGTAACAATAGTGTCTATCTCTTAGGGCTCTTTGAAGACTGAATGAGATAGTCTACATGCAGTGCTTATCATGGTACCTGCCCCACAGTAAGCACTAAACATCAGTTAGTATGAGCATTATTATTACACAGATAAAGTCAAAACCCCATTCAAAATTTTGAGATTCATCTCTAAACCCCTTATGATTAATTGTTATCCAGATATTTTCCTCTAACTTGGTAGATAGCACATTATAAATATTAAAAATATGTCAGTTGGTTAAAAATCAAAATAAGAGGGACGCCTGGGTGGCTCAGTTGGTTGAGCAGCTGCCTTCGGCTCAGGTCATGATCCCAGCGTCCTGGGATCAAGTCCCACATCGGGCTCCTTGCTCGGCAGGGAGTCTGCTTCTCCCTCTGCCTCTGCCTGCCTCTCTGTCTGCCTGTGCTCTCTCTAATAAATAAATAAAAAATCTTAAAAAAAATCAAAATAAGAAAACAGAGGAAAGGAATGTGTAAGCAAGAATAAGTTCATCCATTAAGTTTCCCTTCAGAGGAGTTTGCCATCAGGATTTATAGGTGATTTCTTTCAAGTGTTTGTTGTACAAAGTCATTTTTTCTGATCATTTGGACGTGTCTTGAAATCCACCTTCTCCAGGAAAACTTGCCATCTCAAACAGAAAGGAAATTGCCCATCCCTTTCAGCTCCTATCAGGAGATCACATGATGAGCTTCCCAGGTCCTACTACTAATTAGCAATCCAGATTCTTCCCACCCCCAAGCAATCCACTGACTAAATCCTGCATAGGATACCAGTACCTTTCTTAGTTTAATGGTTTTGCTTCACTGTGGTTTGACCTATCTGTATGCATTCAGATCATTGCTCGGGCTTGGAAAGCAGACTCTTAGAGAGTAAGCAATTGGTCTGCTCTATTCTCCAGCATAGGGCCCAGCACACTGTAATGTCATGGGCAAGTGGATGCTTAAACGTCCCCTGATGCCAATGATTCAGGTGGAGCTATTTTGCTGTGTGCATTGGATACAGATTATTTTTGACCAGCTCAGTAGCCGCTGTGTGAGCAAGACACTGGCTTAATTACCTTTCCTAATGGCTGATAAGGATCAAAGGATGGGTGAGCGGGAATGCTGAGTGGCACCAGCTGCCATTTCCCATTTCCTTTCTGTCCCAAGCCTTGTCCATGAAAGGCAAGATTAGAAATGACATCCACTTATCGCCACTTTTTCTCCAATGACATGTGGCTCATACCTTTAAGTGAGTGAGAGTCTCTCCCTCCTGCATGTGGCAAAAGGACAAAGCTCTGTACTCCCAGCTCACTTGATTATCCTCTCTCCAGCTGAGATGCAGAAACCTAATTGTTGTTGAGTAAATCTTATTTACAACTGAGCTGACCATATGGAACAACTGAGTTCTCAGCTCGGGTACCAGGATGCTTTACAGAAATACTGGAATGGGCAACAGATCTTCACTAGGGACAGGTGTGGAGGGCTCTCTTTTGGAGTCACCATTTGCCTTCTGAGGCTGTTAATAAAGACAGTCTTGTTCCTCTCTAGAGTTACAATTATTTCTAAGAAGATGTTCTGGCCTAAAAATTCGGGAAAAAATATTTCCATATCAGAAGTCAATGACCTCTACACTCTATTGTGTTCATTCATTTATATAGATGTATCCTCTTACTGCACTGTAAGCCCCATGAGGACCATGTATTCTCAATTCCTAATGACTCATCCATGACAGGAGCTTGATAAATGTTTATGGAATGACTAGAGGCATAAAATAAGGAGTGAGTTCTACATTAGATATAGGAATGAATACATCAGTGAAGGATCAAGGATATACATGTATTCTTGCTAAATGTCCTGTGATGCTGGTTAGAACAATCTACACAAGGGACCCAATATGCCAAGGTGCGGGGGGGTTGGGGATAAGGATTAAAATCTATTCCTAGCAGAGGACACTAATACAAAGTTTTCCACAAAACAGAAAAAGAAAAAAAGAAATTTTCTTATTGGGATATGTGGCATTGGTGTGCAAGGACCCAAATCTTAAAATGTATTGTTTCTCCATACCATTAAGTAATTTTTGGACCCTGAAGTTGTTTGTTCTCATTTCCGTAGCTCAGAAAAATTACCCTCTAATATCCCTAGGTGCCAGCCAAGAGCTTTAGGAGTGGGTTTATTTTTACCCATCTGGAACATCTACCTTTGCCCACTCCTCTACCCCTGAGTTCCCAGAAAAGGAAAGGAGGCAAAAGAATTCCAGCTGCTTGCCCTGTACTGCAGGCAGTTTTGGGCAGATAAAACCACTACTGAAAACACTCTTAGGGCCACCAATCCCCTTTCCTTCTCAAGACACTTCCACTAGGGCAGTCCTCTTGACATGGCCACTACAAAATTGGAACAAGTGGGGTCGGAGGCGGCCACAGGGTTTGAAGTGGGTCTTAGTGTACAGCCCTATGGAGTGTTTGTGGGGGAAAGATGGGAAGACAGATGCAGCTGAGATTCAAAATGGAGGTGAACTGGCAATCCATTTCTAACCCTGGGAGGCCACACCTCAGGCCTGGCTCATTGAGATGGGCAGACTGTTTTTCGAAACTGTCTTTCTATGTATATTTATGTAGAACACCCAGCATCCCTGCAAGGAGCTGTTGCTTGTTATTTTGACTGATTACAGCAGAGTGGCTTTGTTGCAATGGCAGCAGCCACGCATTAGCTCTGGCGAGCCAGACAGAAACCATCAGCTCATTCCGACCACATCCACCCCTGGAGGTGAATATTCAATAGGAATTGATCTCCTTAATGAGAACACAGCCCATGCTGCTTTGATTAGCAGCAGTGGAATTTTAAACAGTTAATTATGACAGAGAGTTCAGCATGTGCACATGTGTGCACGGGGGAGCATGCGTGTATGTAAGAAAGTTGACACACAGATGGTAAGTGGGCACTCAGACAGTGCCTAGGCCTGGAGCCTTACAGCACATCCAGGGAGGGTGATGGCCAGAGAACAGCACCAAACCACTGGTGGTTGGAACAAGAGTGGCCCTGCCATCAGATAAATCCCTTAAGGGAAATGCTTGATGATGTGCCCTTCACTGTGCCCATAAAAAATGCTTTCCAGTACATTCTGTCTAGAGCCTGTGCAATGCCTCTTTCCTCTGAGATGGCCATGGGACCCATGGAATGATGAAGATGAATGCTATGGATTAGGAGGACAGATCTGTCCATTCCAAACAAAGTAGCTCCCCTTTTCTAAAACTTGGCGGAAATACCTCCTTCCCCAAACCCAATGAAGATAATTAAGAATAGGCTGAAATGGACAAGAAGACATGATAATTGATTGTGGCCTTTCTGCCTGGCAGCTGCACTTAATTAACCTTTAGATTCAAATATCAAGTGGTGTCTGCATGGAGGGACTTGGGGAAGGAGCCGTCTGACCACACTTCCCTCTGTTCGCTGAGGGCCTGGTTCAGAGATTACCTTGGGGATGGGCCAAACTTCCACCATCCATTTCCATTCCCACCCAAACATCACTTAGACACCCTGAGTTTCTTCTCTGATCATCCAGGACGTGAGAATGCCTAACATGTGCTGGTGCTATTGCAGCCCAGTCCGTAGCTTTGAGTCATGATGCAGGCAAGTGAGAGTTCATGACTTGGGATATTCTTAGCCAGACCTTTCAAGAGGCAACCAAAGACACCACCCATAGGCCAGATGTCATGTGTCCAGAAAACAGAAGCATGACAGTCCTACTGTGGTCTCACCAGTCTGTGGAGGTCATGATCACTCATGGTAACATCTATCCCCTTTGAGAACAAAGCACAGTAAACATGAGAACTGCAGGTGAACACAGGAAATTTGAGACTCTGCTCAATCTCAGTCAACAAACCGAAGAGGCAAGAGTGGCCGGTTTCTCAGCAGCGTCAGTGTAGCTCATGGGAGCTGGACACAGCTTTGATTTTGTCAGTCCTCATTTAAAGACTGACCCCGGTGCAGCCACATCAGCTGCACTCTCTTTGAGACATGTTGCTGGAGGATGACACAAAGTGTGCCTCAGGGCATACAGGGCCAGGGGGATGCACTGTGTCCCCAGACTTCTTTGCCCTCCGGGATCAGGTAGAGGCTGGTTCCCAGCCCACGCACGGTTGGAGCTCTTTACTGTACGCTTCTCAAGGGCTGGTGTGAAACCAGCATCAGCACAATGGACTGTCTGACCTCTAAATACAGCTCAGAGCACAATTCATGTCTCTTTTCCTCCGTTCTCACTTGCAATCTGGTTTCAAAAGAGGGTCAGACTCTCCTGACCTGCAAAAGGGCATATCTGAATTGATATACATTTTGGAGAGTGATGGTAGTGTTTCTGGCTATGCCTTACCTCTCTTGGCTGGCCACATTTAAAAGAAAAAAAAAAGGAAAGAGAAAAGAGAGAAAGTTAAAAAAATAGGAAAGAAAAGAGAAGAGAAGAAACTATAAATTCACCTTTTTTCCTTCTTATTTCCCGCACCCAGTTTTGGTCTTAAAAGATTCTCTGTTCAGTCCACATCTTAATGGTGGACCTGTTCCTCCCCTTCAGCATATTTGCAAAAGTAAAAGCAAAACAAAAACAAAAAAACCCAAAAACCCTAGCCAGCAGACTTTTAAATAAGAGAGTAATTCCTCTTAACAAAAAGACAATCATAGCAGTCATACTGTATGACACAACAAAGAGCATCCCAGCTCTTCAGCAGACAGCCAGCTCCCCCCAGGCACTGCCCTCCTGTCATGGCTACCATTATCAAGTGTCTGGTGCCTTCCTCTCATGGTCTTTGGACCCATTTTTAGTTTCTATAAAACCAAAACAGTCATTCAGAATAACTTCTGGTCAGTTACTCATTGATTGCTCCGAGAAGGTGTGTGTTATTATTCTTCCATTGACTAGCAAGGGGTGAGACACTGGTAGAGTCAGCTATCTGCCAGACTCCAGGTATAAAGAAAAGTTGGCTATTGACTGCCCAATGGAACATTGACTGGTATCATGAACAAGCATGAAAGATAAAATATATATATATATAATCTAAGGAAGATAGGGACCCAGAGTGGTGGTTCTCTAATACTAAATTACCTAGGAATTACCTATGGATCACCTTCAAATGCATATCGCAAGACCCCACTCCTGGAGACTCTGATTTATCAGATCTGAAGTGAAGCCTAGACCTCTGCATTTCATTTTAACAAGGACCTTGAGGTGATTTTTTTGTATGTGGTTCCCAGGTCTCACTTGGACAAAGATTAGTGAAAGTTAACAATGTATCCTCACTCTTTATCCTTCTGAAGACAATTCTCCAGGACCTTTTTGGACCAAAGACATAGGCCTGGTTATAAAGGAATAAGGTAGACTGTGCTTCCCAGCATGTCTCGATGCTGTAATTATATGTGAAGATGCTTATGTGCATATGTGTGGGGCAAGTGAAATGTGCTGAAAAAAAGTTTTAGAGACTTCTTTTTTTCTTTCTTTACTCTTTTCTTTTTATTCTCTGTTGTAGATATTGAATGTGACAGGGAAAATTTCTAAAATGGCCTCCTAAAGATGTTTCACCCTAATTCCACGTACTTGTGCATATGATGAGATATCTATCACTCCAGTGATTCTGTTGAATGGTGCAGTTGACCTTAAGATAGGAAGAATATCCTGGATTTTGCATATGGGCCCAGTACTTTCATAGGAATCCTTAAAAGCAGAGAACCTTCTCCAGCTGGTGACAGAAGGAGGCATTAAAGAGATCTGAATCACCAAGGGGGTGCTGATAGGCCTTAACTCGTTTTGAAGATGGTGGCTGCCACATGGATGCCATCCATTGGATCTAGGTGCCAGCAAGGAATCAGGGACTTTAATCCCATAACTTCAAGGAACTAAATTCAGCCAACAGCTTAAGAGCTTAGAAGCAGATTCTTCCCTTGAGTCTCCACATGAGCCCAGGCTGACCAACACCTTGTGAGTCCCTGAGCAGAGAACCTGGCCAAGGCCACCTGGACCTCTGACCCACACAACTGTAAGATAACAAACCATTTTAAGCCACTAAATTTTTGGTAATATGTTACATGCAATGGAAAACTACTACCCTCAGGGAATACCAGATGAATAAAATACAATCCTGTCCTGTAGGATCTCATAATACAAGTGAGGTTAAGAATATTCAACCAATTAAAATGTGACGTACAGGGGCACCTGGGTGGCTCAGTGGGTTGAAGCCTCTGCCTTCGGCTCAGGTCACAATCTCGGAGTCCTGCGATGGGCCCCCCATCTGGCTCTCTACTCAGCGGGGAGCCTGCTTCCCTTCCTCTCTCTCTCTGCCTACTTGTGATCTCTGTCTGTCAAATAAATAAATAAATAATCTTTAAAAATAAATAAATAAATAAAAGAAAAAAAATGTGATGTACAAAGTCTTTTTTTTTTTTTTTTCCCAAAGTCTTTATAAAAGAGATGAACACAGATAACTGTGGAAACCAGAGCAGGACTGTTCTTGCTTGGTGTGCTAGGAGTCAAGGGAAGTCAGCAAAGTTTTCACAGAGTAGGTGGCATGTGGGTTGGTCTTGGAGGATGCCCAGGTTTTTGTTAGGTAGAGAAGTGAGAGGACATAGGCTGAGGAAACAGCAGGACCAATGGCAGAATGGTCTGAAAGTACTTGTCAGGATGGGGAAGGAAGTTCAGAGTCAAGTGGCCATAGATGGCCATAGATGGTGCTAGAATTTAGGCAGTGATCAGGGGGAGGATCTTGCATTTGTGAGCCCTGGAGCCCTGGAAGGTGATGAGCTTGTAAGAGTGACTGGTCAGATTTCCCTTTCTACTTGGAACTTGGACACACAGAATGGGACTAATTACAATTACAGTTTCGTGCCACATTCTCACATTTGATCTACCTGGCTTTTTTTTTTTTTCCTCATTCTTCCTTTCTTCCTCTTTCCCTCCATCCCTCCTTCCTTCTTTTCCCCTTCCAAATATAATGTATACTTTGAGCACTCCACCAAACACAGAAGCCAGAACACTGACAACTTCTGTCTACAGTGTGTATCCTTCCGTATGCTCCTAGCTCTTATCTATTGATTGATTTATCAGTAATTTTATCAATCCATCTTCCAATCTACCTATCTGGTTTTCTCATATCTATGCACATTTCTTAACTGTATATTGTTTAGGTATTTTCTTTTTAATTTATAAGAGGGCACCATGCTGTTGGTAATCTTTTATATTTGTAATTGTGTTACTAAAGTTTCATTCCATATGTTGCCTGGAGCTATACTTCATTCATTTTGATTGCTGTACATTATTCCATTGAGTGCATACACTGAAATGAATTGATCTATTCTTCCATTTGTCTAGCTCTGGGAATTTGGGAAGTTTATGCAGGAGTTCACTTAACAGAAAATATGTCACTAGAACTAGGGCAGTTGTGGGTTGGAGAAGAGAGGGGGCAGGCTAGAAACTTGGAGATAAATTGGCCATGATCAATGTTCAAAATGGCTAGCATAGGAAATAGTTTTGTTCACCTTCCATTAAAATTCTGTATTTCTTCTTCCCGCTTGTCTCACTGGACTTCATGTGCCCACACAAAAGGAAGCCTCATTTGGCTGAGCCCCATGGTCCAAGAGAACAGAGCAAAGCGTGTATCTCAAAGTATCAGTGTCTTCTGTGCATCATGATAGAAAAGCAATGGATCTTTTCCTGTATGGAGATACAGATGTGGGCAGCAGTTCTCTGGATCCTGCTGGTAGATGGATGGTAGCATTTGAATGAACTATGAGGCCTTTAGAGCTGCCCCACTCTTCTTCATGGGAAAAGTCCTGTGGTAGATAATCATCCTGAGATGGAGAAGCAGCGAGAAGAGAAAATCTTACAGCCTACTAGGTAAGAATTGGAATCGGATATGGTGCTATTTTTTTTTTTCCTGACATTTGTCCTAGACCAAATCACCACTTGCTGTAAGTATGAGTATCCCCTTGCGGTTCCAAGAGGACACATAATTCTTCTTCACCCACTGCCGGAAGCAATACTGAAGCCATCACTATACAGTGTTAAGTGGATTTAGGAGGAGGTAGCTTAAGGGGCAAAAAAAATTTTTTTTACCATTTCCCTTTTAAAATATGTTACAAAGTAGGGTGGTGGAAGAGAGATTTTTAATTTTTATTAGAAATTATCCTTACATTTAATTCCTTCTGTCAAATGGGCCATTATGCGTACAATGAGTAATTATCTTTATCATCCTAAAATACTTCATCTTCAAAAAAAATGTTTAAATAAACCTTTGTTAGAATAGTTCAATATAATAAGCTATACTGAATTTTACTGTAATGAAATTTGGCCTTCTTATGGGGCTGGTATAAATTGGATGTGTACATCATTTAAACTCATTTTTCCTAATTCATTGCCTTATTTTAAACATTTTATTTTTGAGATATTGTACACTAACCAAAAAGTGATTTAGGCCATGAATAAAGGGAAAGTCCTTGTATTTTTTATATCCAAGAGACGTTTTATCTTGTGATAATTAACTGCCATTTTCTTCGTACAGCAGGGCCCACATGGTGTGGGGGAGTGAAGAGGGGCTTCACAGAGAAAAATGGTTCTAGAATGAGTCCTGCTAAATAGCTATGTGACCAAGAGCCAGGTACCTGACGTCTCTGTGCCCATTTCCTTGTTTGTAGAACGAGGGGGTGGGTTAGATAACAGGGGTACCACTGCCTGGGGGAGAAGCCAGCCCAACTGACTTGCAGACAAACGTCAAGCCAACAGGAAGTGAGTCATCTGGGAGTCATGGTCCGAATGCTAAAATATCCAGGAAGCTTTGAGAAAGTCCAACTGCAAACCTATTTTTGTTCAGCGTTAGATGATCTCAATTCTACCTTTGTTTTTGATCTAACCAATTTAAACTATGAGTTTATGCGCAGCATACACTGTTATTAAAGAAAATGCTTCTTTGATGAACGTTAAGTTCTTTTACAGTTTATTTGAATTAACCGAAAGATTTACAATTCCCCTCTTTGTTCTCCAAGTGCTTAGAACCTGAATCTTATGGGGTTCCAGAAGTCAAGCAGGAGGTTGAGATTGTAGCTGAGGAACTCTGATAAGCAAAAGGGATTATTTCTTTTTTCTGGACCAGTGTTTCTCAACCTTGACACTACTGACATTTTGATCTGATTATTTTTTGTTGTGAAGGACCATTCTATGTATTGTGGAACATTTAACAGTGCCATCCCCACTCTCTACCTGCCAGATGCCACTAAAAGAACACCAGCACTCCCAGTTGTGATAACCAAAAATGCCTCTAGATATTGTACAATGCTCACAAGGGACAAAATTACCCCCAGTAGAGAACTATTTGTCTAGACCAGCAATCAGCAGGCTATATAGCCCATGGTCCAAATCTGGCCATCTACCGTTTTTGTAGATTAAGCTATACTGGAACACAGTGGCGCCCTTGTGTTTACGCATTATCTACAGCTGTTTTTATGGGACATCAGCAGAGTTGAGTAGTTGTAATAGAGACCATATAACCCACAGAACCTAAATATTTACAATCTAGCTCTTTATAGAAAAGCTTGTCACCTCTGTTCTAGAACAATACAAAGAGTTAGGCAGGTGCTTTCCCTCCCAGGCAAGAATAAATTACAGCCCCTTAGAGGAGAATGAGTGATGCGGGGGATGTAGGTAAATGAAAGAGCAAGAAGATCCAAATAGTGTCATAGTGTCAGCACTCACAATGATGCCAAGAACACATCAATCCTGTGTTATACTTAGTCTACTTTTCTAGCAGCTTTCAGGGCACACTACTTTGACTTTTTAACAACCTTGTAAGATATGCAAAAGAAGTGATGCTAGCCCCATTTTGCTGATGAGCACATTGGACTAAGAGTGACTAAATGACTGGCACATTCTGTCAGAACTTAGACTATAGGAGCGCCTGGGTGGCTCGGGTTAAGCCTCTGCCTTCGGCTCAGGTCATGATCTCAGTGTCCTGGGATCAAGCCCTGCATTGGGCTCTCTGCTCATCAGGGAGCCTGCCTCCTCTCTCTCTCTGTCTGCCTGTCTGCCTGCTTGTGATCTCTCTCTTTCTCTGTCAAATAAATAAATAAATAAAATATTTTTAAAAAAGAACTTAGACTATAAACCAATGCTTCTGATTGTTCCAGGTCTTCCCATTTTATTTCAGAATCCTTGATATTGAAGAGACTTTAAAGATCATCTATTCCAGTTTTCTATCAAATACAAGGTCCCTATTATAACAATATGTCCGGAAGGAAAGAGAAATCACTGTTCACTCAATTTTTAGACAACTTTAATTTTAAAAAGGTTTTCCATTGAATTAATCCTGGTCATAATTTTTGGAGTTTAAAGCATGTCTCCTTCAGGCAGAATCAGAGTCTCAGGAACCCCAAAGACCATGGACACCAATTACCCGTGCCTTATGTGAATTGATACCAGAGGGTCCCCACTGGGTATTAGTTTCAAAACCCTTAGTCTCTAGTAATAAGAGAGCTCACTTTTCCCATAATGGCCAACACCAAGGTTACACAACTGCAACTTTAAGAATTCATCATCCTTCTATTAGGCTGAAATAAGTTTCCCTGTATGTGCTACCTTCAAGCATCATTCCACCACTTAAAATTGACAAGAGTCTGAACCTATGTGCTAGAAGCACATTTCACAGCTCTTATTACTCTAACAATAGGATCTCCACTATATGTTCTTGTGTCCATATTTACCCCGCCAGATTCTTGTTTCTTAAACAACATGATCTCAAGAACTCTAGGCATGTTTGGTTGTTCTGTTCCAAACATTTCTTGCAGCAGTTCACCTACATCCCTCTAAATCTGGAGATACGGCACTACCAGTCGTGTTTCCTAAGTTCACATTAACTTTTTTTTAAGTCGATTCATGACATGAACTCATTATGAACTTACCCTTAACTGAATTCTCTGTGGATTGTCACAAATGCTGCCGCTTAACTACACGTTTCTCATCTTCTATTTTACAGTTGTTTGGGGATCTGATGACATGGCTTTCTGTTTCCCTCTTCTTAATGTCAACTTGGTAAACTCAGCTCATAATTCCAGCCTCTTGAGATATTTCTGGATCCTGTTTCTGTCTTCCAATTTATTTACTATTCCACTTGGCTTCATGTCATCCATAAATTTTGACAGTATGGTTTTTGTATCTTTATTCAAGACATTGATTTAAAAAAAAAAAACTGAGGGGCACCTGGGTGGCTCAGTGGGTTGGGGCCTCTGCCTTCGGCTCAGGTCATGGTCTCAGGGTCTTGGGATCGGGCGCCACGTGGTGCTCTCTGCTTGGCGGGGGGCCTGCTTCCCCTTCTCTCTCTGCCTGCCTCTCTGCCTACTTGTGATCTATGTCTGTCAAATAAATAAATTAATTAATTTAAAAAAACTGAATAGGATAAGGCTAGAGACAGAGTCATCACTAGAAACCTCCTTCCAGATCGCCAGAAATTCATTAATCAGAAACTTTTGGTCACAGTTATTAAATTAATCACAGATTCACTCCATTAAACTATGATCTAGTCCATATTTCTTTATTGTGCTACAAGGATATTTTAGTAACTCTTTAAATACTTGAAGACTCTTCTTACTTCCAAGCTTACTTCCAAGCTGTCCTCTCTTGCATTTTGAATTTGTTTCTTTGTTTCCTCATTTGTTCATCATTCATTTGTCTATTTATTCACACATCTCATTCAATTATGTAATAGTGACAAATGTTTTCTGTATGTCAGACACTGTGCCAGAAGCTAGAACTACAATGATAAGATACACTGACAGGCCTTGTGTCGACTACCATAACTAGAGGAAGATGAATCATGATGAATGCAGTGATAGACGTATGGCTACATGGTCCCTTTCTTGCACAGAGAAGGGAGCTGCTGACTTCCCAGGGGTGGAAGAGTGGGTTTCACTGATGGGGGAGTTTTCAAACTGTCTCTTGAAGCCTGGAAAGGACCACTCCAGGTGCAGTGGGGACTAAAATGCAAAGGCACTGAAATGGGAACATGGCTCTGTGATGCTCTTTGGTTTTAACTGCAGATTATGAAAAGGCGCCAGTGAGAACCAGTCCTCAAATAAATGAATTTCCAGATCTTTTGTCATTCTGGGCATCATCCACTGAATGCCCTCTGATGTTGGCATCTAGCACTGAACTTAGCCCTCCAGACTGTCCACCTGTGGCAGAACACAGCGGAACAATTCCTCTCTTGGTCTGGATACTATTCAGCAGTATCCAGTCACCTGGGTTTGTTGCACTTTGATAGTTAAGCCAGAGTTGCCAATCTCGTATCAGTATAGTTGATTTTAGGAACTTGCCCTTAATGCGCTCCTAGTAATATAAACTTGTTATGTTTGGACAGACTGCAAACATCTTCTTTATTCTAGATTCTGTTGTTTCTCACATTAGCCAGCTCTCCTCAATGTGTACCATTACGTTTTTGACAATCAAGTCTTTTATGTCTGTTTACTTACAAAATTTGAAATTTCATGAGATCAGAGATTTTATCTGTGTATGGTAGACACCACCTGCCTTTTTCTTGAAAGGATAAAGAGTAAACAAATGCTAATCTAAGTTATTGTTCTATGTTAAGTAGGACAGCATCAAAGAATGCTTTTAATCCCACTGGAAATTTCTGTACATGCTGCTTCTAGTTTAGCAATCAAAACTTTTGATACATATGTCCACATCGTGATCATTCCACATCAGAACATAATCCATATTAATGCCTTTAGCAATGTGGAAAATGTACCTAGTCTCCTTGCTGTGACCCCTTAATCGGGCATGTTTATGAAGAGATCACTCATATTGCCAGATACCTTAGGGTGAGTTCTGTGGAAAAAGATTCTCAACTGGGGAATTTTGTGCAGGAAGTTTATTCTAGTATGCTTAGAACAGCCTGTGTAAGAAGGGAAGGAATCCGGATTGGCCAAAAGGAAGGATGGATTTTGTGGTAGTTGTACCAGAGGCCTCGGTCAATCCTGCAGGAGACTCTGGATTGAGATTAAATCTCTTTAGAGTTGTCCCAAATGAAGAGGGAAGGGTGCCAGGTCTTTGTATTCCCACACAACTCAAGCCCCAGAAGTGGGATACCACTTTAAAATGAGGTGACCTTAGATGAGACAGCCTGACCTCAGATGAAGCAAAATGACCTTGGATGAAGTGAGGTGACCGTGACCTCTGATGAGGGCAGTTCCCAGAGGGAGGGTCAACTGGCAGAAAACTTCCACAATGAATACTTCTAGCATCTGGGGGAAATGAATGTATTTATCTCAAGAATTTGGATAACGTATCATGGTATCCACAATACCAGAAAAAAAAAATTCCAGGAAAGGAATATTCTCAGCACAATCTTGGATCTCTTCAGAAATCTTGCTCTGATTTTGATGGGAATCTTTGTTTTTCACCATCTAATTCTGATTTCTATTTTGATTAGTTACCAGTCTGCAGGCATGTATAGTGATCAACTGTAAACTCCTTATGGCACACTCAATCTCTTACCATAACTCACAAATGGCTAATCTATGATCTGACCTTAATTCTATAGCCAATGGCATGGCCCAGGGATTCCTTGGCCACTGATGCTATTTTAAAGCCATCTTTGTACCCAAATACTTGGAAAACTAAAGAGCTTTAGTAGTTGGTGAGTTCCTTGGAGAACGGAGAACATGCCACAGGATCCCACTGGCATGGTAACTCTATTGATAAAGCACCCCAGGCACACTGGAGTATATGTATACATGTGTCTGTCCTCATAGAATTCTTTGCATTTTAAGAGGATAAACATAAAGTTGCAATAGCTCTCAAGTACAGGACAACATACGCAAGAAAAATATAAACCATTTTTTTCCCAGCATCCTTTGTTCTTTGATAGAACTGTCATCCCCGTTTCAATGAAAAGAAGCAGAAACAAGATCCAGCCCCAAGAATACCTGCTACATGTGCTATACTATTTGCAATTTCTCTGCCTAGCCTTTGCTCCAGTCTGCCTGACTTGGGTGTGTTTCTATTAGACACTGAATTTTTTTTCTAGCCTAATTTCTTTGTCTCTCCGTGTGCCTATTATTTCAGTGAAAAGATTAAAAGAATAAAAACACAAAATGAAAACAAGCATGTGTATCTGTTTCTACAAGTACTTCTGAAGTTCTAAGCTTAGGCTCTGAGGGCTCAAACCCCTTTAAATGCTCGGTTTCCCACTCTACTTTCCAAAGGAACAGAGAATCTGTCTACTGGACAGGTTCATTAACAAATTAATAGAATAATCAGCAGGGCTCTGTGTGCATTTTGGAGATAAAAAACTGGTAACAGCATTCTTTGACTCTTTAATGGGCTGATAAGCACCAAGTATCTGCTCTGTGGCTGAGCTAATCACACAGATAACAGAGGTTAAATCAATCCAGAGTTCTGCTGAGGTCATTTATACAGGGAGCTGTGCTCTTGCGCCAGCCTGCAGAAACACAGGCATTTTTGAATATGATAACAGGGAACTGCTAAAAGCAAGAAAAGGGGCAGGGCAGGCAAAACGAAACTCTAAAATGAATTGTGCTAGGTGCTAGCTGTGTGGAGCAATGTACCCAACACCACGTTTTGTGGGGCTGCACCTGTAGAGGCACCCAATAGGTTTGGGGGCAAAACTGCTTTTGGCATATGTCTACTCTTGAACTGGTTTGACATCTGATCTGAAAGTCAGAAAAAAGGACTTCTCTTCCCCTGCCTTACCCACTCCTGTTTTAAATTAAGTGACTATGATTGCTTTTGAGAGTGAAGGATTAATAGCTCAGGTATTTTGCAGACAATTATTCAGCAGGTCTCCAGCTCAGACTGCAAGCACTACTCCATCTCAGCCCCTTGACAGACATCTGCATGTGCCTGGTGTCCTCCACCTCTGTCCAAGGATGTTTTGCAGCATTTTGACATGGTTGTCTTGGCCCCTACTTTGTGTCCAGCCACCCCCAAGTCACTGTCTATAGCTGGGTGGAAGGAAAGACCCAGGAGCACCTGTAGGGCAGATGTTGTCAGGCCAATGCATAGATGCTTACACCTCACAATGCAAAATGTGTAGCAACAATTCTAATAGAAAAAGTGGAAACAGTAGACACATGGGACTACAAAAGGGCATTAGCCACCTTCTGGATAGTGTGTGTTTCATATAGCTCTGGCCAGCAAGGGATGGCAGTCAGCCAGCCACTTTCAACACTTCCCTGTACCAAACTTGTGCAAAATCTGAGTTCATTAATTCAAATCAGGTTAACCTGTGACAACAAAAGTTATGATGATTAATCAAGATAAGACTTTTTTGCTCATTTAAAAGTAAAGAAGTAACTTGTTCAAGGCCTTAATATTGACTTAAAGTAGAGAGAAAGAACTAGGTCTCATTGTTGTGCTGTGTACTCTCCATTCCCATAGTTGCTTTAGGATAACCAAGTGACTAATCTTACTGCACACATGAAGTCCATATTCCAGACAGAAAGAAGGAAGAAGTACAGGAAAAGGTGTGCCCTCACCTTAAGAACTTGTCCTGGAAGCTCCACATGTCCCATTTGCCCAAATTTAGTTATAGGGCCACAGCTAACTCAATGGATACCTAGAAGTTCCAAGATTCTGTGGTTAAGGGAAAAGATAGATGTGGGTGCTGAGTATCAGTGAGCAGTCTCTATTCCCCAGGGCCAAGGGAAAACCCATCTCCTGAAGGGAGGGAATTTATAAAATAATGGACATTGGAAAGTTAAAATGTTAAAAAAAAATGGGATTCACAGAAGAGATTCATTGGGGAAATCTATATCAGATGTGCTTAATATATGGAGAAGTATCTCTCTATGCCTAAAAGTTTCTTCTTGGGTCACTGAGCCACCAGAAGTGGATGGTGTGAAGGTTTAGGATACATCTATAGTCCTTAAGAAAAAAGTCTCACACACACATACAAAGAGACAGATAGGTATCCCTGTGTGTGCATGTAAAATATTCTAAAAAGTGTATCTTGCATCTGCAAATGTAGAGGAGATCAGCCATACTGGTCTTACTCAGTATGATCTGCCACATGTTCCTATAGAAGGGAATACTCAAGTACTATGGAGGTAGTGGGGGTGGAAAAGTGTCACAAAGACAGAAACCACATTTGCCGGATGTACCCACATCGCATTTGACGCCTCACTATTTCCAAGCAATCTGGAAGCAAGACTGTAGTCATTCCTTCCTTCTTTCATTTATTCATCCCACAGTTAATCTTTTAGAATTTCCTCTTCCCCAGGAACTGTGCCTGGCAATAGGGACATGATGGAAAACAGGGCCCAGAGATATTGGTTGGAGAGGTGGGCGAGCATCAGAGCATGTGGTAATTTAATCTAAGTTTGGATCTCATTCTAGCTTAATGGGAGGCCATTAAGGACTTTAAGCAAGGGAATGGCATATGTGAGAGAGGGCTCTTACTTCTGAGGGAATAGTTTGAGACACAGGAAGGACGGAAGGAGGTTACAGGGGAGAAGCACACACAGCAGTCTAGATGGGAAATGAGGGCAGTGTTAGACTAGCTCAAGGCAGTGGAGGTAACCAGAAGGGACAGCCACTGGAGGGAGTCCACAGAAGTTAGTGAGGGGATAAAGAAACAGAAGCATCAAAACCCATTGATTGCTATCTGGGAGATGGTATTTGATCCAGCTTCCCTCAATGCAAGGGAGGGGTAGAGCTAGGAGGAATGGAGTGGAAGGAAAGAGTCTGAGTCCCTATCCACCCAAGGGTCTGGTATAGATGAATCCATAGAAGGCTAATGTCAGCTAACATCAAGGGGACCCTGAAGCAAAGCAGGAGCACAGATCTCCTTACCTGCTGATGGGCAGAGCAGAGCTGAGCCCTTCCTCTGATATGGGCTATGCCTGTGTCGGCTTTCAATGGAAAGTATAAGGAGAAGTACAAAGTGAAGGCAGCCTGACAAGGTCAGGCCTCAGTAGCCTGAGGAGGGCATTTACAGACTGGCCCCTGCCTCCCTTCTGCCAACCACCCCCCAGCACTCCTCTCTCTACCTTGCCGGTTCTGGGCTGTCAATTGCAGATGATAGACAGGATTCCAACTGCCTCTAAGGAGAGCATGGAGCCATTAATAAAACATCAACACCGCAGGAATCCAAAGGAGCCAAAAAATAAAAAATAAAAAAATTGTAAGTCAGAGCTACAGCAAAATCACACTTTCTTTTCTCCCTAGAGTCTCTAAGGAGACAGTTATGTCCCAAGGGGTGTTGATGATGGGAAATGATTTTCAGGCGAGGTGGATGGGGGACGCCTCAGATTAGATAGCAGAGGCAGAGTAAGACCCACTCTCTGGGATGCCTGCTCCTGCTGTGGGAAGACGTGGGTGCCTGACCTCCTTCCAAACTGGAAGACAGCTGTCAATGTCCCTGAGCTTGTGTATCTTCAGTTCCTCTTTTCCAGCTGGCTTTTCTGCCCAACTCCAGTGGGCTGAGAGCTCTGTGCTAGCTTCAGGGGAAGGTGAAGAGACTTGGCATGATCTATTCCATGTGGGGTGGGATGACTGAGACCCTCACCTGTGAATCCACAATACCCACCCAGAGTGTGGGGAAATTCTGATACCTGTCAAAGGTGAGGAGTGGGAGCACAAGACATATGCAAAGATCTGCTTTGTTCATTTATCCATCTCTTAGAGAAGTTTCATCTTATTCGGTTCAATATTCAAGAGTTAGAGACCTTAATTCATTACAAGAAACAATAACATGCAGGGCACCTGGGTGGCTCAGTGGGTTAAGCCTCTGCCTTCAGCTCAGGTCATGATCTCAGGGTCCTGGGATCGAGCCCCGCATCGGGCTCTCTGCTCAGCGGGTAGCCTACTTCTCCCACTCTCTCTGTCTGCCTCTCTGCCTACTTGTGATCTCTGTCTTTGTCAAATAAATAAAATCGTAAAAAAAAAAAAAAGAAGCAATAGTATGCAATGTTTTCCAAGTATGCTCCTGTAAAATAATGGAATTCTGTAGTAGATTGGAAAATGGCTCCCCAAAGATATTCATATTCTCATCTGGAAACCTGTGAATGTCAGTTTGTATGACAAAAAGAGATTTTCACAGATGTGGGTAAGTTAAGGATTTTGAGATAGGGAGATTATCCTGGATTATGTGTGTGGGGGGGTCCTAACCACAATCACAGACATCCTTATAGGAGAGAGGCAGAGAGATATTTTATGACAGAGGAGAAAGTGATGTGATGATAGAGCAAAGTGAGATTTGAACGTGCTGACCTTGAAGGTTGGAATGCTGCGGCACCAGGTCAGGGAATTTCAGTAGCCAGCAGAATCTGAAAAAAAAGTAGCCAAAGGATTCTTCCCTACTGTCCCAGGAAGGAGCGTGGGCTCACTTGATATGGGCCCCGTGATGCTGATTTCAGACTTCTGGCTGTGAGACAACACAGTTCTGTTGTTTTAAGTCACTAACTGTGTCGTAATTTGTTGTAGCAACCACAAGGAACTAATTCGAGTATGAATTGTGACATTTTCTCAATTTAAAGAAAAAAATGAATTAATGGATAACATTTTCTTTGTTTTCCACTGCAGTTCCTTCTCAAATTTTTGGCATATGCTAGCAATCACAGACAAATGAAGAAGTTGTGCTCAGTATTTTATGATATAACCAAAAAAGTACAGGCTTACAAGTATCATTTTCTCCCATTGATGCAAGGAAGCTAATACCCACAAGTCATGAGGTTTTTTCAGTTCAAATAAGATCAGTGTTTGCAAGTAGTCTTGGAACTCTCCAGCATCATGCAAAGTTTGAGTAGAAGGTTTTTGCAGATTGACTAATTCTAGAATAACTTATAACCACCCAATTTCTCTCTCTCTTTCTCTTTCTCTCTCTCTGTCTCTCTAGACACACATACACATCCTTACAAAAATAATTCTATAATGAGATGAACAATGGCATTATAAGTCTGTCTTATATTGAATAACGTTAGGAGTTTACTGAGAAGTTTTATATGTACCATCTATCTAGCCTTATAGCACCCATATAGGCACAAAGAACCGGCATTGTCATCCTCATTTATAGGTGAAGAAAACAAAGACTCCCCACTTCTGCACAGAGAGAATGCATTGAGACTTAGTCAGGGTAACATGATACAAGTGGCGAACCAAGGTTTAAAGTCAGATCTTTATGAATGCATGAATGAAGAACTGAAAAGGCTTTCTTGTCTGCTTAATTCAGTGACAGCTAAGTAGGTACTTTACATTCATATAGACCTGGAATGGAATCCTAGCCTTGCCCTTAGTAGCTCTGTAACTTTGGTTAGTTATTTAACCTCTGTGACATCTTCTTCATCTATCAAACTGAGATAACAGTGCATATTTTATCAGGCTGAGTGAATATTCAATAGAATAAGTTAAGGGGAATTCCCTGGATCCATTCCTGATCTTAAGAACTGTCCTTCCAAAATTATAGGGTTTTTGTTTGGGGGTTTTTTGTTTGTTTGGTTGGTTGGTTGGTTTTTTTGAACTCCTGTCCAGACCTCAAGAGTTCAATCCCAGTCTTAGCGTCTGACCTATTTATTTCATCTCTTTCAAACCATTTGTTTTCAACTTTTCTTTCTGTCCATCGAAGGTAAAGTTACAATCCTAGCCATTTGTTACTTAAAATTTTGTAATTATAATTTAAAAGACTTATTATACTAATTACACCATTTGAAGGAAGAGTGTTAGGAGCATCCTTTTCAAATGGTGAGGGTCTGTTGAGCACATCCTTCTTGTGCTAAGCAGCATAGGAGTCCCATCCTGTAGTTCAGCTGAGACTGGGTCCATACGAAAGTGCTCTGAGGCTGAGACAACATAAAGACCTCTCAGCAAGGATCCCAGTACCCTCAGTGGTCCCTACTTTGGCAATGTTTGATTAAACTACACTTGGAAGGCACATACTCAAGATGGCCCCATCAACTTATTCTTCCTTCATCTCACTAAATCTGTGACACAATGTCTCTTCCACACCCGAAGCAAGCAGCAGTACTGCTGTCAGCTATTGGCAGGGTGTTAACTAGAAGGAAAGGTTCAGTGTGGACAGCTGCTTTAGTGTCCCATTTCGTGTTCCACTAAGACTAAAGTTTCATTGACACAATACAGTCTAGGTGAAAAACCCATCCCCCTTTACCTTCTACTGAGAATTCCTTCTGCCAACTCAGCCTGAAAACCAGGGACTACTTTTCTGGCTATAAGGTTTCACTCTTAGAAAGGAAGGGATCATGTTGTCTGTGTGTGTGATGCAGGCATGGGTGTGCTGAATACTGAAATTAGGACTTCCGGTCTATTGAATGTCGTAGTTGTTCTCATTATTATTACTACTTTCTTAGTTTTTGTTGTTGTTATCTTCTTTTTAAAGACCCCTGCCTAACCATTCCATCTTCTTTCTCCTAGAACTTTTGTTTAGTTTTGTTTTTATTGCAGGCCATGGGCTTAAACTTTGCATGACATGGAATTATGGGTTTTATGTGTCCTTTATGACTTTCCTCCATTATGGAGTTTTGCATATTTCCTGGAGGATTTTGCTAATATGAGGAATGATAAAAACATCTGCATTTATAGACTGTGGACATTCCCCAGTGGAAAACCTTGAGAGCTGACACTGTTAAACATGGGTTACTGACTATTAAGTATTTGGCTTGGTCAAGGGTATTTCATAACAAATTTATACCTTCAGGTTTGGATTCTGAAGTTCTAACACACCGTTCTCTTGTGTCAACTCTAATTTTTATTTATTTGCCTTAGTGAAGTATCTGCACAGGAAAAATGGCTCCCCAAGACTGGTGAGCTGAGTCAAGGTAGACCTCCTGAAACAGATTGCTTCTGAAGTGCTCTGTGGTAGGAGGTTAGGATACTTTGGCAGAAGAAGGAAGGGACTCAGACTTTCTGCCTTGAGATAGATCCCTATCTCCTTTGCCAGTGTGTTGCCAAGGGAACCACCCTAAAACTCCCTTTTTGCTGTCTGGTAGCTTTTTGTTTTGGGGGAGACTCAAGCTGTTCAAAGCCAGGTTGGCAGCCTCCTTGGCACCTGAGTTCCTGACATTTCTGACACCCACCTCTGGCTGCACCACATGGGCATGCTCATGGCAGCATGCAGAGCTACAAGAAAAACCTAAATTTAAATGTTAAAAAGCTTTTGTTCATTACCAGTGGCATCCCCCCCCCTCCATTTGTCACTTGGAGCGGAGCTGTGACTCTTTTAATATCAAACAAATAATAAGCTCCCTCTAAAGTGATTTTTCTGACAAGGAGCTCAATATATTAAACTTTATCTATATTTTAATAGCCAATTTCACACCAAACTGCCTTCTTAATAATGTATTTACCACCTGGGGATATTATTCCAACCCATCTGGAAAGAATTGGAAATTAACTGTCCCTAAACTGAGTCTGTATGTGCTTTACACTTGCTGTAGAAAACAGCAGTGTCATTTCTAGGGGTGGGGGCACTGGGACAAGAGGGAGTCTCCCCACCTGGGGAGGGTGCAATCTGGAAGAGAAATGATAGTAGGTTTGGAGGCACAAATTCTTTCTCCAGAGGCAAAGCTCATTGTCATGATGAGCTAAGAAGAGCTAGTGCCAGAAAGGGCAGGGCCACTGGGAGCAAGGGACTATCCCAACTGCATATTAAAGAAATATGGACTTCTTTTATTACCAACTGGCAACTGGTAGACTTGGGACAAGTTTCTTATTGTCTGACTTTTAGTTTCCTCATCTGTAGAAGGTGAGGGGGTAGGGGTTCACTGGATGACTGCAAACAGCTTTTGTGTATATAACACTTGTATGCACATTAAAGGTTTGTGATCTCTCCAGAAAATGCTTTCTCCACTCCTAACTATAATGCGAATTGTTTTGAGACTATTGTTTTACCCTTTTGATCATTAATACCTATGGAAATCAACAGAGATTAAGAGGACCAATAGACACTAATGTGAATAATGAGCTTTAGAAGTATACAGAAAAGCTTCTCATTGGGGTGTTGTGACAGGTCTATGGTAGGCATAGTAATAAGTAAACATAGGCTCCCTCCCAGTGATAAGATGGAGAAAATGATCAACCTGTGTCTAATAAACCCATTGGGTGGGTGCTGTCAAATCACTCAGATAAATTCAACAAGCCCTACCTAACTCACATTCTATTTCTGAAGACATAAACAGATTGTTGCATAATTATGTGATATGTTTTATAAGGAATAGAATGTGACTGGGCACAGATGTGGCATGCTTCTTGGAGAACTCAGGGAGGATCACCAAGAAGAATAGCTATTTTACCTGATTCTTGAAGGGTGGACAAGTGGCCACTGGACATTCAGATCAGAGAGTGAACATATGCACAAACTTGAATGCATGGGCTCTGACAGGAAAACAGGAAAAGGGGCTTTCTGGGGATCAGACAATTTATTGGTCCCAGTTTGAATAGGACATGAGCTTCTGGTGTGGGTTAACACTAGTACTAGCTAGATATCAAAGGACCATGGAGAGGAGCTGGGTTTTGTGAATCTAGAGACAAAATTTGTGTGCAGGATCACCCTGGAAAAAGATTCAGTTCCAAGATGTGGTGAGTTTAGGTCAAGACTTCATGAATGGGAGAAAAGGGTAACCTCTGAAATTTTGGGAAAGCAAATGGGCTTTTTGAAACAAATACAATGAGAAGTGAAATGAATCTGACAGTGGCTCCCATGGGCCTGCCCTAGCCAGGAAGGTCTTCTGTTGAGATGTTATGCGGGAGTAAAGATGAGAGTCCCCTCTCTCCCTTCTACTGACATCCACATGCCCTACTTGGCTCTCTGCTTTCTGAGGAGCCAGAGAGTCTGGATTAGTGCCATGTGCATCCTAGTCCAGCCCAGGCTGTGAGAGCAGAGGCAAATGAAAAGAAGAGCATTCCCAGGAAAAACAATGGCAGGACAGGAGCTTGTTGGTGTTCTTGGAGGCAAATGAATTCTATTCACTCAGACCAAACAAAAAGGTTTATACGGGAAGGGAAAACCTGATGGGATATTCAGTGGCCTGGGCTGATAGTAAAGCCACAGAAAGACCAAAAGGCTGCCCTATCTAATCTTCTGTGTCTGTCCCCTTCCCCAGGGTTTGGGGAGCCCTCATGTGCCCATGTGTGTAATGGTGAGGTGACAGAGGTGATAGCTATCTCCCAGGTCCTAGCGCCTCAGAGTCACCAATTAATCAGCAAACCAGAAGACTAACTGTGACAGACAGGTCAAGGAGGAGAGGGGAAACAGTCTCCTTTAATCCTGTGATGGGAGGATGTACATTGCTGACAGCTACCTGGGGACCCAGAGATAGCAGATTCCCTAACTTAATCAGACAGATAACGGAGCAGCAGTGGCTGAGGCCTCACCAGGAAATGTGCAACAATAGGAGATGGCCCCTCAGGGCCCGTGCTGCTACAGAGATAATAAACTATATAAAAATCTGTCACCGGGCGATAAGTGATGAATTAGAATCAATTATATGTTTAATATAATAGACATCACTGACTTCCCTACTGGAAGGGCCATGGTTTTGTCTGGCCTCAGCGGTGGTAACAGAAGGATGACTCTCCATGATGTCATCTGTATGAGGTGGGCAAAAAGTACTACCTAGACAGGCTTTTTCTGACCACATTGTCTGCTTTGTGGTAAAAGGAAAGAAAAATGCACAGAAAATTTTAAGCCAATTTTCCATCTTTACTCCCTCCCCACTGGTATATTTGCCTTTGAGTCCCCCGTGCTAGGACTGAACCTCTTGATGAGCAACTGGAGTAAAGATGTCTCGAGGAAGGCACCTGCTCTGTGCCTTTAAATTTTTCTAGGTGTACAACATGCTTAATAGCCTAGTCTATGATGAAGATAGACATTTGTTAAAAATATGCTAAGGTCTGTAGAGCATCCTATGCAGACTCTTCATGCCAAATGAATACACATCTGTATAAAGTAGATTTGGGGTGCTGGTTGAAGGAACCTAATTCTATTCCTCAAAGTCTTCTCCACTCTCCTCCCCTCCTCCCTTCCTTAACCAGATGAGCACAGCCACCATTTGAAAAAGAAACAGGAAAGAAAGAATACACATAAAGAGCTTTTAAACTTCTTCAGTGTTTTGGATTCCAGTTCCAACTTTCCACATTTTCTTTTATTATATTCTTGCTATTATTGTTGTTATTGTTTCTACTCCTACTCCTGCTGCTATTTAGAAAGCCTTAGTCCCTTTGTTTTGTCTTTGTAAGTGGTGGCAGTCACAGCTCAAGGAGGTTATCATACAATCCACTAGCAATATCCTCCTCCCTCCTCCTCCCCCTCCTGTCTGCCTAGCAAACTTCTATTCATTCTTCACATACCCAGCTCGCCTGTAGTCCCCTTGGCAAGCTTCTCTCTGGCCACCATATCCCTCCATAACATCCTGTATACTGCCTTAGTCACAATGTACACACTGAGCTATGATTCACTTACCACAGTGCACTAGTAAACAGAAAAGTGACAATCACTTAGGGGATTGTGTTTCAAAGTCAGCTGTTTACTAACTACAAAAGTTGTCTTTTTAAAATCTTAATTTTCTCAGCTGACAATGGGTATTATCACGATGGCATTCAAATCCTAGGGGTTTTGTGCATGTTAAATGAAACAAGGCTTGTAAAATGCCCGCATTTATTAAATGCTCAATAAATAGTGGCTGTTGATGTTATTATAATCCTTTCTTATGACGTCTGCATTAGTTCGATTGTGTGGCTGTATTATTTACAATAATATGAGTACATTGAAGGCTGGGACTATGTTCCATTCAATTGGGATGATTCAAGCACCCAGTGCAGAAGTTGAAGTCAGGTTTCCAGAGGTCCCATTGGGCCTTCGGAGTTTGCAGATGCTAGTACATCTCTACCCTGGCTTTTTAACAGATTTGGGACTACTCAGGACTCTCTTCTACTCTGCCACTGCCAAGACTGCCACCTCCCCCAACACCCCGACGCCCGCCCCACCCCCGCACTTTCCCACCTACGCCTGCCCCCTCCCTCACCTGGACACCGCCACCCTACCAGGCCCGGCTCCCGGTCCGCCTACCCCGCTCCCTCTCCACTCC
The DNA here is from genome assembly GCA_003697995.1 of Taxidea taxus jeffersonii. Lineage (NCBI taxonomy): Eukaryota > Metazoa > Chordata > Mammalia > Carnivora > Mustelidae > Taxidea > Taxidea taxus. The sequence continues at coordinate 6,407 of RCUC01143799.1, read as the reverse complement.
CACTTCAGTCCCACTCCGGTGTCTGTCTGTCTGTCTCTCTCTCTCCCTTCCCCCTTCCCTCTTCCCTCTTTTCTCTTCTCCCTTCCCGCCTCCTCTCCCGGGCTGTGTTCTTGCTGCCCCTTTCTTCTCCGCTAGCACCTCCCTCTTCTCTCCTGTGCTCCTCCTCCTTGTACTTAGGCTGACCTGATAGATTTAGTCTTTTGAGTGGTTCTGTATCAAAAGTTTAATTAGAAAATCGCGCCTGGGCTTTTTAATAGCCAGTGTTCTGGCCGTAAAGCCCTGGACGTGGTCCCGAACGTGCGCGCCGGGCGCCTGCTAATGGCAGGAGCGCGCCAGCCACCGCAGCGCGCTGGGACTCCCGCCCTGAATCTTATTTACATTCGGACTAACAATAGCTCTGGAGCCGGGCTATAAATAATTTCTGGGGAAGAGTTGTCTAATTAAACGTGCAGCAGTAAGGAAAGTGCTTTAACCACAAGGCTGGTGTCCTAATGAACGTAATCACTGGATGGGGACAGCTTAGGAATCACATCTAGACATCTCCCAGTGGAGGCAGAGAGATGGAGGGAAAAATACTCAGGGAGAATTTCCAATCAATATTTAATTGTGCAGTGTGTTAAACTCGTTAGAAGGCCTCTTTTTTCCTTCGCTTTTCCCATACCCAGAGGTAAAAAAGGATTTCAAAATACAGCTTTGTGGGGTGGGCTCAGCCTCAGACTCCATTGGGAAAATTGTGTGCTGTCGATACTGAATAAAAATTATCTTAACACATAAGATGTATGAATTAATAAGTAGTGGCATATAATCTTGATGGTAGCTGAATTCAAAGATAAAATGGGTGTAAGGTCAGATTCCAGAGCCTTTTTGCCTGAACTACTGTATTTCTAAACTCTAGGCTCCTAGAGGACAGGGGCTCTGCTCTGTGTGTTCTGACCTTTCTAAGTATGGAGTTGGTCCCCACAGTGAATGAAGACTATGGAAGGGCAGCTTTCTGACTGGTGCCTTCATGGAGGGCAGCGCGCCCCTGCTGATTTCTAAGCGGCTGCCAGCCGACCAAGAAGTAAGCCCAAGCAGCCATGCTTATTTCTGCTCCATTACAAACACAGTGTATCACCAGCCAGATGGAAAAGGACAAAATCAGGATGCAGGGTCATTATGTCTCCACATCACTAATACCAAACTCCTGAGGACAGCACACCATAGACTGATTATGTGTAGGCAACATAAGAAATACACAGATACACAGATAGATTCACATAGATACCTAGTAAACACATGCATGTATATCCACACATCAAATAGAGTCCAAAAAAAACTACATATTACCATAATGCCATAGGATAGAAGCTGGTGAAACTAAAGCAAGGCAGCGTAGGTATAATGTAAGGAGGGTGTGGATCTGTAGAGGACCTCCGACTGAACTGTGGTAACAACCTATTAGCTAGTATTCATATTCCTGCCATCCCTCCCATACACCACACACCCTATCCTACCCAGAGATGAAAAACAAGTGTGCCACCTGTGATTAATCTAATTCACCACTGGATGTCAACGTTGCCCTAGCCAATTAGAGAACAAATAGATATCCCAATATCCTCTGTCTCCAAAAGGAGAGTCTGAGCTTTAGGCAACAGCAATGGGTTGATGTTATGAGTGTACTGGGGAGGAGGAGGATTGGATACCCATCCTCTAATAAAGTCCAAAAGGGAAAATTATCCAATTTTAAATTAGTCCTGTTCCCTTTTCTTCACAATCTCCACATTTTCCCAAGCACTTCCGATTTTCTTTCACCAACTTTTTACTCCCCACAGCTAGCACTTCCAAATATGTCATATAGTATTCTCATTTATTTTGCTTATTGCCTACCTCCCATGAGGACATAAATCCCATGAAAACAAGGGAGATTTTTCTCTTTGTTCTGGGCTCTGTCTCTGATGCTTACCACACTGCTTGGCATGAAGTCGGTGTTTGATAAATATTCATTTTGTGGGGCACCTGGGTGGCTCAGTGGGTTAAGCCTCTGCCTTCCGCTCAGGTCATGATCTCAGGGTCCTGGGAAGGAGCCCTGCATCAGGCTCTCTGCTCAGCAGGGAGCCTGCTTCCCTCTCTCTGCCTGCCTCTCTGCCTACTTGTGATCTCTCTCTGTCAAATAAATAAATAAAATCTTAAAAATAAATAAATAAATATTCATTTTGAATAAATAATGTGTAAAGGAATTAATGAAATTGACCTATAAATACAAATGCAACAGAGAACTTATTCCAATACTGATACAAGCTCCCTTTCCTTCTCTGGAAGAGACTTAGATGGCTAGAGAAAGGAAAGGCATCTAAACGCAAGAACATCAGGCTGGGAAGAGACTTCAAGGCAAGCCTTTTGGGCTTCATGTAAATTAATGACAAATTCTGCTTCTGTTTTGTTTTGTTCACTTGGGAAGATAGCACATGCTCTCTGAGCCTTAGCTTCCTTGTCAATACAGTGGGATAATCGTGATAATATTTGTCCCACTTAACCATTTAGGGGTTTTATGAGATCCAATGGCATAGTGTTAGTACAAAATGTTTTCCCTTGGCTAATATATGCCAAATTGTCCCCAAACTCCCACACACATGTTGTAAACATTGAAGTCCATACACATGGTATTGACAATATAAATATTATAATCCTTTTCTAAAGATGAATATAGAATTTACAAACCTTTCTGAAATAAATCACTTGACCCATAGATCTTAACTCTCAAACTAGATCACAATGAAAACAGGCATCAGAAATCAATCTTGGTTGGACACTGAACAGTCTGTCCACCCCAAGAGATGAAGAGATTGTAAAAAGATCCTTTCCATCAGCGTCAGGAGCCTCAGGTTTGCTGCTGCTTCTGTATCTCCTATTTTAGGCATATATGGAAGGTTCGGGCTGCCATGGCAGCCGAGCTAGCTTCTTTCTAAATCCATATGTTTAATTTTTAATAAATAAATTAAATTAAGCAAAAATAGGCCTACAGCACAGAGCCCTTTCAAATTATTTACTCTGCTGTCACTTTGGGCTCATTGATGCTTGTTAATATTTCAAATTTAATGATAAGCACCATTTATAAGCTAAATAAGATATTATTAGCACAATAATGGTAGGAACATACAAGGACACCGCTAAGCTAAGGTGAAAAATGCATTATTGAATGAAATTTAATTAGTAGATTTGTTCTATTAGTGGCTTGTATATTGCATTTATGAAAATGAATACAAATATGATCCAGGCAATCTTTCCACCGAGAAAATGTCACTGGTAATCTAACTTCACTCCTACTCTTTAAAGCAGATGCAGGATGAAAATTGATGTCCTAGTCTCTTGCCAGTCAAAAGGTTTTTAGTTTGCCGTTCTAATAATAGCCAAGTAGTGGAGAGATGCCTGATGCAGAGCTCTGGCAGGTGTGGAGAAGGGTATGTGGTGAGAATTAATTGTGGATTTTTTTTTCTTATGGCAATCCTTGGGGCAGTGGGTCTCAGAATGGAACCACAGTGGGGTGCTGCTTACCTGGTTAAGCCTGACTTGTCTATATTCTGTGTTCCCAGTCCCCTGTCAGGCAACGTGGTTTTGGTAGAAACGGCAGGACTTGGAATCCTATACCATGGGTTCAATACTTACACCATTTATAAGCTTTGTGCAACTTAGTTTTTTTAAAGCAAAGAAAACACATTAGCTGCCTCACTCTTCCTGCCAGTAATTCCGTGGGGTTAGCTAATATTACAGTCTCTACTATATAGATAAGGAAGTAGAGCTTTAGAGTGTGGATCGACTTGCTCTAGGTCACACAGCTAACAATCTAAGTTCTCTGAAGTTTCCATTTTCTTCTTCTTGCAAGGGACATAATGACATTGCTTACCTCCTGGGGGATATTGTAAATGCCAAATGAGATAAAGGATGTAATGCAGTGACACATGTATTCTACAAATGTTCGCCTGAACTCCATGTTTCCACCTGGCTGCTTCCTTTCCAGATGGCATCATGGAGAGGACATGGCAGCCAGTGACCAGAGTTCTCACTCCTAGGTGGCCAACATGAAGTCTCTCCAGACCTAAGCTCTTGCCTAGGACAATAGGAGAACAACCCTTCTTGTTGAGGCTGTTGTGAGAATCAATTGGCTAGGATACAGGAATGCTGCTATCATTGCAGGTGACCATTCTTTGGATTCTGTACCCAGATGGACGGACAGAATGCTGGGAGCAGAGATGCCCCAGACTATTGCATTTCTTTACAGTGAGTTTGGGCTTAAAGGTAAATGCAGGTACTCTGCTCCACCTTAACCATCCACTCTGTGCCTGAAATTCTGTCCCTCTGGATATCTTTCTGGAATCGCCGAATGTATGATGCTATAGCTGGGATGGAAATCCATCTGATCTTGCTTTTCCTCTTTATCAACTCTTACATTACCATGCAGGGATGCCATGCCCTTTGCCCTGTATTTCCAGATTAGCTAATCTCTGCCATTCTAATCCATATGTAACATTTCATACTGCTGCTCTGCCCACCTTTGTTTTCTTGCAACAAGTTTGGTTAATCAGGAAAAACATCTAAGGGTGATAAAGTAAATGTTTCTGTTAGGGTTTTACCTAAATTAGTATAGAGTGGAAGGACTTTTCTTTAAAAACCAACCATTGTAAAAACAAACAAACAAACAAAAAAAAACAAAACAAAACAAAAAAACCCTCAACCATTGTAAGGGTTGAAGTTTTTCCTTTTCTAAGTGAACCTCAGACAGACAGACTTGGGTTATTTATAACCATTGGTTCAGGATACACTTTATTAGAATTAATTAGAATATGGTGCATTTCAGTTTTTAATTTTTAAAAGTTATAATAAATAAACACAGATTCACAACCTCTCCAAAAACCACAAAAGTAAAGTCCTTAGCGTCAATCTATGTCTCAACCAAATGGTCCCTCCACTGACCTCTCCTCTTGCCTCCTTCCTACCTCAAGGAAACCATCAGCCAGAATCCTGTTTTCATCTCATGCTTTCATTGTCATACAATTTCATGACATATATATGATTCTCTCAAATTATTTTTTTAAGGATTTTATTTATTTATTTGTCAGAGAGAGAGAGCACAGGCAGACAGAGTGGCAGGCAGAGGCAGAGGGAGAAGCAGGCTCCCTGCCGAGCAAGGAGCCCGATGTGGGACTCCATCCCAGGACGCTGGGATCATGACCTGAGCCGAAGGCAGCCACTTAACCAACTGAGCCACCCAGGCATCCCTCAAATTATTTTTTTTTTAATTTTGTTGTTTTTCATCTTCATTAAAAGGGTATGCAATTCTGAGATGTGTAATGTCAGGAATTTTCACTTATATATCTAAGATCATCTGTATTTTTGTGTTTTACTGTAGTTCATTTGCATTGACTGCTGTATATTATTCTAATTTGTGAATATACCTCAATTGATTTGTCCACTTTTATGCTGACAGGAATTTAGGTTGAATTCACAATTTTTTCCTACTATGGACAAGTTTGCTCTCTACATACATATTGAGGAGTGAAATTTCTACCTCACAGAGTTTGGGAACATTTAAATATGAAAGGTATTGACAAAATGTGTACCAAAATGTCTATTTATACTCTCACTGACAATGTATAATCATAGGGAGGAATCACATCATCTCCGCTACTTAGTGGTATTAGACATTTTAATTTTTACAGATTGATTCAAATTGCATAAAATGCTATATAATTATAGTCTTGGAATCTGTAGGACATCTCTCCATATGTGCTTCCTCCTCTCTGCTGTACCTGTTCATTTTATTTGCCTTTTTTCTATTGAGTTGCTGTACTCTTCCCATTGACTTATTGTTAGGAGTTCTTGAAATATTCTTGACATTGATTTTTGTCAGTTTTATGAACAGCTCTGTTTTCAATCTAATTGAGATAATCAGTTCAGAGAATAAAGAAATATGGATTTGTTTTATTTTTTGATCAAATAAACCCACTCTTCTTGTCCTCACCTCATCACCTTAATCTTCTATCCCATGACACTAGCATATGAATGGAATTGTCAGAACTAGCAAGATGACTAAATTCATTAGTGCATTCCAAGAGGAAGAACTGGTAAAAACCTAATGCAAAACTTTGTTTTATTTATTTTAAAAGAAAGGTGGAGCAGTTCTCCCAATTTCTGTCCAGGTTTAATTAATAGGGCTTCTCGATGCCTGTACTGTCTTCTCAGAAAGCAGAGTATTTTTCTCCAAAATGATGAAAGAATTACAAATGAGTAGTTCTTACTTTCTGTACTTTCCTTGGCAGAGATGAGACAGACATTGGAAAAGGCACATAGGGTTTCATTATTCATGCAGATGAGTCTCACAATTCAATAGAGCTAATTAGGAAAATGATGGAGTAAATTAGCACTTTATGCAA
>RCUC01143798.1:0-67500 GCA_003697995.1 Taxidea taxus jeffersonii | reverse complement strand
ATAAAAATGGAATCAGAAAGGTTTTGGGTGTTCGGAATATGACAAAAATATATTTATTCTCGTAGAATGCTCACAGAATGAATACTGAGGAAATGTCATAATTTAAGGAATCATTGTGTGGGAGGTGGTATTGAATGCAAGTGACTGGGGCCTGTCTGAATGACCAGAACCATCTAAAATGAAATTTCAGGTCACCTGGTTTACTAGGGATGGAGGCTTTGGGGCATCTGTCACATAAACACACCACCAAGTCATTTTTGGCCCTGGAGTGAGAGTTCTTTGAAGGTGAGGACTGGTTCTTCGTTTTTCATTTCTGTTGACAGTGGAACTCTTTATGCACAGGAATTGTTTATAATCTTGCAGAACACTCCTGGGAACAGACAGGGACCAGAAGCTGTATTTGTCTGTCATTCCTTCCTCCCTTCCTTCCTTCCTTCCTTCCATCTTTCTTTTTTTTAATTTGTTTTTTACTTGGCACTGTACTGAGTATACAACTGGTACCTAATAAGTACACCATAGAGAATAATACTTTAACTATCACCATATCACCAATCAAACTAACATATTTCAATGACCTGTTACCTTTGCTTCAGATCTTTTCATTATTCATGAAAGAACGAAGGCAATACATGTTCTGTTGAGTCTTTTTTATGCATTTTGACCCTGTTATCTTCCTTAATTTCAGAGGCAGCCATAATCATGGGTCTTATGTTTATACTTCATAGCCATGCATTATATTCAAATTAGACATAATATATTTACCATTTATATAATATTTTGCATTAATATGAACCTGCAGTTTGTATTTTCTACTCCACACTATGTTTTCCAGATATTAACCCATATTCATACATATAATGCATATTCATATTTTAACTGATGTATAGTAATTCATTATATACATATGCTCTAACTTAATTAGCTCATATTTTATTGATAGACATTTTAGATTATTTCCTTTTTAGTTTTAGAAACAATGATGCAATGAACTTTTCATTCTCCACATTTGCAATCAAGAATATACACCTAGAAATGGAATTTTCAGATTGCAAAGAGTCATTGCTAGGCTAATCTCCAAAGTGATTAAATAAATTTATACATGCATTAGTGGCTTAGGATAGTTTGTACCTTTCCACTTTCTAGTCAATGCCTGGTAAAATCAGACTTGAAAATCCTGCCAACAGATGGGTGAAATGGCACTTCACTTCATTGAGACTGAATAGATCCTCCTATTTTTATTAACCATGTAGATTTCTTCTCATGAGTTTCTTGCTAATGTTCTCTGTTCATTCTTCAATCAAATTGTTTTTCTTATTGATTTATAAAAGTGTTTTTGCATATTTTAAAATCAGTGCTTTCTTATTTAGATCATGTGTGTGTTTGTATGTGTGTATAACAGTCCATTGTTTTCCATTTGTTTTGTATATAGTCACTTGGAGCAGCATTTAACAACATTTAATACAGTCAAAATGTGCATTTTTCCTTTATGATTTATGTATTTTTCATTTTGCTTAAAGAAACACCTCCCAATACCGCATTCCAACTAAATCCTCCCATATTTTCTTCTAAATGTTGATATGCTATTTTTCATACTAAGGCTTTATTTTATCTAGAATTTGCAGTTTACCTCTTTCAATGTATACACGGGCCTATTTACCTCAGTGCACACTTCAGCAACTGGGTGGATCAATCAGAGTGGTATCTGGTGTAAATTAAAGGCTGTATTTGAAACCAGACTTACTTCTCGCCCCTAGCCCTGAAGAAAAAGAGGAGCTAAATCATCAGGGGCTAAATCATCATCAAAAAGGGTGGTCACAGAATCCTTCTTTGAGACTATAATGCCGCATTGATCTCTGAAGAGTCAGTAGGAAAAAAGGCCGAGGCATGCACAAAGACCCTGAGGCAAATAGGAACATGCCCTTTGGAGGAAGTGAAAGGAGGCAAACACTATCAGGTGTTGACCAGGTTATGAAAAAGGCAAGCATGGTTAAACCAAGAGGTTAAGGGGAATGTAGTGAAGGTGATCCTGTAGTTACACCTGTCCCTATTTTGCAAGCCTTTGTATCTAGGCCATGTTAGAGACTGGAGTTTTTTTCATCAGAGAAATGAAAAAGTTTAAAGACCTTTCAGTAAGAGGGCAGACAGATCAGATTCCATTTGCCTCAGTTAGCCCTAGCCTCTAGGGTAGAACAAATGAGAGGGGAGTAAGGGACCATAGGGGATGATCAGTGAGGAAGACATGCCAGGTGAGATATGGAGGAAGCTTAGAGCAGGGTTGTGGCAATGGGGATGGAGAACAGCAACAGTTAGAAAAAATTGATGGATAATGAGAAAGAGGCATGTTTATAGCCTGCGTGCTATCTAGATGGAGATGGGATCAGAAATATGGGAACAGTTAAGGATGAGAAACAGACTATGATTTTGGCCTCAGACATGTTAGTGTGAGTGCCTTTGAGACACTGCAGCAGAGACTGGAAGATATCCAGGCTAGAGATAGAAGGTAGAGTCCCAGGTATGTGGAGAGTAGCTGAAGCCATGGACATCAGTAGATCCCTCAGGAAGAAAACTGGTAGTAAGAAGGCAAACAGCTCTTGAAACAAGTCTTGAGAACCTTTGAAATGTGAATTGGACTAAAAAAGATTGGTGGATTTCACTGAAGAGTGTCTAGTGAGCTAAGAAGATCAGGGCAGCACGTTGTCTTAAAATCCAGGGCAAGCGATGCTTCCAGTGGTCCACATGGTGGGTTATTACTTAGCGCCTGAGGAAAACGAGAGGAAAATGGTCTGCTGGGTTCAGTGATGTGGAAGTCACTGTCACTTTACTGAGAATGGTGTAGGTACTGAACAGTGGAAAGTGTGGGGGGAAAAATGAACAGAAACACCCTCCCAATTGCCACCCTGGTGGTTTGTTTCAGTGGATCCACCTCTGAAAATTCAGGAGAAATCTTGAGATAACCTACCAGGACTACTGGGCCTACCATCTTTCTTTAAAACTTGGAAGGATAGGATTTTTATAGGATTTATAGGATTTTACGGGATTTATAGGATTTTATATAGCGGTGTGGTGTGTGGGGTGGGGAAGGCTGGGAAACATTTAACCAGAAGGTGGGGGAGAGAATTTTCACATTTGTGGAGCTGTGCTCTTGGTAACACCTGGAATTTATGTCCCTTTCTAGACTTATCCAAGCAAAGAGTAAGTAAGTGTCCCAGTGAAGTGCTGACCCATTTTTCCATTCATTTTCCTCCTTAGTAATTTAGGATCTACAGCTCCTCATAGTTTGAGCTGCATTTTTTGTGAACTCTTTGAGCTCAGAGTTACTCCAAGTTCTATATTATTCCCACACAGGACTCAAGAGTCTGGTAAAGCCATTGCCCTGATAATATTAACATACAGTTCCTGGATTTTCCTTTCTTATCAAAGCTATAACTTTATACCACAGTAACTTGTTTCTACTTTCACTTATTTCAGCTCTTTTCTCATTGTATGGACATAAATTCTTATCAGGGCTTTTGCTTTTCCCACTCTTGAGAGCTTTCTTTACTTCTCTTAGTACAGTGATTTTCAATGATTCTTCTTTGTATTTTACATAGTCAGTATTATATTTTCTCATGTTTCCTATGATTTAACAATATGTCCCAAATGTTGCCAATTGTTTCCCTGGACAAATTGCCACCACTAAGAATAGTGACAGGGAGGTGCTGTAAGTGATCTCTGTTTACTAGGTGGATTTCTATAAATGCTTTAATAAATGACTTGAGAATGCTTTGCGAAGAAAAACCCACTAATGAGGAAACTCATTTTTATTTAAATCTCTTGCTGAAACCTGGGGGTTTTTGTTTTTCCTCTGGACTTTCCTGCTTTGCCCTTGGTGACCTCTCATCCATCACATGTCACCAAACTGGAGAAATGAAATCTGTACCTGGTGGCAACACTAGGTCTCGCGCGCTGACGGACAGTTCCTTTGTCCTTTGGCTGTGGGGAGGTTCTATTAAGCCATCAAAGCCCAGAACTAGCGTGTGGGCAGGTCTTGAACAAAATAGGCTCTTTTTTTGGACAAGATTTCCTTTCCTTTTTTCATTCATGAGAAATGGTATGCTTCATCAAAAAGAACGCTAAATATAAGAGAAAAAAGTTGAATAAAATGAGTCACTGGGGGATCAGGGCTCTCTATTTGGGGATTTTATCTCCTTACGGCTCTTGAAGCGCATGTTTCTGTTTGTTGCTAGAATCATGATGGTTGACAATGAGGCTTCTATTTTATTTGCATTTGGCTGTGCTTTTCTGGAGAATAGACTGGCATCCAGAAGTCACATAAGTTGATGTAGAAACTGACCAAAGCAGGGAAGAGGGAGCAGAGGTCTGTGGTTGGAGGATGTGTGCTGAGGCAGGGGGAGCAGAGTGCTGAGCACAGTGGTCCTACCGTCCTCTGATGGAGGGTGAGTCCTGCTCCCCCTTCTCCAGCTCTGGGGCCTCGGATTCCATTTCCCTGCACTGTAGATCAGGGCTGGTGATAATACTTATCTCACAGACTGGTCCCTATGAGAGGTAGCTGCTGCTACATGAGCACTCTGGGAATGTTTTGTTAAATAACATACTGTTCTGTCACTAAGACCGTCCTGATCGCTAATGGTGCTGAAATGTTTCCGTGGGCCAGGGACTGTGTCTTACATGCTCTGATTATTTTTCATTTGCTCTTCAGAGCAATTCATAGGAAAGGTACTGTAATATAGTACCTTCATCATAAGCATGAGAATATTGGGGTTTAGAGGTAGTAACTGCTCATTCCTAGGTGTAGGTACATACAGCTAGAAAGTAGCAGAACCTGGAAGCCCATGGTCCTAACCACTACACCACACTACCCCCTACCGGAACCCAGCAGGGAGCCCTCCTTTCCACTCTACAGTGTGCTTTTGCTCCCCAAACCCTCCTACACAGGGACGAGCACTCGAACCAGAAAATTCAGACTTGTGTGCCCTACTTCTGGAGCCAAGGGCACTGACTGTAGTGGTAAGCCTTATTTGACTTGGATTTGAGCCCTGTTTCCACTGCCTACTGATTCCATGACCTTGGGAAGATTATTTATCACTATTTACCACTATAACTCAGTTTCTCTCATTTGATTGATGGCCATAGATTCTTCTTCCTATGGTACATCGGAGGAATGGCTGAGGTGCACATTAATACTATTTCACAATTAATGTGGTTTCATGCTGTTCAGTGAAATTTGGGTGGGGTTTGGGTAAGGGTTATCTGAATGGAACATTTCGCTAGAGATGGTCATGCATGTGTTAAATGAACTGTCCCCATCAGAGGAGAACCAACTATTCGAATCTATTCTGCTCTGTCAGCATCCTACAAGTTCAGGCCTCGAGCCTGAAATAAGAAATTATTTGCACTTAGTGTTTTCAAGTAATTGGCCATCACAACTAACAAGAGGGTTTGTTGGAAACGCCAATAGTGATAGACTGAATTTGAAAAAAAAAATGGGGGGGGATTTATTGACCAGAGAAAAAACAAGCCAAAGCTTTGGCTAATTTGTGTAATCAGCTTTATCAATTTGCATAAATTGTGCATCAGGCTATATTCCTCTTGGGCATAATAAGCCCAAATTTAGTTTTTCTAATTTTAAAGTCATCAGTTGCTTTTTTTTTTTCCTTCTTCTGTTCCTTTCTGGGACTCATGTGGGTCACACCTCCATGCATCTGTCAGGTGGTCTTATGTGTCCCTAATTCTCAGGGCCCCAGTCAGAGCCTTGCTGTAGCATCTAGTGCTTATTTTCCAAAATCGGTCCAGCCTTGACCCTCTGTCCTCTCTACTATTTCATGTCTTATTGTCTATACTGTGTCTACCCCTCTTTTGTCATATCTTTTGTTCTGAACAAAATCTTCCAAATATTTTTAAATGAATCCCTTCCGTTTGCTGTGCTCTCCTACTGCCTCCTTTCAAATGGATCTGACACATTCTAGTTTCTTCCCTAACAGGTCTTCTGCCTCAGATTCTACCCATTGTTTCCTCTCATTACTTCTTTCTCAACACTCATTATTTCTTCTAGGGATCTCTAAATAGTTCGAAAGGGTCTCAGAACGTTTTGACTCTACTCTGAGGTGATAAGATGAATTAGGATGATTTCGGGCTCTCACATAGCTTGCCCTTCCCCCTCTCCTCCCGCCCTCCTGCTACTCCCCCAGTTCAGCTTGTCTCCATTCTTTTCCTGACTGTTTCTGGGCTATCCTTCCTGGTCTCCTGCTTTCAGTCTTGACACGCATCAACTCATCTTCCACCTTGCCACCAGAGTCTAAGCGTGGCTATGATTGAAATCTATCTAATCAAAAGAGGTGATCATAGAACTCGTTCACCAGCTTTAGTAATTAGAGAACTAATGAACCTCCTTGAAACCAACAAGTGTTCAAGAATACACATGAGAAAATACTATTTTATATAGCATGTAGATAACATACCAAAGGTTGTACGAGTTGGGAACACGAATGACTTTAAGAAGGGTTTAAACTTCACAGATAGTATTTTAGATGCATATCCCCTAACCTGTTGAGGGTGAGTCAGATGGCGCCTATGCTGCAGACTGTCATCAAAGACCAAACCCTGGACTTGTGGCCAACTGGTATAACCCAGGCGTCATTTCTTATGATTTTATGCTGTCCAGAGGGCTTGACTGCTGACATAAAATCTTTATCTCAAAGATGCAAGTGTAAACCTAATGTCCTTTTTAAAACAGCAGCTAGTTATGGCACTAGAGATGTTTAAGCCCGAGGCTTTAAGAACACTTTTGTAATATCATTAGCCTGAAGATTGCCCCTGTCTCTATTCCACAACACCAACATTTGCAAATCTGGGCATTTGCAATTCTTTCAGTTTCTTTCATGTCACTGGAGCTGGAGCGTCTGCTTTCAGAGAATAAACTTTGCTTTCTGCCCTCAAACCCATGGAGGATGACAGGCCAGTGGAATGCTGAAAATTTCTTGCATGCCCTTGGTCTCAGTCACGGCCAGCCTGCTTGCATTTCCTTTGGGCTCTGGCTCTATTGGCCAATCATTTTCATGGCTGGGTTTAAAGAGCTTGTGCCTAATTTAGAGTTGCTGACACAGGCCAGGGAACATGCCACCTGGCAGACGCCTTGGGCTTTGACTGATTCCACTAACTTGAAGTGTAGGCCAAGTTCCCCTCAAGTTGTGCTGAGGTTTGTAAATCTTCTGGCAATGCTGGGCTAGGACTGGACCAGGTAATCAGTGTTTTGTGGTCCTCAGCTAGGTGTGAAATTTTAATCAAAGAGATTTTATTTTTGCAAAACCATAATGCGCCACTAGAAATGTCACATAGAATTAAACTTTGGATTCAATGAGGTTCAAGGTAAATCAGATGGGTTCGTACAAAATGGCAAATCCTGTCCTCTTTGGAGGGGTGGGGGAGTGTGTTAAAAACAAATGGAAACAGGGTAGTTATGGTATCCCCTTTGTCTTATGGGGAAATATTACAATAACTTTTAGTCCATTCACACTTTGGAACTGGATAATTACTTTTCACTTTAATTATAAGATGGTACAGAAAACACATAAGCTTCTGCCCCAAAATATACTCTCTTTATCCAGTAGGTATTATAGAAATATGGACACCAGACATGGTCTGGATTCCCACAGTTTATCTAGAATGGTTTCAACCAACCTTACATCTGACAAATACATGGCAGATACAGAAGACATTGGGGCATCAGGCTAAAATGAGACCAGGCTCTTACCCAGAAATATAAAACCAGAGCCAGCTCCTTTACAAAGGGGATGGCAGGCTCAGAAAGGAAGCAAGGCTGACTGCTAGTGTGGAAAATGGATGAGAAACATCTCTGTGGCTTAGGACATTAAACTCACTGGAGCTCATCCAGACAGATTCCAGAGAAACCGAGTTCTCTGAATATTGTCTCTCAGACCTCTGCCCCAAACACAGACCAAATCACCATATGTTACCTGTTACAGAGGTAATGCATGTGAATGCGGCAGGAACTGATTTCTCACCATCTCTCCATGACCTAAAGTGTGTCACTAGGTCACCATGGGTTTTGTGGGGTTTGTAGCTTCTTCTGCTCTCTGGTTGAGATAGCACTGGGCAGAGTACTGGGCACAGAACAAAGTGTGACTTCCAGAATCAGACCATTTGGTTCAGGCCAGGGGAACTGGGAACACAGGTTCCCAGCTGTGTGACATTGGGAAAGTTGTCTATCCTTTGTGTGCCTCAGTTTTGTCATCTATAAAATGGGCTGAATAGTAGAAGTCACCTAAAAGTGTTGTCATGAAGATTAAATGAACTATTAATAGGGAAACATTTTACACAATACAGTAACCATTCAATAAATATGTTGATGATGGTAATGCCTCAACAAAAGGGGCAATACTGTGGTGTGTGTGTGTGTGTGTGTGTGTGTGTGTGTGTATAAACAGAAAGAGGTATATAACTAAAGGGCTTTAACAAAGGAGACTAGGCGTAAGATGATGTGAAGCTGTGGTAGCAAGATATGACTGATTTCATGGGACAGAGATTTTCAACCCCACATCCCTTGAACCTGGAGAAAGAGCTGCTAGACCAGTGATGGTAATGAAGATCCTAGGTCACTAAGACCCCTTTATTCAGGAACCGTTTGTCTCCAGGTGTCAGAGGCAGGGTCTGTGGAGGTCACTGCAGATTGTCTAGCTAGGGACAAAGTAAGCCCTGAGTGTGACACAAGAACACTTTCTGTGAACAAGAACTAAAGGGGATTGAGCTCCTTGGGGGGTGACTGAGCAAGGATTTTAGCTTTCTCCTCTCAGGCAAAGATAATAATCAGGACACAGACCACTGGGCTATGTAAATATTCCTGCAGGTGTCAGAGATTTCCAAGGTGGAGTAGCCTGGATGTGGAAGAAATATTTCCATCATAGGCGAACTGAGACCGAAAAGCCTTGTAATGTGAATATTAAATAAGCCTTATTTCAATACCCTGAGCTTGCAAAGCTGGCTCTATTGTTTGTATTTCCTTCTCCTGGAGGTTTACATTTGGAGGGGCAAGACTGGCCATAATTGTGGTCATTCCTCTACCTTTCTGTCAGCCATGTTAAGAAGGTTCTTATAGATGCCTAACCAGCAATTTGATACCTGACTCCTCATGGCCTACTCATCTGTTTTCTTTTCCAAAGTTTCTTTTACATAATTGAATGAATACCTCCATAAGGAAAGAGGATAAATAAAAGGAAGTGGACCTTATTCCTAGTCACTATGTTACTTGAATTACTTCAACATTACTTCACTATGTTACTTCCAATTTGCTCGGAACCAGGACAGAGAAAATGACTATACTTAGGTTTGGAAGTTTCTACATGTTGACGACATTTCTTCATCTCTATCTTCTACCAGCAGAAACAAAAAACTTGACCCCAATCATTATATTTTTAAATAAAAAGGATGTTTAAAAAAATCCTTAATTTTTAAAAATATTTCTAGACAAATCATACTGTTTCTCTAGGAGCTAAAATGCAGTAGTTATCAATCCTCATGATCTTTCCTACACATATAAAATGAAATATAACTTTTTTATGAGTTTTCCTTTTTAATGGAAATTATACCATGCATTGAACATTGTACAACAGCAGGGAAGATTGAAATCTATCAGTTGAGGGTAATGGTTAGCTGGGACTAGGAGGGGCTAAACCCTTTCCAGAGGGAAAGCTTTGGGTTGTCTTTGCATTGGACTTGGATTGACCCATGTTTTTGAGGAATGTTTGAGTACCAGAAAGAAACACTGAAACAGCATGAAGAGAATTTTGAGTTAATTTTATATCTAAATCAGTAAAAAAACAAAAAACAAAAAACAACCCAGGAAAAACTCTGTTAGGGAAAGAGAACATGATAGAGACAAGGTAAAGTTTTTTTTTTTAAAGATTTTATTTATTTATTTGGCAGACAGAGATCACAAGTAGGTAGAGAGGCAGGCAGAGAGAGAGGAGGAAGCAGGCTCCCTGCTGAGCAGAGAGCCCGATGCGGGGCTTGATCTCAGGACCTTGAGAACATGACCTGAGCTGAAGGCAGAGGCTTTAACCCACTGAGCCACCCAGGCGCCCTGAGACAAGGTAAAGTTTTTAATTGAATTATCCAGTAAAGCCTTTTATATTTTGAGTGTATGCAACCAAAAACCAGGTATATATAGAATTCCTAATGGTAATTAATTGATATATGTATTAAGTTTCAAATATTAACTAATTTAGTAATTCAACAAATATTTGAATTCCCATAGTATGGATCCCTGCCTTTCTGTGTCCTTCTCTGTGTCTGCCCATATAGACGCTAGCTTCCCACATGCCAGGAAATAATTTTCTCATTGATTTTCTTGTTTGATGTCATTTATTTAATATATGTCATTTGTCAATATTCTTAATGCTCTTGAATTTTCAACTCGTTAGGTAAATATTTTTTCACCATTCATAAAAACAACTTCAAGCTGTCATAGTTAAAGGTACAGAAAATGCACTCTGTTTGCCCCTGAACTCTAAGAACTTTATAATACTATTAAGAAGACAAATGTGCATGAAATTATTGGACCTTAATGATGTTGATTGCCAGCTCACTTTGGTTGTCAAAGAAGGAAGTCCGAGGGAGGTTGGCCCCTACCTGGCACTTGAAAGATAAACTGAGGTGAGGGAAAGAACCCAGGCAGGCAGGCTGGCAGAACGCAAGGCACACATCACTGCTAATGTTTTGACCCACTATCCCGCCTGATTGGGGTAGGCTGCCTTATTATGAATGTGAGGCCCTGAAGGGGTCACAGTCTTTCACACCCACCCAATTTGAGACTTAACCCTGTGATTTTATTTTATTTTTTTAAGGCTTTTTAAAATTTATTTATTGACAGACAGAGATCCCAAGTAGGCATAGAGGCAGGCAGAGAGAGAGGAGGAAGCAGGCTCCCCACTGAGCAGAGAGCCCAATGCGGGGCTCGATCCCAGGACCCTGAGATCACGACCTGAGCTAAAGGCAGAGGCCTCAACCCACTGAGCCACCCAGGTGCCCCAACCCTGTGATTTTAGACAGCAAATATGGATACAATCATGAGCCTCAGAGTTATTTGAGTACTAAGACCACCTCTTTTTTATTTCCGTGACCCCAGGGCTGGGCACATGGAAGTTTTCAATGAATGTATACGAATATTGATGGAATGAACTGAAGAATGTAGGATTTCCCAAATGTAGCTCACCTGAGGAGTGACTGCAGATCCCTGCATGGATAGGCCTATTGATTTAAAGCTCTCTTCTCCCAGAATCCATACCATAGTGATACTGTTGATTTTTAGAAGCTCCTTCCAAACAATGAATTGGAAATTACTTCTAGCAGCTTCTGCCCACTGGTCCAGGCTGTGCCTTCTCTAGCCAATTTGGCAGCCCAGCAGCTCGTTCAGGTGGCAAAACATTTTCAGTCTGGTTCATTTTGGCTCAAATTGTATAGACACACCCATGCGCTTGACTTCCTCAGGGGATGTTTTGTGAGATTATCAATCAGTGTGGTTCAAAACCAGACAGGCTAGCCCAAATGGCCCGCGCCTTTTGTTCTCTTTGCGGTGGAAGAGAAAGACACACTGACCCTTTTAAAATCCCCAGAAAACCTGGCAAGTCATTGAATTTTCTGTGAATACATTGATGGGAGTCATTTTAAGAATCATACCTTGTGGATCCTGGGCATTTCAAAGCCCAGCTGCCTGCTGCCTTGGGGAGTAACTCCCCTTCCCCAAGGGACCAAGACAAGAAAACAGCCCTTTCACATACTGACTAATCCATATTTTTATTTTACATTTCTCAAAGCAGATTTGCATCACATCTGTCAGTGTCATCGTCCTATTTGGAAGGCTGTGACCTGAGGGGATACCTGTCACTTTGGCCAGAATATCCACACAGCCGGAAGCTCTAGCAGGTTAGGCAAGATAGGGCTTCGGGAAGATTCTCCTCTTTCTCCACTATTCAACTATTTTTCCCTGGGACTTCTTCCTAGGCAACCCGTCAGCTGTAAAAACATGAATCTTTCCTCCCCTGCTCCCCACCTCCCAACACATATGCTATTTATCAAATTTAGGAATCAAAAGAATGTGATTTCAAGAAAGCTTTTAAAGATTTCAGTTTCGTCTAAAAAAAGAGATTGAGGACATGTGATCAGATTGAGGACATGTGCCATGCTGTGTGTTTGCTGTTTAACACTGAGCCGTCGTTAGCAGCAGAGCATTTTTTCCTGTTTTGTGAGTAGAAATAATCAGGGTCTCCACACATGTCACAAGCCTAAATCAGGGATATTAAGAGTCTCCGTTCAGTGAAATTTGCTGACTGCACAGAAGCCAGTTTGTGGAGCAGCTTTGTGCTGGTGGAAGGGGAGGAGAGCTCTGGCCACACTGGGCAGAAAGCAAGTCTGGGTCTCATTCCCCTCCGGTGATCTCAGAGTGTCTGAGGCAGTGCTGTCCAGTATGGCCGTCACTAGCCCCCTGTGGCTATGGAGCACATGGAATGTGGCCTGTGACATGCTCCAAGTGCAAGATCTGCTCCAGGTTTCAAAGACTTACTATAAAAAATGTATTATAAATCATTAATAATGTTTTATATTGATTACATGGCAAAATAATGACATTCTCCATACACAGCATAGAATAAAGTCTTAATTAAATTCCTTTCACCTGTTTCTTTTATGTTATAAATGTCACTCCTAAAAAATTGTTAATGATGTATGTGGCTCACCATATTCTACAGGACCAGGCTGATCTAGAGAGGCAGGGAGGGGGTTGCCCAAACAGAAGTCCATGATAAGGTATTGTCACCTCTGGAATTTAATTTCTTAAAACGTTAAGCAGCATATTTTCACCTGATTTTAAAAATATCATTTTCATATTTTTCCAAAACCCTGGGAACAACGCACTCCCTGTTTTGGCATGAGTTAAAAGGCAGCAATCTCTATTAACAATCTCGTCCATGAAATGCGATGTTCTGCTATCTTCATAGTGCAGTGTTACCAGCAGTGTTCCCCACCCCCCCTAATTCTGGAGACCCACCAAAGGGGCTCTTTTTTTTTAGTTTTATTTTATTTTCCCAGTGTTCCAAGATTCATTGTTTATGCACCACACCCAGTGCTCCATGCAATACATGCCCTCCTTAATAACCACCACCAGGCTCACTTAACCCACCCCCTCCAAAACCCTCCCAAAGGGGCTCTTTAGTGCACATCAGAGCCTACATTTCCAGATTCAGCTTGCTTTGTAAGATTCTAGGGATCTAATATCTGAATGTTACTTTAACCTTCCACCCCAATGGGCTAGAGATAAAGCACATAGATTTTGTGAAACCATTGAAAATACAGCAGGACTCTCAATGCATCCTAAATTATGAGCTATCCCATTATTTAACCTAATACACTAATGTCTGGGTGAACCACCCAACCTCCAAATTTTCTCCATAGATGGTAATTGAATTATAAACTATGTACTGTGATATATATATATAAATGATGGGTGTTTCTCTTAGAAATGTGTGAATATCAAATTATTCTATTTGCTTATTATTCTTGATGAATTGTAAATTATTTTAATAACGTGAATTTACTACTCTATTCATCTTTTACTTGAAAATTATTAGAAGTGAATAATGGTTGGGAAATGTTGCTACATTTAGATTTTTTAATTAACCCATGGTGCGGGTTTCCCTGGAATGGTCATATACAGTGACCAGAGATTAAACTGATCTATTCAAATTCCCATGCAAATGATTGTCCATGGGGTCTTTTGTATTCTTGGTAAGCCCCCTGTAAAGGGAGGTTTTTAAAATTATTTTCTTCATCTTTCTCTCAGGCCTCTGGCAGCTGGGAGTCTGTGCTCTCCCTAAGTAACAACTGTTTTCTTAACTCATTTGAAGTCAGTCAAGGCAGGCCTGCTGGGCTGGTCTGATGGCTCTGAGAAGGGAAAGGAGGGAAGATCTTGGTGTCTAAAGCTGTACAGTCCAATATAGTATCTTCTTGCCACATGTGGTTATTGAGCACTTAAAATGTGGCTAGTGACGTACTCTAAGTGTAAAGTGTGCTGCAGATTTCAAAGAAAAATTTCCAATTAACAAAAAAGTAAAATAGTTCATCCCTGCAACCATAAGAATAGGACATAAATCTGACTTTTAAAAGTAAATCCATTTCTATTTTGAGTCTCCATTCTGTCAGGGTAAGAAAACATAATAAATTTGAAGTCACTCTCCCCTTCCTTCCTTTGCTGAGGCTTGTCACTGTTCTGGGGGCTTACCTGGTCCTACAACACTGTGGGGAATAGGGACCTAGCATCTCTCTACCTTGGGCAAAGCCCCTTTGGGGCCAGGGGTTACCTTTGTCACTTTTCTCCCCATGCTGGATGCTGGAATCTCAGGGAATCAAGGTCCTTTCCAACCACCGTGCTGCTCTCTAGTGCATGTGTAAGTCTGGGTCTCCTGGTACATGCTGGGATGTAGGAAGCCCTTGCAGGCTATCTGAAGCTCTGTCATCTTAGATGAGGAGTGGGCAAATTACAGCCCATAGGCCAAATCTGGCCTGCTGCCCATTTATGTAAATAAAGTTTTATTGGAACATAGACGCATTCATTTTTATTCATTGTCTGTGGCTACTTCTGTGCTGATAGCAGAACTAAGTAGTGGCGATGGAGTCTATATGGCATGTGAAGGCTAAAATATTTACTATCTGAACCTTCAAGAGAAAGTTTGTCAACTCCTGGCTCAGGAACACCACTTACCCACATCTTCTAAAACTTCCCACCTTCTCAGGGCTTTATGTGGGGTCTGAGGCATCGGTTCCCTATGCTTTCACATCCCACCCACTGTTGTTTCTCCCCATCTTCACACCTAGACTCTGTGGTGGGGGTGTCAGAATCCAGGCTCATTTCTCACAGGGACCTCATCAACATCTAAGCGCTAATCAACTCCCCCCAGAGAAGGAAGACTTGTTTCTAGTCCTTCAAGTATTTTTGCAAATCTTTGTCTATGCAAGTGTCCCTTTATTCCCCCCAAAGCCAAAGGTTTAAAATTCATATTTCAGAGTTATTTCTCAGATTTCCACTGTCTATCCCTTTCATGAGGCAGTGAACAAAGAATGGCTTAAATTAGCATTTCTTAAGGTGTGGACCCCAGGGAAGGTAGCATCAGCATCATTGGGAATGGGTGGTCAGATACAGAGTCTCAGGTCTCATTCCATGTCCACTGTACGAGAAACCCTGGGGGAGGGGACTCATGAATCTATATTTGACAAGATCTTCAAGTGACCCTGATGCAGACTAGAGTTTGATAAGCCTTGGATGAGAGAGTGGCATTGAGAATGGAGATTGGAAAAAAGCATTCAATCTAAAATGCAGTCTGTAAAATATTATGTGTCGACAATTCACCCCATCATTGCTGGGCTTAGATCTACTCTCACGATCCTCCTTTCCCATGTACCAGTTTGCTTTCACACATCAGGGTCATGCCTATGGTGGCCCAGAAGCTGTGATGAAGTGTTCATAGAAACCCAAGGTTCTTTGTTCCTCGAAGATGTAGATGTGTCTTTCATTTAGTCCTCTGGGTAGGTCAGGGCACATTGCTAGTAGCTGAGAAATCATTTCTTCTTTTCTTATCACTGCCTCTCCAAACTCGACACTGTGTGCTCTGGGACAGTGTGTACTAAAGGATTTGCCAAGCTGCATCCTTAATGGGGAACACTGACCTATCTAGACTTGAGGGAAACCTGTACACATACGTATCAGTAAAATGGGGATTACAATATAAATTTCTCATTCAGTTTGAAGATAAAACAAATTCTAGGTTTCTAGATTTCTAGGACTGTTTCAGGCTACGCCACCAGAGTCTCCAGGGAGGGTGTCCATTCTCCTTTACCAGTAAAAATGTTTGAGGACTCTTGGTGTAAGTACCCTGAGGGGTGAGCAGAATATGACTTGTAGATTAACTGGGCTCTTTACCAGTTCATAAATTAGGGACCATTCTAGTTTATTGTCTCTTTGTTCCATTATTCAGATATTCACCTTATCACCCATGTATTTACTATTCTTAATTATGTACTATCTACACTTGAATTTGTTTCTTGTTTCATTCATTCTCCCCTCCCTTTTTCCCTCTTTTTTATCATGTGACTTCTCAACCCAGTGGCCATGTTGGTAAGAAAACTGCTGATGAAGCCAAATTTGAGTAGATGGTTCAGGGCCCCCTTACAGACTCATTTTTGCCTTAGTGCTCCAATCAACTACACAATGGATCTGATTTATTTCCAACAAGTGTAGCCATACTTTTAGCCCTCACTGCTTGCTTTGATGTCTCTGCCCAGCCTCCTGCCAAGCTCCACATATTGTGGGCATTTGCTGCAGGCTTAGATACCTCCCTGTGAACTTCTTGTCCAGGTACTTCCCATTCACAGTCTCTTACTACCTGTTTGTGCAAAGCTCAACTTTGTACTGAACAGAGGAGCTGGCCCATGAGGTGCCTGCCTTGCTCTCTTCTGCACCCCAAAATGGCCATGGATATGCAGTATCATATTCACCCACATTCTCTATCCTTGTTTTGAAGCCCTTTTAAAAAATCTAACCCCCATACATTTCTTTTAAGTTGGTTCTCTCTCCATGCCTCTTATTACAGTCTTTCAATTTTCAAAAACCAATGAGAATGTGAAGACATTTTATAGCCAAATGTAAATGTGAATTTAAAATCTTCCCATTTTTGGGTTTCCAACAAGGTGTGACCATTTTTTTGCTGTGGGAGCAGTGGTATGTCAGATTTGTGAAAGGAAATGGACCTGTCTTTTTGTTTTGTTTTGCTACATATTTCGTAGCAAAAATCGGCAAATTTTAAAGATCTTTCTCTATTTCAAATAGCACTGAACTACAGAATAGAAAATAAGAAAACACCAGCAATTTGGCTCCCTTTTCCTTTATTATCAGAAATATTCTTCACTAACTTTCTGCCTAAGTCCAGCATTTACTGACTCAAAGAAATTGGTCACATAGCCTCCTCCACTATAGTTGCAGGGGAAAAAATAATAAATGAAACAGGGAAGATTTTGTATTAATTTTTAAAAGCTGATTATTTTTCCAAGCTTTCTTTTAGAGGAAATACACCAGATGTTATTGATGTATGATTCTCCTCTGAAGATAATAGACACAGGTATTCAACTAACTTCTGAATTCTAATTTTCCCATCTCTTCATATATCTTACTTACAAAAAGCCCTCAAATGACTAAGTAGAAAGAAAAAAATCATTCCATACAGTGGAGTCCTCTGGCAGGTTTTATGGGATCCCATCACTGGACTTGATCCCACACTAATCAGAACCCTGTCATCAGTTTTGATGACAAGAGTTTGGAGCAAAGTATCAACTGGGCAATATTATTATAAATGAAAACATCCATTTTCCTTGAAGAAAAAAAAATCAGCAATTTGGATTTATGATAATGAGAACTATCATGAATTTCTGGATTTTTCTGGGTTAAATAATTCAAAAAATAGGAAAGTGGGGGTGATGAAAATAGAATTCCAAGGAAAGTGGGGGTGATGAAAATAGAATATTCTCCAACAAAAGTTGTCTTTTACTTTTTCCCAAGAAAGTGGCTGGACTGATGCCATAGTATAGAACCTAATGCCATTGTAAGTACCTTACAGAGTGGTTGAGAGACTGCATGATCTCACACACTCGAGGCCATTTGTGCAGCTGGATTGGTGCCCATCCCTTCACCCTGGAGTTGTTAGATTTGGACCTTGTATTGTAAAAGTGGGTACGTCATTTCAGCCATGTGTTCTCATCTTGTCTATTACAAATGATAGAATTCTGGTGGTGTTCGTGGAGAAAGAGCCCCATTATCTGTGTTGCCACCTTGGTCAATGTAGGGTAATATCATTGTTGGTAAATTGGGAGAATGCAGAATTGTGGCTCTTGTGGAGTGGACTTCCATGAATATTTCTATGTAGAAGTCTAGAAAAATTCCCAGGAAATGTCCCTTCTCCCCCTTCCTCTACTAAAAAGTTCATGAGACAATTTTTTCCCCATAGATTATGACACGATCCTATGCCAAATGTTATTAGCTCCTAAGGGCCCTGCCCAGATTTAGTCTCTTTATCAAAAGGAACTGAAAAGTTTTTCCCATTCAGTATGCTCATTACACTGAGCAGGATCATGAGATCTAAATCACCTCGTTGGCCCTAGATCTGCCTCTGGTCAGGAGTGAAAGTAGACCGATGTCTCTCTTCCTATCTACTGACTCAAAAGAAAAACCACCCCAGAGAGGACCTCCCTGAGAACTAGACAGACAAGAACAACACATGCAAAGTTTAGAGAAAATAAAGGAGCAACTCCAAAGTCAAAATTCACAATCACAAGACACAGACATGAGAATGCAAGATTAAAATAAAGGGAAGAAACCTAAACCCTGGTGTGTATAAAAAGCTCAGGGCAAAATTCTCTCCCCAACAGCACCAAGGAGCTCTCAATTGTGCATTCCAAACTCGTTCCAGGAGCAGCACCCCCACAGATGTCAATGGGAGATCTGCACTCAAAAGCATGGAAGCAATGGCAATAAAGATACACAGTGTACAAAGGGAAAAAATACCATCACCAAAAGAACAAAAATTAAAAAAAGATAAACAATACCCTGCCTAATGTGGGCACCGAGTGGGGAATTTCTGTCCTTAGCAACCAGGACAGGAACACAGGGTAGACACCAAGTAAGACCATCCACCCGAGATCTTAGCTTGTGTCTTGTTCCCCTAAAATTTAGAGCCTGAATCAATGGATGGAAAATCTGATGGCACATTTGAATCACCTTGGGAGTTTTAAAAACATAATAATATCTCAAACCCACCCCCCAGAGATTCTGATTTGATTGATCTGAGGAGGAGCTTGGACATTGGTGGCTTTTAAAAGCTTCCCTGGCAATTTTAATGTTGAATTAGATTCAGGTTGAGATCAGTTGCTTACATTATGAAGTTGCTCCAAAGGTTTCATGTAGTGGCACAGAGAGCAGGGTGGCCAGCAGATATGCCCCTTATCTCTGTTTCGAGGACTAAAAAATACAGGTTGAATTAAATCTTCATTTATGAAAACTGTTGAGAAAATAAAGTATTGATCTTACTTGAGAGACTTTTATGTAGTCAATTAAATTAGTACTGTACCTTTCTACTAGTAAAATGAGAGTACCATTACTATATGGAAATATAATGTTCCATAATATTTTTATTGTGAGACAGGGGACGTGTCTTACTGCACTCAAATGTACAGTTTACGCACGACTATAAAGTTTGCTGTAATCCATAAACAGGAGATATAGATCTTAGATATCTCTTTTAAGATCAGTTGGAAGGAAAATTCCTTATTCCTTAGCAACACCATAGGAAGCAGGATTGCCTCCAAGAAAAAAAAAATCCTTATCTTTCCTAATTATTCCACATGAAAAGGCAATAGAACATTCCATTATTCTAATATATGAAGGGGAATCAATGCATTTCTGATAATTCTCGCATACCTTATTCAAGTATTGCAATGGAAACCTGAAAAAATATTTATTTTGCTTTTATTATTTTTTCAGTGCTACTCACTGAACTCCCTTGTAATAAGAACCAAGAAATATATTTTCCCTGAATTTCATACGCTACAATAGAAAACAACACAATTATGTAGGAAGGTTATGTGTTTCCTGGGTTGCTGGGGGAGCTGATAGTTTCAAGCACAGTACAAATAGGCATATTACTTGAGCGTTTTCACTTTAGGCTATTTGGAAATGTGTCATTTAAAATGTGGAATCCTGGCACAAGATTTTCACACTGAAATTTTTTCAAAACTATCTAAAATGTGCCTTATTTGTGAAAATGCATCTTATTAATCCATTGTGATATAAAATAACAGCTGCTAATATGATTTTAAAGTTTGTAATAAAGTGCATCAAAATGTCTATAGAACGGATCATGACAGCACAGCCAACAAGCGATATTTCAGGGACTTTCATATGTGAGTGAAATGCCAGCATGGCAGAAAACGAAAAACTCCCAAATGTATCTTTTTTGAATTTGACATTTATTCGTCTAATTGGACCCTGCACCCACTTGCCCCAGGCATTTCTATTGTTAGAAAAGGAGTAAGGCAATTGTCACTGATGCTAAAGTAAGTTCTACAATCCCTGGTGTCAGTCTGTATCAGTTAGCTATTGTTATAATAACGCTGTGTAACAAATCACTCTAGCTCAGATGCTTAAAATCATTTATTCTAGTATCTGTGGGTCAGTGAGCATTTGGCTGATCTGGGCTTGGCTCAGTTATGCTTGGCTCCATGTTGTCTGTTGGACCCAATTTTGTTCCATGAGTCTATCATGCTCCTTGGATCAATGGCTACCCAAGGCATGTTCCTCTCATGGCAATGGTTCATGTACAAAAAAGATTAGTGGAAACACATGAAATATCCCAAGGTGTAAACTTGGAATTGGCATATTTTCATGTCTACTTGCATTGCATTAGCCAAAGCAAATCATTTGGCCAAAACTGACATTAATGATGAGGGTAAGGGAAATATATTCTGCCTGTGATGGGAAAAATGGCATCAATACCGTAAGCTACCACATGGCCCATAATATATTTCTTCTCTGGCAATTGCCTATAACTCTCCTCAGAAGAAAGCTATTGGTGACAAACATTATAGCTGTTTGTGGTGGTGAGGGATCAAGAATCTTGCATAGCTGTGATTTGGCTTTTTAAATTGATGATTTGACATCAACATAACCATATAGTCCTATTACAGATAGTATTGAGTAAAAATGCAGTTCCTGGTGCTAGATTGCTGGGGTTAGAATTCCACCTTCAACAGTTACTGTCTTTGTGACTTTATCAAGTTAGTTAATTGTCTGTTCTTTGTTTTCCTCATGAGGAAATGTAGGAGACAATAACACCTAACTCCTAAGGTTGTTTAAAGGATTAAATGAG
This sequence comes from Taxidea taxus jeffersonii, assembly GCA_003697995.1. Lineage (NCBI taxonomy): Eukaryota > Metazoa > Chordata > Mammalia > Carnivora > Mustelidae > Taxidea > Taxidea taxus. The sequence goes on along the minus strand of RCUC01143798.1, from coordinate 46,525 downwards.
TTAAGGTATCAGCTCAAGAAAATGAGAGTAGAGAGTGAAAGTCAGAGTAGAGAGTGGCCATTCAAGCCTTCCACCTTTTATTCACTACGTTATTTCTGAAATACAGAGCTCTGGAAAGCAGGAACCATGCCTGCTTTACCTGCTGTGTGAATTTTTTTCCTAAGTCACCATATTTGGAAGAAGCCTGATACGTTTTATGGTGGCTAAACACAAGTAAATATTGTTTGCTCTCCACATCTACTCTGTCTGCCAAAATGGTTTATGCCAACCTCATGACTATATTCACCTTTCCTTGGGAAACCAGACAAATTAAATCTAACAAAACAAAGCAACAATCCACTCAAAAAATATTTTAGGCACCTTTTATAGACAAAGAATCTTGGGAAACAATGGGGTACAGGGTCTGGGAGTTGGGAATAACAAAAATGTCTAAAGAATGTGCCTGTTAAAAAGCTTCAACTCGGGGCGCCTGGGTGGCTCAGTGGGTTAAAGCCTCTGCCTTCAGCTCAGGTCATGATCCTAGGGTCCTGGGATCGAGCCCCACATCGGGCTCTCTGCTCAGCAGGGAGTCTGCTTCCTCCTCTCTCTGCCAGCTTCTCTACCTGCTTGTGATCTCTGTCTGTCAAATTTAAAAAAAAAAAAAAAGCTTCAACTCGATCAAAAAAGATAAGACACATAGTATGGGTAACAGTAAAGTCAAACAGAAAGGGACATGGTACTAGAAAGGTAGTGGTAAAGCTTTGGATGAATGGAGTAAAGATCTGTCTTCATTGTTATGTCACTTTACTCATCTGTAGAATGGAGGTAATAATGGTACTTACCTCAGAGAGTTGTGAGGATTAACATATAAAATATTTATAGCATTATTAGCCACTAGTGCTAGTACCAGCAGGATGCCTCATGTCTATGGGAAAGACAAGAGGGAAAGGAGCACAAAGGGCACAATTAAACTGCAACTCAAAGTCTTTTTGAGATTCAAACATCCATAGATGGGAGGGACACATCAGTGGAATGAAGTCAGGTTTGGACTTGGCAATTTCCTGAATTTCTCTGGCTGACCTACCAGTTTCTGAAAGAGGTGTATAAAAAAGACTCCAGCTATATCTAAAGATTTGTGAATTTCTTAGAATTCTTTCTATTTTTGCTTGCAAATGTTTAAAATCAGGATATTCATATCTTTCTGGGTGAACTGTTCCTTTTAATACTGAGTAATTACTCTTTTTAATCTAATAATGGTCTAGGTTTAAAATCTATCTTGTCTCATATTAATTTTTATAGTAGCTTATTTTGGTCAGTGTTTTTCTGACATACCTTTTTCTTCTTTGATACTTACAGTCTTTCAATATGATTATATTTTAGATATGTCTCTCATTAACAACATACAAAGATTTTCTTTGTTCATTTACATTTGTTGAAGTTTACTTCTTTTTTTTTTTTTTAAGATTTTATTTATTTATTTGACAGACAGAGATCACAAGTAGGCAGAGAGGCAGGCAGAGAGAGAGAGAGAGAAGGGGAAGCAGGCTCCCTGCCGAGCAGAGAGCCCGATGCAAGGCTCGATCCCAGGACCCTGGGACCATGGCCTGAGCTGAAGGCAGAGGCTTAACCCACTGAGTCACCCAGGTGCCCCTTGAAGTTTATTTCTATGCTCTGGCTTATTTCCACTTCATTTTGCACTTTAAAGTTACCATGTATTACCTCTACTTCTTTCCTGACCCTCATCATCTGACCTACCTTAGTTAAAATTTTCCTTATTACTTTAAAATTTTATTTTTATTTTTTATAATCTATCCTTATGTTTTTTAATGAAAAATTGACTTTGAAAAGGTTGGTTTATACTTCAATGGTAGAATATTGTTAAAGTCTGAAGTTAATATCTCTGTTCTTCTCCCAAGCAAGAATTTATAAGAATTTTTAAATCCTTTAAATTTTTTAAGTCATATTCTCACCTTCCAAAATATTGTCCTCTAATATGTCAGTTGTCGCTTAAACTGTTATTATTGTTATTGTTACAATTACTTTTCATTTTATTGTTGCTCTTCTTACAGCCAATGCTTACTTGTATTCACCCACATTTAATTATTTATTTGTTTTCTACTACATCCTATGTTCCACTGTTTCTTCTGAGTTTAATTTATTTTCTTGCTGAGATTGATCCTTCAGTAGTGTTTATAGTAAGGATCTGAGGTCTTTAATATGTATTTTTGCAATATAAACTTTTGTATCTTTTCTTTTCTAAAAATATATTTAGTTTGCTCTCAGGCTTCAGCAATACTTGATTTGAATATAGAATTCAAAGTTGATAGGTATTTTTCCTCAGCACTTTGGAGTTATTATTTTATTATCTTTTTATCTATATTGTTGTAGACAAGAAATATGTGGCCAGTCTATTAAAACATTGGTCATCTTTGCTAGTTGTTTTTATAGTTCAGAATTTTCTTTCCTTTTTTAAAAATTATGTTCAGTTAGCCAACATATAGCACATCATTAGTTTTTGATGTAGTGTTCAATGATTCATTAGTTGCATATAACACCCAGTGCTCATCACAACACGTCTTCCTTGATACCCACACCCAGCTACCCCATCCCCCACCCCCTCCCTTCTGTAACCCTCAGTTTGTTTCCTAGAATCCAGAGTCTCTCATGGTTTGTTTTCCTCTCTGATTTATTCCCATTCACTTTTCCCTCCCTTCCCCTGTGGTCCTCCGTGCTATTCCTTATGATCCACATATAAGTGAAACCATAGGATAATTGTCTTTCTCTGCTTGACTTACTTTCTTTCATGAGTACTTTACAATTTTCTGAGTACAGATTCTTTAATTCTTTGGTTAGGTTTATTCCTAGATATCTTATGGTTTTGGGTGCAATTGTAAATGGAATCGACTCCTTAATTTTTATTTCTTCTGCTGTTGGTGTATAGAAATGCAACTGACTTCTGTTCATTGATTTTATATCCTGCCACTTTACTGAATTCCTCTATGAGTTCTAGGAGTTTTGGAGTGGAGTTTTTGGGTTTTCTACATAAAGTATCATATCGTCTGCAAAGAGTGAGAATTTGACTTTGTCCATTTAGATGCCTTTTATTTCTTTTTGTTGTCTGATTGCTGAAGCTAGGAATTCTCCTACTATGTTGAATAGCAGTGGTGTTAGTGGACAGCCCTACTGTGTTCTATTGAGAATGATATTCGCTGTGGATTTTTCATAGGTGGCTTTTGTGATATTGAAGTATGTACCCTGTATCCCTATACCATGAAGAGTTTTGATCAAGAAAGGATGCTGTACTTTGTCAAATGCTTTTTCAGCATCTATTGAGAATATCATATGGTTCTTGTTCTTTCCTTTATTAATATGTTATATCACATTGATTGATTTGCAGATGTTGAACCAACCTTGCAGCCCAGGAATAAATCCCACTTGGTCGTGGTGAATAATCCTTTTAATGTATTGTTGGATCCTATTGGCTAATATTTTGGTAAGAATTTTTGCATCTGTGTTCATCAAGGATATTGGTCTGTAATACTTTTTGATGGGGTCTTTGTCTGGTTTTGGGCTCAAGGTAATGCTGTCCTCATAAAATGAGCTTGGAAGTTTTCCTTCCATTTCTATTTTTCAGAACAGTTTTAGGAGGATAGGTATTAATTCTTCTTTCGGTGTTTGGTAGAATTCCCCTATGAAGCCATCTGGCCATGGACTCTTGTTTTTTGGGAGATTTTTGATGACTGCTTCAATCTCTTTACTGATTATGGGTCTGTTCATGTTCTCTACTTCTTCCTGGTTCAGTTTTGGCAGTTTATATGTCTCTAGGAATGCATCCGTTTCTTCCAGATTGTCAAATTTGCTGGTGTGTAGTTGCTCATAACATGTTCTTATAATTATTTGTATTTCCTTGGTGTTGGTTGTGATCTCTCCTCTTTCATTCATGATTTTATTCATTTGGGTCATTTCTCCTTTCTTTTGGATAAGTCTGGCCAGGGGTTTATCAATCTTATTAATCCTTTAAAAGAACCAGCTCCTAGTTTCATTGATTTGTTATACTGTTCTTTTGGCTTCTATTTCATTGATTTCTGCTCTGATCTTTAAGATTTCTCTTCTTCTGCTGGGTTTAGACTTTCTTTGCTGTTCTTTGTCCAGCTCCTTTAGGTGTAGGATTAGGTTGTGTACTTGAGACCTTTCTTTTTCTTGAGAAGGGCTTGTATTGCTATATACTTTCCTCTCAGGACTGGCTTTGCTATGTCCCAGAGATTTTGAACAGTTGTGGTTTTATTTTCATTTATTTCCATGAATTGTTTTTAATTCTTCTTTAATTTACTGCTTGACCCATTCGTTCTTTAGTAGGATGCTCTATAGCCCCCATGTATTTGAGTTCTTGCCAACTTTCTTCTTGTGGTTGAGTTCTAGTTTCAAAACATCATGGTCTGAAAATATGCAGTGAATGAGCCCAACTTTTTGGTACCAGTTGAGACCTGATTTGTGACCCAGGATATGATTTATTCTGGAGAATGTTCCACGTGCACTAGAGAACAATGTGTACTCTGTTGCTTTGGGATGAAATGTTCTAAATATATCTCTGATGTCCATCTGGCCCAGTGTGTCATTTAAAGCTTTTTTTTTTCCTTGTTCCTTTTTTGCTTAGATGGTCTATCCATTTCAGTGAGGGAGGGGTGTTAAGTCCCCTACTATTGTTGTATTATTATACTTGTGTTTCTTTGATTTGTTATTAATTGGTTTATGTAATTGGCTGCCCCTATGTTAGGGGCATAGATATTTAAAACTATTAAGTCTTCTTGTTGGACACACCCTTGAAGTATGAAACAGTGTCCTTCCTCATCTCTTATTATGGTCTTTGGCTTAACATCTAATTTACCTGATATAAGGATTGCCAACCCAGCTTTCTTTTTCTGTCCATTAGAATGGTAAATGGTTTTTCACCCCCTCAATTTCAATCTGGAGATGTCTTTAGGTCTAAATGAGTTTCTTGCAGAGAGCTTATCGATGAGTCTTGTTGTTGTTGTTGTTTATCCATTAGCCCATTTCCAACAGGGTAACTATTGAAAGATAGGAACTTAGTGCCACTGTATTGCCTGCAAGGTGACTGTTACTGTATATTGTCTCTGGTCCTTTCTGGTATGTTCCTTTTAGGCTCTCTCTCTCTGCTTAGAGGACCCCTTCCAATATTTCCTGTAGGGCTAGTTTGGTGTTTGCAAATCCTTTTAGGCTTTGTTTGTCCTGGAAGATTTTAAACTCTCCTTTTATTTTCAATGACAGCCTAGCTAGATATAGCATTCTTGGCTGCATAATTTTCTCATTTAGTGCTTTGAATATATAATGCCAGTCCTTTTTGGCCTGCCAGGTCTCTGTGGATAGGTCTGTTGACAATCTAATATTTCTACCATTGACTGTTACAGACCTCTTGTCCTGAGTTGCTTTCAGGATTTTCTCTTTGTCACTGAGACTTGTAAGTTTTACTATTAGATGACAGGTTGTTGACCTATTTTTATTGATTTTGAGGGGAGTTCTTTGTGCTTCCTGGATTTTGATGCTTGTTGTCTTCGCCAAACTAGGGAAATTCTTTGCTATAATTTTTCCAATATACCTTCTGTTCCTTTCTCTCTTTCTTCTTCTTCTGGGATCCCAATTATTCTAATATTGTTTCATCTTATGGTATCACTTGTCTCTCAAATTCTCTCCTCATGGTCCAATAGTTGTTTATCTCTCTTTTTCTCAGCTTCTTTATTCTCCATCATTTGGTCTTCTATATCATTAATTCTCTCTTTTGCCTCATTTATCCTAGCAGTAAAAGCCTCCATTTTTTATTACACTTCATTAGTAGTTTTTGAAATTTCAACCTGATTAGATTTTAGTTCTTTCATTTCTCCAGAAAGGGATTCTCTAGTATCTTCCATGCTTTTTTTTGAGCTCATCTAGCACCTTGATAATCGTCATTCTGAACTCTAGTTCTAACATCTTACTAATGTCCGTACTGATTAGGTCCCTAGTCATCAGTACTGCCTCTTGTTCTTTTTTTTTGAGGTGAGTTTTTCTGCCTTGTCATTTTTCCAGATAAAAGTAGATGAATGAGAGAACTAAATACTAAAAGGATAGTAACAACTTCAGAAAAATGTATATTAACCAAATCAGAAGAGACTTGATAGGAAGAGTCATATATATATATGACTGGTGAATAGAACAGAGCTGCACACTAGATTTTGGGTGTATTTTGGTTAGAAGAAACTGTATCCCAAAATTTTAAAGAAAGAAAAACGTGTGTGTGTGTGTGTGTGTGTGTGTGAACACAATGAAGGGATGGAATATGACTATAAAGGCGAAAATCAAAAAATTCTAAAAAAGGAATTGATAATATTAGAAATTGGTTGAAAAAAGAGAAAAAAAAAGAGAAAAGAATGTGATCAGGCTGGAGACTAGAACAAAGCCGTGCACTAGATTTAGGGTATATTTTGATTTATTAGAAGAAACTATATCCCAAAATTTTAAAGAGAAACCTATATGTATACAAAAAATAAGGTCAAATACAATGAAGGTATAGAATATGACTGTAACAATGAAAATTTTAAAAGATTTTTTAAAAAGGTATTGATAAGATAAAATAGTTTAAAAAGGTTAAAATAGGAAAGAGGAAACATTTAAAAAATAGAATAAGGAAAAAATAAAATTAAAAAATTTAACTTTGAAAGACTAAAGATTCATGGGGAAAAAGCCATGAATTCTATGTGTTGCTTTCCCCTAGCTCTGGAGTACTACAGTTCTCATTGATCAGTGAACTTGGTCTTGACTGGATGTTCTTGTTGATCTTCTGGGGGAGAGGCCTGTTGTATTGATTCTCAAATGTCTTTGCCCAAGGTGGAATTGCACCACCCTTGCCAAAGGCCAGGCTAAGTGGCCTGGTTCAGAGAGCAAATCTGCTCAGGTTCCCTCTGGGTAGCTTTTGTTCCCTTAATGCTTTCCATACAGCTTTGAAGGAGAATGAAGATGGCAGCCTCCCAATCTCTGGTCCAGAGGAGCCGAGAGCTCAGGGCCCTGCTCTTCAGTGCACCCTCAGAGAAGAGCAGTCAATCCCTCCTGTCTCCCTGCTCTCTGGCTGCACTCTGTGTTCCTGACCTGTGACTGAGTGCTTCTATCTCTGGCACATGGCCCCCTATGGAGTCTCCAGACCCAGAAGATTGCTGCAGTGTGCTTCCACACCATTCCTCCTGGAAAAGGAAGGTGAGTCTCCCCAGATCTACCACCCATGGGACTCCTGCTCAAAGAGCAGTGACCTGACTGTGCCTTGGATCATGGTTTAAGATAACTCTGAGCTGAGAGCCCATCTCTTGGCTCTGTCTCTGCAACTGGCTTCCCCAATCCAATACCTGGGAGCTCTGCCACACTTAGGTACCCTGGGTCTTTCTGTGACTCCATGGGTCCTGAGACCACTCCACCTGAGAGGGTTACCCCACACACACACACACACTTAGGCTCTGGAATGATGTCCCTCAGTGGAGCAGATTGTAAAAGTTCTGATTTTGTGCTCTGCTGCTCTATCACTTGCAGGGAGGCAACCCCTGCCCCCACAGTCTGTCTTCCTGTCGCTTTGGATTCACTTCTCTGCACATCCTGCCTTCCAGAAAGTGGTGAATTTTCTGTTCCTAGAATTGCTGCTCTTCTTCTCTTCAGTCTCCTTTTGAGTTTGTAGGTGTTCAGAATGGTTTGATAACTATCTAACTGAACTGCTGGGACCCAGTGATATTTAAATCTCCTAGCCCTCCACCATCTTGTTTCACCCCTCTTTTAAGTATTCTTATTTTTAAAGCTGCTTTTTGTTCTTTATCTTTTTATTATATATCTTTGATGTACCTTCTGAATCTTTCTAATGGTGTATTGCTTCTTCAAAATGTTTTAATTTTTTTAAAAGATTTTATTTATTTATTTGACAGATGGAGATCACAAGTAGACAGAGAAGCAGGCAGAGAGAGGAGGAAGCAGGCTCCCTGCCGAGCAGAGAGACCAATGTGTGGCTTGATCTCAGGACCCTGAGATCATGACCTGAGCCAAAGGCAGAGGCTTTAACCCACTGAGCCACCCAGGCACCCCAAAATGTCTTAATTTTAAATTATATTGTGAGTTTATCTTTAGCAAAGGCTTTTTTTCCTTTGAGTCTCATGTGCTTTTTTATAAATGTCCCTGAGAGTGGCTTTTTTTTTTTTTAAGATTTACTTATTTATTTCAGAGACAGAGAAAGAGCAAGAAGGGTACAGAGGGACAGGGAGAGAGAAAAAATCTCAAGCAGATTCTCAGCTGAGTATAAAGCCTGACTTGGGGCTCAAACTTACAACACTAAAATCATGACCTAAGCTGGAACCAAGAGTTGGATGCTCAATTGACGTAGCCACCAAGGCACCCCATTTTAAAAAAGATTTATTTATTTATTTATTTAAGAGAGAGAGAAATGGAGAGAGAGTGTGTGTGGGAAGGGCAGATGCAGAGGGAGAGAATCTTAAGCAGATTAGAGGGCTTTTTGTTTCCTCTGTGTATATGGCCCTCATATACTGAGGACCAAAGCCATCACCATTTTAGGATAATATCCATATTGATTATTTATTTTAGACCTTTCTTTGTGATTTATTATATCTAAATTTATGCCCTACACCTGCATGTGGCACAGTTTCATGATCTTAAATTTTCAGTGAAGTATTTTTTTCCCTCCAAGAGCTCAGAGTGGACACTAAATTCTTACTGGCTCAACAAACAGATTTTCTAATCTCTTTTTTTCCTCAAGGAAACCATTCTTTGGGTTTCCATTTCCAATTCCTCCACTTTTGTGAGTTCAAACCATATAGTTTTGTGAGTCACAAAAAGTCACTTTTGTGAGTTCAAACCCTATCACCAAATGATAGGATTGCAATGGCACTGAATAGACATTTAGGGTTTCAGGTCCTTCTTTGTTTCTAATCCCTTGGTGATTTTTAAATTTTTTTTACATTTGGATATTATATGTAGTACATACTACTGTTTATTCAAGATTTCTTTATGTTTGGTGAGGGTATAGGGAGAAAGCAGGGATGGATGGAATGATCAGTTTGGATATCAAACAGCTGTAAGTTGATCCTTAGTGTAAAACGAGATAACAATAGTATTTTCATAAGGTTTTCATAAGCATTAAGCAAGTAAATATCTATAAAACAATTAAGATAATGTCTGTTTTAATGTAAGTATTTATTATTTTTAGCCTTAATTTTTCCATATTTCTAGTGTTTCATATTGAATTCCAAGGGTTTGGATTTTGTTACATAGACATGAGAGAACATTGAGGAACTGTGAGCAGCATTTAAACATGACTAAGGTTAAACCCTAGGAAGATTAATCTGAGGGCCAAGTACAAGATGAATAGGACAAAAAGTCTGGATATCAGAAGACTAGTTATAAACCTATCACAAAAGTGCACATGCAAGATAACTCAGGCACAAATCACAAGGGTTGGGTCAGTAATAAGGGAGAAAATGGAACAGACCTAAAGATGCTATATATGTTATTAAGGATGGCTGTGGATAGAATAGATAAGGTTTGACAACTGACTGAATTAGAGTGATAATGGGATAAGGTGTACATAATTGTATTAATTAATCCAGCAATAGTTGGTGAATTTTTACAGCCAGAAGCAAGTGATCCTGATAAGTGCTAACAATCATAATAATAGTAATACAGATTAAAAGTTTTGGATACTTCTCTCATGAAAAACTGAGGTCCAATTCCTCTCCCTTTGTAGCTGGTATGGCTTTCAAGTCTTAGTTGTAGCCAATAAAATGTGGTATAAGTGAAGAAGTATGACTTCTGAAACTAGGTCAAGAAAGGTGAGCAGTTTATACCTGGGTCTCTGGTAACCTTCACTTTTTGGATGTTCCCTTTCAGAACCTAAATCATATAAAAATGTAAAAAGCCAAAATCATACAGAAATGCCAGGCATGGGTGCTCTGATCGACTGCTTCTCTTTTGAATGAGCCATGTGGGACGTCCAACTTGATCAAGGCTTCAGATGACTCTTGGCTTTTTTTCAACCATAACTGTATGACAGGCTCCAAGGGGGAGCCACCCAGAAGAGTCATTTCTGCAAAATCATGGCTCTTTTAGTTTACTAAGTGTTAGTTAATTTGTTACACAGTAATAGATAACTGGAATAAAGAGTTAACATGCATTAAATGCTTGTTATGTGCCATTTACTGTGATAAGCACTTTATCTATATTATCTCAACTAATCTTTTCAATAACTTTATTATTCCTACTCTTATTTTAAAGACCAGGAAAATGAAGTTCAGGGAGTTTTGATTAACTTGATCCTGATTATATAGTTAGGAAATGGTAGAACTAGGGTTGGAATGAATCCCAGGTTAATACAGAGCTCTACTTTTCAACCACGATGCCTGTTTCAGTCTACATTCTTCCAAACACCAGCTCTGAGACAAGGAGTCAAATGCAAGTAGCTTATTTGTAAGGTGATCATGGTAAACACTATATAGTTGTAAGAAAGTGAGACAGGGAAGGGAAGGAAGCCCATAAGGATAGTTTATTAAGTAAGTTTACTACTGTTGGTCAGCTGGAGCTCAGTCCTGCTGGAGAACCAAGGGAGACAGCACACAACATGCTTCAGAGTTATCTCAGCTGAGGGCTGAAGAAGCTGATTTGTTGAGGACTGCTTCCAAGGGTATGAATTCTCTGACACTTCTGGTTTGACCTGAAAATGTGCTGAGTATGTCTTCTTGACCAGAAAGAGCCCAGGCAGAGAGTCACAGGTGTTTGCAATAAGCAGCCTTTGGTGTATAGATGTGAATGTTGAGGCCATATAGGAGGGAGAGTGTCAGCATCCGCCTACAATGCTACCATCCTCACAGTCCTCCTGGCCACATAGATATTAATTATAAAATAGGAATATTTTAGCTGGAAATAATAAATAAAAGCGTTTCTTCCTTTAAGTGCTGTCATTTGAGGGAATGTGGGGACATTTGAAGGAAGTGTGGGTGTATGTGCATGTGTACCAAATGTACTTAGAATTCAAAGAAATAAAGTCAAGGGAATAGTGAGCTCCTGTCCCAAAGTATAAAGAAAGAGAAATAGAATTAGTCTCTCTACTTCAGTCGAGTGGTTCCTCGCCTTTCATCACCAACCCTGTGATGTACATATATGGCTTAGATGTGGCCATTTATGGTCAGGAAAGAAGTGAGTACTTATTTTATGGTCCATTTATTAGATATTCAATTCCACCAACAACCAGCCGAGTGAAACTGGTATAAGGAAGTGGGGCTGCATCAGCTGCCTGCTATATCTTTGCAAAGAGCTAAAGCCCAAGCTGAAACTATGGAAGAAGCAGATTAGAAACAATCATTGTGAAAACCCTTCCAAATTTGTTCCTCTTATCTATCTCTCAGCTTCCTTTATGTCACAAACACATAACTCATTATGGTTTTTTTCCACTTCAAATGGCATTTTAGGATCAGGAGAAGTTGCTGTATGAGATTGGAACAAAGAATGATTACATTAATTTTATCACTAATTATATGTAGTTTGGGGCTAAATCCCTGAATTTTAGACCATGAAGGTAAAAATGATAGCCAAAGACTGTAGTGGTCAGATGAACATTTTGGTGGTATTAAATCACCTTTGCCACAGATACACTAATTGTGGAGTGAGATATTAGGGCTGAAGTGAAGATGATGTGGGCCCATATGTCAACCCTGATAAATATGGATCTAGGTCCTAAAAATGAATAGGTAGCAAGTTTAATGAAAACAAATGTCTCTGTTTTCCCAGTCTGTTTTCATTTAGCTATTCCCCTACACATATATGTGACCATGATATTCAGCCTATGTATATTCAGCTCCTTGACTGGAAGTACTACAGGTCTCCTAGTCTGCCTATATTTTCATGTGCCCTTTTCTAAAAAGCTTTATTTATATCACCTCAGCCTAGGGTGCTAGAAAACAAATGACCGAGATAGCACAAGTAATGGTACTGAAGTGTACAGACCAAGCCAAATGGTATTTGTTCAGACAAATGGAATTTTAAGGTTTTAAAAAGTTTGGAAGATTAATAATGTTCCTGGACAATGTTGGGTTAATATGGAAGTAAATGAAAAGGCAAAGAGGAGAACAGGAGTGAATCTTGGACATTTTTCAGAGGCAAATACATAAGCTTGTTTTTAATCTATAAGGCCAAATATTTCCTCTCCTCACTTAGGGCCATATGTTTAATCCTCCAGGACAAAGGCCAGAGCAACGAGCAATTACTGCAAGATCAGGAGACTCTATTATTGATTCCATCGCAAACCAGCTGTGTGACCTTGGGCAAATCACATCACTGCCCTGGGCCTCACCCCAAAACAAAGAAAACAAAACCAAAAACATACAGGGTATATGGGGTCTTTCAAGTTCTTTCCATCGTCATGCGTCTATAAAATGCAACTTAACAGAGGCTTCAGCAGGAACAGAATTAAATCCAAAAGGAAAATAACTTTTGTAATCATATCTGAACATTTAATTTGTCATTTGCTTTATGACATATGCATGAGTTTAAAATAACTCTACAAGGTTAATTACCAGTGCAGAATACAACGATTGTGTCGGTAGTACAATATTTTGTTAGGCATGTGTGACAACATTGCAAAGTGGATCAGCTGCAAGACTGTTTGTGATCTGGCATCCCCTTAGTTTAAAATGGCCACAATCCTAAACATGTGTTCCCCCTCTCCCCCCACCTCTATGGACAAAGTGTGTGCCATAAAAAAATTAACTCGGGAAAAAAAAAAGCTTACTGACAATTTGTTGAACTCTTTAGAAGGTATACAACGGGTGGCAAAACAGTTTGCAGGACGAAGTTTGCAGGAAGCTCTGATGCTACATGAACAGAAGACTATGAGTGCTAAGGAGCCATTATTTTATTCAACCACAGCCAGAAAGCTTGTCCTAAATGAAGAGTGATGCTCGAATTGGTGAGGGGATAATGTTGGAAAGTATTGATCAGTTGTTTAAATACGTATAGTGATTTCTTACCTTGTAATAAAATTGGTTTCTTCAGAATAACTCTGTAAACTCACTTTTTGAATAACCCACAAAGAGCACCTTAGTACCTAAGGAGGGATGATTTACAGTTACAATTACCTGGGTTTTGTCTACATAATGTCAGTTTTCTCTTGCAGAAGGAAATTTGTCATAGCATTTCACCAGACTAAGAAAATAGAGGTACCTACCCACAATAAACACACTATTTCTCCAGGAAGATTTCACTTCTCTCTCCTCTGGGGAGAGTAAAACCCTCTGTCAGTTGGAGGAGTATTGAATAGATGCCATAAAAAGCAAATGCCAATTTTTTCTGAGAATGTTAACAATAGTGAATATTATGTTTATTTTTATTACAAATGATCTCTTCTCATTTATATGACCCTACATAAAATGTGCTAGTATATAAGGGCATTTATGTCAGTTCAAACACACTAACTCATATATTTTGTCATAGTGCGATGGGTTATTTAATCCAACAGAATATTAAGACTTTAATCTGTCTTTTTGCAACATAAAATGCCTGTAGTTGAAGTCTCATTATTTAGATAAGGAATTTAATCCTGTGGCCTTTCCAGAAAAGCTTCCAGTTAGAAAGGCAACAAGGCCGGTCAGTTCAGGTTGGTACAAAGAACAATTGGAAGACACTGTGGCCGGGAGACTTACCAAGATCATTGTGACCTAAGTTAGAGGGAGTTACTGTTTATTCTCCCTGAAAAGTGACCTGGTTAAGTGGGGTCAAAGTTATTCTCATTCATGCTTCTGCAGAGATATTGTTTTATATGTGCTATGTATACTTGGCTATTGTATTAAGACTTGACTAAAATTTGACACCTATGTCAGTTGTTGACTTTAAAGAAGACTTGATAAAATACCACAAAGTAGGAAGTAGAAAATAGGGCAGATAGAGTAAGTGGATACAGGGCAAGTTGGTGTTATGTGTAGATTGTTTCTAATATTTGTACTGAAACAGTCTTCTCTGATATCAAATTTGTATATTGACTGCCAGGAAAAAAAGGAAATCAGAATTAAACTAGAACTCGGAACCAAAGAATTTGAGGATTTTTTTTTCAAACATAGGAGATGGAAAGGAATTCACACATGCTCTTAGAAAATTGCCCACACCTGTCTGAAAGAAATGCTTTTTGCCTTTAGACCAATGGTTCAGTTGTTTACCATCTTAATTCCTTCCCAATGTAGCCCTGCCAGTACATTGAAGTGAAAATAAGAGTTGACACAACTGTTCGAATACTGTACATTATTACCACCTGCAGAGAACTCCATCCTTTGATGTACCCACATTTAACAGTCCCCTCTCACTGGATATTTAAATCACCTGCAACACCATAACCACTCCCACTTTTTACAAGTATTGACATGATGTTTAAATATCTTTGTTGACTAAGTGAATAATTAAGTGAATGTAGGAAAGATAGACAGGTCTTGCTACCCAGAATGTATAGACAAGAGACGTAGCCACTGATGCTTGACAGAGTCCACTCTTTACGTTTCTCTTCCTTGCTTTCTTCCACAGAAAGCTTCCTGTTTGGACTCCATCAAAAGACTACCAGGATGCCTAGATTTAGCAAGAAGAGGGAGAATGCTGGCTGAAGACCAAAGGAGATGAAGAGTAATATTGGTGAATGTTCCTTCCCAGCTAACCTTAGGTTAGCTTTCTCCCTTGACCAGAACACAGCTCCTGTCAAAGAGGCCCTCTGCACATGATTCTCCTTCCACATTCCGGTGACTGCAGGAAGGACTTGCCAAGGCCACGTGAGCCCCCAATGGTCACTAGCATTCCCTGATGAGAAGCTGAGCCACTTTTCACCCCTCCTAGTTCTTCTCCCTTCCTTTACCCTTCTTTGCGTTTTTTTTTCTTTCTTTCTGGGAAGATCTTCACTCTGGCCTCTTCCTCTGCTAACCATGCCTCTAGAAGTGCCTGTGCTCAGTTGGATGCTTGAATTTGTCTCTTAGGCTTTCATTCTGGTTCTGCTTTGTGACTCCTGATCACCTCTCTCTTCTGCTTTGTGGTTCTGTGAATGGTTTTCATGGTAACTTCCCTTACATACTTCATCATGGTGGACACTTCACCAAATCTCTATCATCTTCATTGATAGGGCTTGGGTGGTCTTCTTCATGTTGCTTACCTTGGATGTTACATAAAGTCCTGATTTTCTCTGAGAGAAAAGCTTCTTTGTTGAATGTGATCTATGACAAGTATATTTTATGATAATTTTGCATGTGCCTGAGTGAAGCTATGTGGTTTTACTGCTTAATCACTTCATGTTTTGAGTACACTAAGTCAACATACGCATGTAACTTAGATGAAAGCTTCATGTTCTTCATATCTTCTCTCTTGGTATATCTTATCAATGTAGGAGGTTCACTACTGGACTTTTATGGAGTTCTATGCCATTCCTACATAGGGCATATTCATTAGTGGATCCAAACCTAGAATATTTTAAAAGTTCAGCTTATTTCATATGAATAAAAATTTAAGCAAATTAGGAAAATTCATGTGGCTAAAAACATCAAGGATATAAAGTAGCTTCTCTACAAAATAAGTATGAGTTCTTCTTATTCTTAGAAATATGGGGAGATCATCATTGAAAATAATTAAATCTTGAAACAAATATGGAAGAACCACCAAATTTAGAACAGTCCTTCTTTCAACTAGAAAATGCAATGTTTGGAATAACTAAAATGAACTCTACAAAATTGCTATTCTTTAAGAAGGATTCCATCTCATATAATATTTATGTAGCAGATTCTGTCAAAACTCTGCCCATATTCCTCAGAACCATTCACCTTCCTGTGTATGCCAGCCTTGCCTCTAACGTCCAGCTCCTGCTCTTTGTCAGAAGAATGAACTTCACCCAAATGATGTGTCTGGAAATTAAAATACGCTCCAAGGCTTTCCTTAACCAATGACTAATGGCTTTGGAAGTATATGTATCCCAGTGTCCTTGTCCCTTATCCAATATTTTACACTGTATCCCATATAATCCCTGGGATTAAACTCCACTCACTCAAAATAGAAGCTGGCTTAATAATACACTCCCCATTGATTACCTTTCTTTTCCTATATTACCTGCTTTCTGGCATATAAGTGTGACTATAACCTCTGCAATAAACCAAATACACCAATCCTATTTCAGATCTGATTCCTAGTGGAACCAAAACATTACTAAGAAGGATGTTAGGGCCATAGCTGAACTTTGAAGGAATATGGTGAAACCTGTCATGTTGGTATTTGCTGGTGGAGACGACATTCAGTAGGAAGGGACCACTAGAACAGCATGCTAGTTCTCCTAGGAAATGTTCTGTTGTAATGAAATTCTTCTTCTTGTTAGCACACACATTTGAGAAACTATGGATACTAAATTTAGAAACTAAATCTGAACTTCTGATGGGAGGTTTTGGATCTGGTTGGATTCAAAACAGCATGTGACCATCTTTATTTCTATGATAGAAAGACAGTCGGCAGGACTGTCAAACAACAGGCTTTATTAGTTACACAGTCCAGCCTACCACTTAGGAATAAAAATAAGTTGTTTATCAAACATTCACTTGACCCTCAATGGCTTAATAAAAATATCCCTTGATGGAAAAAAAAAGCATTTCACACAACTCTGAAGTTATTAAAGGTCTAAACCTAACAAAATCTCCAATTCTGTTTTGCTTTTCCTTCCCTTGCTAATGGTAACATTTCATCACACGTTTCACTTTGGACAAAGCATTGTCATTGCAAAAGTACTCTATAATGAGCTGCAACTCATGGTTCTGCATGTACACAGTGCTCTGGATTTATAAACTTTCCCTAATATTTACATTTGAAGATGTTATGAGAGTGACCGTCATGCATTTCCCACTTTTTGCTCACATCTTTTTTTCCAGAAGCAATATCCATAGGAATGACAGATACTTCTTTCTTCATGACATTTAGTGTTCTGGGAGGTGTGTGTGTGTATGTATATGTATGAGTAATTGGGATATGACTGAGATGAGAATAAAAGTAATAGGGGAAACAAGATATGAATGAACTTAAGGAAAGAAAGAGAGAGAGAGTGGTTATGCTTAGGAACACACTAATGTATGAGATGCAAACTTTAACTTTCAAGGATTTTATCTTCAGTAAATCCAGTATAATGTATAAAGTACAACATACAGAAAAAAGTGAACTAGAATTCTCTAGTGTTCATCGTGTGTTGAGAACTGTGCTACCCCACACGGTGGCTACTAGCCACAGATACCTAAACTTAAATTACTTAAAATTAAACAAAATAAAAAATTCAGTTAGTCATTAGACTAGCTATATTTTAAGTGCTCAGTAGAATGATGGACTTAGTAGACAGACCTAGTGCAGATACAGAACATTTCCATCTTCATGGAAAGCACTGTTGGACAGTGCTGGTCTAGAAAGTGTGAGCCATCATAGATCAACAGACATAACTACATGCTATCATCTGATGAAGCATATGGAAATTTCTCTGTCCTCCACCCCATTTTCTCTTTCTTTCAGGGACTTGAAATAGGAGGAAAAAAAACAACCCAACGGAACTACAAAAAAGCGAGAACAGACAAAGAGGACTGTTGTAAAAATAAGAAGCTTTGAAGAATCTGAAGCAGATGTTATGCTGGGAGCTAGTATGTACTATATACCACCTGTGCCCACTTAATTCCATCCAAAATCATTTCCTCCACAGTTACCATGAAGAGAGATGGAAATTCAAGGATCTAAGAATATTTGGTAGAAAGAAAGGGAAGAAGAAAGTGAGAGTAAGGCTAATTCAGATGTGGAGTTCATCTGCAGATGGGAATAATGATTTACTGCCAGTGGGTGCCCTGGACTCTGGGATAAGGCACAATTTTCTCTGCCTGGAGCTTCGTGAGTTGGCTGGACCACCATGCAAAGCCATTCCATATGTACATGTTTTAAGTAAGGAATTATATGTTAGCTACTGCTGAGATATATAGATAGATATATAGATAGATAGATAGATGATAGATAGATATAGATATGTGTGTGTGTGTGTTTGTGTGTGTGTGTGTGTGTGTGTGTGTGTGTGTGTGTGTGTGTGGCTTTGGTTAAGGGTATGGGGTAGAAACAAAAGTTTTACATGAAAATAGTTAAGACCCATTCTTTTAGCCCTCCAGCAACTTGTTTTCCTGCAGACATTTTACTGTATTTCAATGGTTCTGCGTCTGTCTCAGATAATATTTCTTTAACCCCGTCCTTACAGTGGCCTGCTCATTTTGTGACACAATTATTTTATTATCCCTGGTGAAAAGAGCTGCCAGTTTTAACTAGCAAGTTCTGAGTACTAAAGGTATTCTATTGCTGAACCCATAGAGACAGAGTGAATTATCTGATCAGTAACTTGAACTTCCTCTTCAAAAACAAATTGCCTGAAAAAGGATACATTCCTCAGAACATGCCATCATTTTTCTTCTGGAAAAGTTACTAGTTTCCATTAATGGGTGTAAATCATAAAATCTGACAGAATCGGAAAATAAACCATTTTGGAGTTGATGTGGATGACCCAGTATTTTACCAGGCTTGTGACAGTGGGAACTTTCTGGAAATTGAATAGGAAATATCAGCTGACTGAAAACACATCCTATCTGAAGGCTCAAATAGAGAATAAGTGCTGTCCCAGCTCTATGATTTGCTAGCATCTTTGATTGTTCTCTTGGCTTGGCATAATTCTTCTCTCTTTGCAGACGAGGGCTCATTTTTCACATTTTCTCAGGCAAAGTTTTCCCTTCTGACCCATAGAGAGAAACTTGAGATCATCAGCTTCAATTTCTATTTGATTCTCCACATTTGTAACTCCCATAGAGGGAAGATAAATGCTTCCTATGAAGACTGCAAGATGAACTTTTGGATATGAGGCACAAATTTCTTAGTTCATTCATTTAATTAATCTATTTATTCATTTGACATGTATGTGCTAGTTACTCTGCATGAAGATGAAAAAGATATAAATATTCTCTCTTTCTTGAAGACTACATTCTTTTTTTCTTTTTAAGATTTTATTTATTTGAGAGAGGGAGAGCAAGTACAAGCGGGGGAGCAGGAAGCAGAGGGAGAGGGAGAAGCAGTCTCCCCACTGAGCAAGGAGCCTGATGTGGGACTCAGTCCCAGAACCCTGGGACCATGACCCAAGCCAGAAGGCAGCTGCATAACAAACTGAGCCACTCAGGTGCCCCCTCTACATTCTAATAAAAGACAATGGCCAGAGATATTAGTTGCTTATTGCTGTTATAACAAATCACCACAAATTAAGTGGCTTAAAACTGTACAAGTTTATTATCTGGCAATTCTGTAGGTCAGAAGTCCAACACAGGTCTCATAAAGGCTAAAATCAAGGTGAATTTCTTCCTCTAGGCTGCAAGAGAGAATACATTTCTTTATTTTTTTTCCAGCTTCTAGAGGCCACCCATATTCCTTGACTCATGGCCTCCCTTCCTCCATCATCAAAGCCAACGACATCAGATCAAGTCCTTCTCGTGTCACATTCCTTTGACCTTTCCTTTGTTTCACATCTCTGTGACCACAGTGGGGAAGGGTTCTCAGCTTTTAAGATTCCCATGATTAGATTGGACCCACCAGGATAATCTCCCCATCGAAGCAGTAGCCTTAACCACAACTACAAAGTTCCTTTTCTCATGTAAGGAAATTTATTCACAGGTTCTGAGGATTAGGATGTGGACATCTTTGGGGGAGGGCATGATTTTGCCTACTGTACCAGGTAAACAAATAAAACTAAGGGAGCTACCTATTGTGGTAAGTGTTGCAAAAGCAACAAGGATGAGAGAGAATAAGAGGAGGGCCCCCACTGTAGATGGTGTAGTTAGGAAAAGCATTTCTGAAAAGGTGCTATTTAAGCTGAGCACTAAGTGGTGAGATGGAATCTCCCTCTCATTCGAGCAATGGGACTTGACTTGGTGATGTCACCATCTTCTTACAGATCCTACCCCCTGCTTACAGTTTTTGGCAGGGATGGAGGTCTGACTTAGGCTGGGCCATTCAGAACCTTCCCCTGAGATTTTAAAACTTGGTTGAAGCTTGGAAATATGAAGCCCTGGGGTAGCCATCAATCATATTTCTTGCCTTGTACAGAACCCTGATATGGGAGAAGGAAGAGGGCACATTTTTTGTGGATTCCTTTCACTGTATGTTTAAGAACCTAAAAAACCGATCTTAAGCAAAATGTGAACTATAATTCTTTGATTTTATGTTAGAAGTGTGATCGCTGAGGCTAGCTGCACCCCTACTCTTCTCAGGGTCCCATGAATCTTCCAATTTGCCTAAGATAGGTTTTTAGGTTTCTCTCATTTATAACCAAAAGAATCCTAAAGAATACAGTAGTAATTTTACTTTGAGAAACTGTGGTATACCTGAGACTCCTTCATCAAACTGATAAGCATTTTTAGAATCCATATAAAATGTTGTATCATTGGGTATTTATTTTTTCTTCCAAAATCACAAATACATATTCATAGCACATTCTGGATTGGCTTTACTCATTTGTCCAACTGGAATATACTTGTGATCTCTCCAAGTTTTTCTTTTTGCTTTTTTTAAAATTGTGAGATAGGGCATGCATAGCATATACATGTAAAATGTATAAGCACATTTTAAAGAATGTTAATAGATAGTAATAAAATGAGCAAACTTGCACTAACCAGCATAAGAACTGGACAATCCCAGTGAATTTGAACTTCCTATGTGCCCCTTCCTATATATCCATATCCTATATTCCTATCCATTCTTATATGGATCTCCTTTTCTCCTCCATGAAAGTAACCACTATCCTGTGTTTTCTGATAATCAGTCTCTCACTTTTCTTTAAAATATTACCATATAGAGCACCTGGCTGGCTTGGTCAGTAGAGTATGTGATTCCTGATCTCAGGGTTATGAGTTTGAACCCCATGTTGGGTGTAGGGAGCACTTAAAAATAAAATCTTAAATAAAACAAAATAAAATATTACCAAATACGTATTCCTAATTTTTGGTTCTTAATTTGCAATTAAAACATTTAGTTAATAGCCTCCTGCAAAATAAAATTCCTCTACTGATTGCTTTTTTGTTTGACATGGATTTTGAGACCAATTCACATTGATATGTATAGGCAGAATTCATTCTTGTTCACTGTTATATAGTTTACCAAGTTCTGAATGTACAGTTTCTTACACATTCTACTGTTGATGGGAAGTTAGATGGTTTCCAATTTTATGCTATTATAAATAATCATCTGGGGCATATGTGTAAGTTTTTCTCGAGTGCTTACCTAAGGGTGCAATAGTTGGAACATAAGAAAAGAGCATCTTTAGATATAATTCCAAATAGGTTTCCATAGTAGTTGCAGCATTTTGTAATCCAGCCAGTGCTATACAAGATCCAACATTGCTTCGTGTTCTGGCTAAAATTTGGTATTTTGAGACTTTATTATTATTATATTATGGAATTATTATTATTACTATTGTTATTATTAATCTGGTGGGTGTGAAATTCTGTCCCTTGAGATTTTAAATTAGATTTTAAATTAGATTTAAGGATATTGGTCACTTTTTTTAAGTTTTTATTTTTTTTACTTTATTTAAGCTTTATTTAAACATATGATGTAACCCCACCACCCTCACCCAACCCCTCTTCCCCCCACCCCCCTCAGTTTGTTTTATGACATTAAGAGTCTCTTTTGGTTTGTCTCCCTCCCGATCCCATCTTCTTTCATTTTTACTTTTCCTACCACCTTAACTCCCACCCCCGTTGCATCTCCACTTCCTCATATCAGGGAGATCATGTGATAGTTGTCTTTCTCCAGTTGACTTATTTCGCTAAGCATAATACGCTCTAGTTCCATCCATGTCGTCGCAAATGGTAAGATTTCATTTCTTTTGATGGCTGCATAGTATTCCATTGTACATATATACCACTTCTTCTTTATCCATTCATCTGTTGATGGACATCTAGGTTCTTTCCATAACTTGGCTATTGTGGACATTGCTGCTATAAACATTCGGGTACACGTGCCCCTTTGGATCACTACGTTTGTATCTTTAGGATAAATACCCAGTAGTGCAATTGCTGGGTCATAAGGTAGCTCTATTTTCAATTTTTTGAGGAACCTCCATGCTGTTTTCCAGAGTGGTTGCACCAGCTTGCATTCCCACCAACAGTGTAGGAGGGTTCCCCTTTCTCCACATCCTCGCCAGCATCTGTCATTTCCTGACTTGTTCATTTTAGCCATTCTGACTGGTGTGAGGTGGTATCTCATTGTGGTTTTGATTTGTATTTCCCTGATGCCCAGTGATGTGGAGCACTTTTTCATGTGTCTGTTGGCCATCTGGATGTCTTCTTTGCAGAAATGTCTGTTCATGTCCTCTGCCCATTTCTTGATTGGATTATTTGTTCTTTGGGTGTTGAGTTTGCTAAGCTCTTTGTAGATTTTAGATACTAGCCCTTTATCTGATATGTCATTTGCAAATATCTTTTCCCACTCTGTCAGTTGTCTTTTGGTTTTGTTGACTGTTTCCTTTGCTGTGCAAAAGCTTTTGATCTTGATGAAGTCCCAATAGTTCATTTTTTCCCTTGCTTCCCTTGCCTTTGGCGTTGTTCCTAGGAAGAAGTTGCTGCGGCTGAGGTCGAAGAGGTTGCTGCCTGTGTTCTCCTCAAGGATTTGGATGGATTCCTTTCTCACGTTGAGGTCCTTCATCCATTTTGAGTCTATTTTCGTGTGTGGTGTAAGGAAATGGTCCAATTTCATTTTTCTGCATGTGGCTGTCCAATTTTCCCAACACCATTTGTTGAAGAGGCTATCCTTTTTCCATTGGATGTTCTTTCCTGCTTTGTCGAAGATTAGTTGACCATAGAGTTGAGGGTCTATTTCTGGGCTCTCTATTCTGTTCCATTGATCTATGTGTCTGTTTTTGTGCCAGTACCATACTGTCTTAATGATGACAGCATTGTAGTAGAGCTTGAAGTCGGGAATTGTGATGCCACCAACTTTGGTTTTCTTTTTCAATATTCCTTTGGCTATTCGAGGTCTTTTCTGGTTCCATATAAATTTTAGGATTATTTGTTCCATTTCTTTGAAAAAATTGGATGGGATTTTGATAGGCATTGCATTAAATGTGTAGATAGCTTTAGGTAGCATAGACATTTTCACAATATTTATTCTTCCAATCCATGAGCATGGAACATTTTTCCATTTCTTTGTGTCTTCCTCAGTTTCTTTCATGAGTACTTTATAGTTCTCTGAGTATAGATTCTTTGCCTCTTTCGTTAGGTTTATTCCTAGGTATCTTATGGTTTTGGGTGTAATTGTAAATGGGATTGACTCCTTAATTTCTCTTTCTTCTGTCTTGTTGTTGGTGTAAAGAAATGCAACTGATTTCTGTGCATTGATTTTATATCCTGACACTTTACTGAATTCCTGTACAAGCTCTAGCAGTTTTGGAGTGGAGCCTTTTGGGTTTTCCACATAGAGTATCATATCATCTGCAAAGAGCGATAGTTTGACTTCTTCTTTGCCGATTTGGATGCCTTTAATTTCTTTTTGTTGTCTGATTGCTGAGGCTAGGACTTCTAGTACTATGTTGAATAGCAGTGGTGATAGTGGACATCCCTGCCGTGTTCCTGACCTTAACGGAAAAGCTCTCAGTTTTTCTCCATTGAGAATGATACTTGCCGTGGGTTTTTCATAGATGGCTTTGATAATATTGAGGTATGTGCCTTCTATCCCTACACTTTGAAGAGTTTTGATTAGGAAGGGATGTTGCACTTTATCAAATGCTTTTTCAGCATCTATTGAGAGTATCATATGGTTCTTGTTCTTTCTTTTGTTGATGTACTGTATCACATTGATTGATTTGCGGATGTTGAACCAACCCTGCTGCCCTGGAATAAATCCCACTTGGTCGTGGTGAATAATCCTTTTAATGTACTGTTGGATCCTATTGGCTAGTATTTTGGTGAGAATTTTCACATCTATGTTCATCAAGGATATTGGTCTGTAATTCTCTTTTTTGATGGGATCCTTGTCTGGTTTGGGGATCGAGGTGATGCTGGCCTCATAAAATGAGTTTGGAAGTTTTCCTTCCATTTCTATTTTTTGGAACAGTTTCAGGAGAATAGGAATTAATTCTTCTTTAAATGTTTGGTAGAATTCCCCTGGGAAGCCATCTGGCCCTGGGCTTTTGTTTGTTTGGAGATTTTGGATGACTGTTTCAATCTCCTTAGTGGTTATGGGCCTATTCAGGTTTTCTATTTCTTCCTGGTTCAGTTTTGGCAGTTTATATGTCTCTAGGAAAGCATCCATTTCTTCCAGATTGTCAAATTTGTTGGCATATAGTTGTTCATAATATGTTCTTATGATTGTTTGTATTTCTTTGGTGTTTGTTGTGATCTCTCCTCTTTCGTTCATGATTTTATTTATTTGGGTCCTTTCTCTTTTCTTTTGGATAAGTCTGGCCAGGGGTTTATCAATCTTATTAATTCTTTCAAAGAACCAGCTCCTAGTTTCATTGATTTGTTCTATTGTTTTTTTGGTTTCTATTTCATTGATTTCTGCTTTGATCTGTATTATTTCTCTTCTCCAGCTGGGTTTAGGCTTTCTTTGTTGCTCTCTCTCGAGTTCCTTAAGGTGTAGGGTTAGGTTGTGTATTTGAGACCTTTCCTGTTTCTTGAGATAGGCTCGTATCGCTATATATTTTCCTCTCAGGACTGCCTTTGCTGTGTCCCACAGATTTTGGACCGTTGTGTTTTCATTATCATTTGTTTCCATGGTTTTTTTCAATTCTTCTTTAATTTCCTGGTTGACCCATTCATTTTTTAGAAGGATGCTGTTGAGTCTCCATGTATTTGTGCTCTTTCCACATTTCCTCTTGTGATTGAGTTCTAGCTTCAGAGCATTGTGGTCTGAAAATATGCAGGGAATGATCCCAATCTTTTGATACCTGTTGAGACCTGATTTATGACCCAGGATGTGATCTATTCTGGAGAATGTTCCATGGGCACTAGAGAAGAACGTGTATTCTGTTGCTTTGGGGTAGAATGTTCTGAATATTCTGTGATGTCCATCTCGTCCAGTGTGTCATTTAAGACCTTTATTTCCTTGTTGATCTTTTGCTTGGATGATCTGTCCATTTCAGTGAGGGGTGTATTAAAGTCTCCAACTATTATTGTATTCTTGTCAATGTGTTTCTTTGATTTTGTTATTAATTGGTTTATATAGTTGGCTGCTCCCATGTTAGGGGCATAGATATTTAAAATTGTTAGATCTTCTTGTTGGACAGACCCTTTGAGTATGATGAAGTGTCCTTCCTCATCTCTTATTATAGTCTTTGGCTTAAAATCTAATTGATCTGATATAAGGATTGCCACCCCAGCTTTCTTCTGATGTCCATTAGCATGGTAAATTGTTTTCCACCCCCTCACTTTCAATCTGGAGGTGTCTTCAGGTCTAAGATGAGTTTCTTGTAGGCAGCATATTGATGGGTTTTGGTTTTTTATCCATTCTGAAACCCTGTGTCTTTTGATTGGGGCATTTAGCCCATTTACATTCAGGGTAACTATTGAGAGATATGAATTTAGTGCCATTGTATTGCCTGTATGGTGATTGTTACTGTATAATGTCTCTGTTCCTTTCTGGTAATACTTTTAGGGTCTCTCTTTGCTTAGAGGACCCCTTTCAATATTTCCTGTAGAGCTGGTTTGGTGTTTACAAACTCTTTCAGTTTTTGTTTGTCCTGGAAGCTTTTAATCTCTCCTTCTATTTTCAATGATAACCTAGCTGGATAAAGTATTCTTGGCTGCATGTTTTTCTCGTTTAGTGCTCTGAATATATCATGCCAGTTCTTTCTGGCCTGCCAGGTCTCTGTGGATAAGTCTGCTGCCAATCTAATATTTTTACCATTGTACGTTACAGACTTCTTGTCCCGTGCTGCTTTCAGGATTTTCTCTTTGTCGCTAAGACTTGTAAATTTTACTATTAGGTGGCGGGGTGTGGGTCGATTCCTATTGATTTTGAGAGGTGTTCTCTGGGCCTCCTGGATTTTGATGGTTGTTCCCCTTGCTGTATTAGGGAAATTCTCTACAATAATCCTCTCCAGTATACCTTCTGCTCCTATTTCTCTTTCTTCTTCTTCTGGAATCCCAATTATTCTAATGTTGTTTCGTCTTATGGCATCACTTATCTCTCGAATTCTCCCCTCGTGGTCCAGTAGTTGATTGTCTCTCTTTTGGTCTGCTTCATTATTCCCTGCCATTTGGTCTTCTATATCACTAATTCTGTCTTCTGCCTCATTTATCCTAGCAGTAAGAGCCTCCATTTTTGATTGCACCTCATTAATAGCTTTTTTTATTTCAACTTGATTAGACTTTATTTCTTTTATTTCTCCAGAAAGGGTTTTTATTTCTCCTGACAGGGTTTCTCTAATATCTTCCATGCCTTTTTTGAGCCCAGCTAGGACCTTGAGAATCGTCATCCTGAATTCCAGATCTGACATATTACCAATGTCTGTATTGATTAGGTCCCTAGCCTTCGGTCCTGTCTCCTGCTCTTTTTTTTGTGGTGAGTTTTTCGGCCTTGTCATTTTGTCCAGATAAGAATCCGCTGTTCTCCTTGTTAAGTGAACTTGGTCTTGGCTGTATTTCTTTGATCTTCTGGGGGAGGGGCCTGTTGTAGTGATTCTCAGGTGTCTTTGCCCCAGGTGGAGTTGCACCGCCCTTACCAGGGGCCGGGCTAAGAAATCCTCTCAGGTTTGCTTTCAGGAGCTTTTGTTCCCTGAACGCGCTTTCTGTAGAGTTCTGGAGGACGGGAATGACAATGGTGGCCTCCCAATCTCCGGTTCAGAGGAGCCGAGAGCTAGGGGCCCCAGTCTTCAGTGCGCCTTCAGAGAAAAGCATTTAATCCCTCCAGTCTCCCTAGCCCACGTTTGCGCCAGAGAGTGCGCGCGCGCGTCCGCCCGCAGACACCGCGCGCCCGCAGACCGCGCTCAGAGAAAATCGTGCGTAATCAGTCCCGTCTCACTGGCTTCTGGGAGTGCTCCGAGCTCACCCAGCCTGTGACCAAGCGTCTCTGTCTCTGGCAGAGTCCCACCTGGAGTCTCCGGACCCCGTAGATCCCTGAGCTCTCCCGGGTCGGAGTCTCCCTGGATCTTGTGGGGACCCCTCGCACAGAGCACCGGCCAGTGCCACAGAGCACCGGTCCGTGTCACAGACCACTAGGAAATCTCGGGTCTGTCTCCGCAGCCGACTTCCCCGCTCTAATACCTGTGAGCTCTGCGACACTCAGACACCCCCGATCCTTCTGTGACCCCGTGGGACCTGAGTCCACGTTGTCCCCGTGAGGTCTTCACCCCAGTTTAGCCTCTGGAGTGATGTCCGTCCGTGGAGCCGACTTTTAAAAGTTCTGATTTTGTGCTCCATTGTTCCGCTGCTTGCCGGGAGCCGGCCCCTCCCCCGGGGTCTATCTTCCCGTCGCGTTGGATTCACTTCTCCGCTGATCCTAACTTTCAGAAAGTGGTCGATTTTCTGTTTCTAGAATTGTTGTTTTTCTTCTCTTCGATCTCCTGTTGGATTTGTAGGTGTTCGGAATGGTTTGATAGGCTATCTAGCTGATCTCCTGCTGGCTGATGTCGTCTCAGCCTCCTACTTCTCCGCCATCTTGACTCCTCCCTATTGGTCACTTTTTGCATGTTTGTGGGAGAGGCATGATGTTTTTTCTGTAAAAGCATGTCCATGTGAGGACATTATATACTATGGAATTGAACTATTTGTCAGTTTATTTGTGTTGCAATATTTCACTCAGCTTGCATGTTACCTTATTACAATATTATATTTCTTAACAAGCAGAAATTCTTTTTGGTATTGTTATTTTTTCCCCCAAATATTTATTTATTTATTTATTTATTTATTTATTTATTTAACAGAGAGAGAGAGAGAGATCACAAAGACAGGCAGGCAGAGGGTGGGGGAAGCATGCTCCCCACTGAACAGAGAGCCCAATGTGGGGCTGGATTCCAGGACCCTGAGATCATGACCTGAGCCAAAGGCAGAGGCTTTAACCCACTGCGCCACCCAGGTACCCCTTATTTATTATTATTATAATATTTTTTAATTGAAGTGAATTTTACATAACACAAAAGTTAAATTTAAATTTAATAATTCAGCGAGATTTAGCACATTCACCATGTTGTGCAACCATCACCTCTGTCTAGGTCCAGAATTTTCATCACTCCCAAAAGGAAACTTCATACTCATTTTAGTTGCTCCCCATTCTCCCACCCCCAGGCCTAGCAACCCCCAGTTGGATGTTTATTCTTAATTTTAATGTAGTAGAATTTGTAGGCTTTGCATTCTTCAGTCTTCTGTTTATCCCTTCACCAATGCCACCTTGTCTTCATTACTGGAACTTCCTAAAAAGTCTTATTATCTGGTAGGGTTAGTTTCTTTAGTAGTATTTTGATTATTATTTGCTATCCTTATAAATTTTAGAAGTTTCACAAAAACCCTCCTGGGATTCTAATTGGAACTGTATTTTATCTAGAGCTTAATTTGGGGACAGTTATCATCTTTAAAATATTATCCCTACTGATGAACATGATTGGTTCTTATGTGATTTATGTGATCTCTTTATGTGATCTCTTTTATGGCTTTCAAATTATAAAACTATCCATATAATGGTCTTTCCCAAAATATGTTAGATATATTTCTGTATATCTTGTGTTTTTATTGATCTTCTAAATTGTATTTTTTAAATTATGTTTTCTGTTTATTACTCGTATATAAAATCCAACTGGCTTTCATTTATTAATGTTACATTTAGCAAACTTGCTTAATCTTCTTTTAAGATTGAATATATTATTTGAAGATTCCTTACATTTTTAACATATACAGTCTTATACAATTCTTAGACAATATCCTTAGACAATATACTTTCATACAATATATGAAAAAATAGGTAAAAATTAGAAACAACATTTTTCATTTTTCTCAAATAGCTCTTTCTCATAATACCAATGAAACAGGATATTTTTGTTTATTTCCAATACTTTTTTTTCATTTTAAAAAGTTTTTTATATAATTTACTAGATCATCCAATAAATGTGTTTTACTTGACATTAAAAGAAATCATTTTAATACTGAGTGGATGTTTGCTCTAGGTTTATCATACATATGTTTGGTCAAATTTAGGACAATTCTCTTTTCTGACAGGCTTCTTAAAATTACTATTATTAATGAAGGTTGAATTTTGTTGAATCCCCTTTCTACATCTATGGTGATCATCTGATTTTTTTTTTATTCTTTTAATGTAATAAGTTATATGAATACATTTTTCTACTATTGAGCCAAACTTGCATTCCTGGAATAAATTTGGGTTAGTCATTGGGTATTATCTCTTTTATGCAATGCTAGATTCAGCTTAAAAATATTTGTTTAGATTTTTAATATATATGTATGAATGAGATGACCTATATATATTTTTTAATTTCTAAAGGTTTATTTATTTGAGAGGGAGAGAGAGCAAGCATTAGCAGGGCGACAGGGAGAACAAGATAGAGAGAGAACCTCCAGCAGACTCCCTGCTCAGTGCAGAGCCCAAGGAGATCCATCTCACAACCCTGAGAACATGACCAGAGCTGAAATTAAGAGTCTGATGCTTAACACACTGACACACCCAGGTGCCCCAGACGTATGTATTTTCTTTTCTCTTTTTTTCTTTTTCTTTCTTTGTTTTGATAATAAGTTTATACTAGTCTCATGACCCAAGTTGGCAAGTATCAGCTATTGCTGTAGTAATAACTCTATTATTTCCATGGCTTGTAGTATCATTTATTTTTTGCTCATGTTATCTGCTATATTGTAATTTTTATTGTCTTGGTTCAATTGGGCTTTGCTCCAATTTCCCTTTCATTCTAGAAACCAGGCTGAAAAAGCAACTCATATTTGGCATGTGCTCTGTTCACAACTGAGGCTAGGAGCATTAGAGGCATGAGTCAAACCAAATGTGACAGACATCACATTTTCTCATTTCTCAGTGGCCAAAGCAAGTCACATGACCAAGTCGGCATCAATGAGGTGAGACTATATTCTGTCCCTTAGAGAAGTTTGACAATGACAGAATGGGAACGAGTAGTTGTTAATAAATAATAGCCTAGTATAGTCAAAACTTTTGGTAACAAAAATTTTCTTCTTTCTACACGTAAAATACACTCATCAAGACATTGAAAAATCTCATTTAATTATGGTATTAGGCTTTTAGTCTGGGCTCTAGTGACCTACATCTTGTCTAGAGTCATGTCCCTTACTTCTGGGACCTAAGTACAAAAAGGGCATCCTAAGTGCATCTCCCTTGCACCATCTATAATAGTGGAACAGTTAGTAGAATCTAAATAAATAACCTCATTAGAAAGAAGAATTGGAAATTCATAATTTTTAGTAGTCCATAGCAATTCTGAAATTCCTCTGAGAAAATGCAGTGAACTCCACTACTCTGTAGGGAGGAAGCATTTCTTGATTAGACTGTGGTTGTTGTTCTTGGGAGCAGTTCCCCAGTCCACAGTTCGCTTTGGCTCTTACCTGAACTGTTTGGATCATCCCTCCTCATAGTTTTCCTCAGCCACATCTGAAGAGGGGCTTTCTCAGTCTACTGCCTGTCTATAAGATGTTTGCAGCCCAGCTGTATTGAAAAATCACAGCCTCTTGTAATCCAAATTGTTGGCATTTTTGGAAACAATTCTTTCAGTATTTAAAAAAAAATGATTCTCTTCACTGTGTAAAATGAGGCATGCTATTTTCTCTGTGAGACTTCCCTCTAAACATAATTATAGTCCTTTGAGCTTAACAGGATGCTTGTCTTAGTCTTACTCCCTGAACCATTCTAATTGAAGAGGGTTTATAGGGACCCATCTTAATCCACTCAAAGGACATAACAAAGGTGTGGCAACCAGGATTTTTATTTCGTGTTCTTCCAGACTGTATAATAATGGTCACAATCTTAGCCCTGGGACTCTGTGCAAATTTCAAAGTGATTTACCAACTGGAGATGAGCCATAGGTGTAAATTTCAACCCTTCACTTCCTGTTCTCTCTCAGTTCTCATTTTCCATTTTACTTCTGCAATAACTTGAAAAGCAGCAATATACCTAATAAACTTGCAAGTTGAGCAGAGAAGTTTTGAGACAAAGCATGCCTCCAGAAAGAACATTTATATCACTTTTGTTGAATTTTATGTATATTATAAGTTTTGTGTATGTTAAGCTTTATGTAAGTCATTTATATGTGTATGGAATTTATTTAGTTTATTTACATTTTACATTTATTTTCATAATAGTTTCTTTATATTCTTTCACATAAAATGTAATCTCTGTAATGGTTATGATCAATTACCACTAATAGTACTTATCTGTGCTTTCTATTCCTTTTTCTTAATTAATCTTGCTGAAGGCAGCCAATTTTATTAGTCTTTCCAAAACGCCAACTTTGGGTGTGTTGTTCCTTTGTAGTATATCTTTACTTTCCATTTCACTAATTTTTGTCCTTATTATTACAATTTCCCTTTTTAAAAATTAATTTGTCATTCTTTTCTTACTTCGTAAGTTGGATGCCTTGTCCTTTTTGCATTTCTTTTCACTAATGTGTGAATTTAAGCCTATAAATTTTCCTCTAAGTGCCATTGTGGCTGCATGTCAGACTATCATATGCAATTTTAAAAAGTCTTTGCTTTTTTTCCTAATTGCCATTATGGTTTCTCCTTTAATCCATGAATTATTTGGAAGTGTATTTAAATGCACAAATGTATGTGTTTTTAAATTCTTTTCCTTATTGGTTTATATTTTGTTATTCAGAGAATATATGTGTTTAGTATTGATTCACTGAATATTATTGAACTTTGCTTTGCAGCAAAGAATCATTTTTTGCAAATGTTTCACATGAGCTGATAAAGAATAAACACCCACAAAAAGACATGTATAAGAATGCTTATATCAGTTTACTCATAAAAGCCCAAACTGGCACAGTCATTCATCAATCCATCAATAGGAAAATAGATAAAGAGTGGAATATTCATACAATGGAACACCATTTAACAATAAAAAGGGGTGACATGCAATTCATGCAAAAATATAAATGAATTTCAAAAATGTTATTCTGAAAGAAGCCTAACATGGGAATACATAAAAAGTGCAAAAGAGTAGGATTCCTTCTATATGAAATTCTAGAACTGGCAAAAAATAGTCTCCACTGGGGGAAAAAAAAAAACGAAAACATGGTTACTCTAGAGGGGGGATGGGAGAATGGGGATTGACTAGAAAGGGACATGATAGACTTTTCTTGGGAGATGTTCCATATCTTTTTTTTTTTTTAAGATTTTTTATTTGTTTGACAGAGACAGAGATCACAAGCAGGCAGAGAGGCAGGCAGAGAGAGAGGGGGGGGGGAAGCAGGCTCCCCGCTGAGCAGAGAGCCCGATGCGGGGCTCAATCCCAAGACCCTGGGATCATGACCTGAGCCAAAGGCAGGGGCTTTAACCCACTGAGCCACCCAGGCGCCCCAGATGTTCCATATCTTGATAGGGGATTGAACTACAGTTGTGAGAATTTATTACATTGTACTTTTAAGGTTTACCCGTTTTTAAATGTCTGAAGATGTCTATTTTACTGTTGCTTTTGAAGGTCAGTTTAACTAGATATACAATTTTGAATCAACAGTTCATTTATACCCAGTACTTTGAAGATATTATTCTATTAATTTTGGACTTCATTGTCACTGTTGAGAAGTCATCTGTTATTCTGGTTATTGTACTTCTGTAAAATTTATTTGGCTGATTTTACTGCTTTTTCTTTAGTGTTTTGTGCTTTCTCCGTGGATGAATCTAGATTTCTTTTTACCCATTCTGTTGAGTCTATGGGTTTCTTAAATCTGAGTCTGACATTGTTCATGCATTCTAGAAAATGCTCTGCCATTATTCTTTGAAAGACTGCCCTCCTCATTTTCAGTATTAGCTTCCCTTAGAACTCCAGTTAGATTTCATGATACTCTCTTCATTTATTCTTTACTTTGTTGCTGCAACTCTGAACAATATCTTCTAAACATTCTTACAATTCTTTAATTTTCCTCTCATTTCTATCTAATCCACCATTCAGCTCTTTTCCTGAGTTTTTAGTTTGAATTATCACATTTTTAACTGGAAGAATTTATATTTGGTTCTTTTAAAATTCTGTTTGGTTATTTTCTTGAGAAATTAGTATTATTCTGTTATGCTTTTACTACTTTTACAATTTCTTTAAACATATAAAATAAACTTATTTTATATTGGATAGATGATAATTCCAGTATTTATGGTCTTTGGGTGTCAGATTATGCCATTTTTTTTGGTTTCTACTTACTTCCACTCATTGTGTTTGTCTCCTCATGTTTTGTTATTTTTGTATATCAACACAGGTTCCTTGAACATAAGAATTTTTGACATCTGGTTTTTAAATGTTTTTCATGAAGTATTTGTTTGATTATGCTTGATGCCTGGAGACACTACTTATCAAGGATAATTTTAAATTTCCAGCTTGAGGTTTTAGAAATGGTCTCAAACATATATAAGTATAGTCTTGTAGTTGACAATTCTTAGGAGAGACATTTTTCTTTTTCTATTTAGCAAAAATCCAAAGCCAAGACCAGCAATTATCCTCTCTGCCTCCTGCTCTAGGACAGGTTTTTCCTAGTCTAACCTTCAAGTGTCTGGACTTCAAGTGGTGCTCTCTGGTGTGACTTTACAGATTTTGTTTTCTGTCTGCTATATGTTTGGCCCTTTAAATCCCAGATGATAGGCTATCGAGGATCGCCAGATACTTCCAGGGAAACTATTTTTTCTTGCACTAGCACTCCTCCCTGGATTTATACATGTTCTGGATGATGTCCTTTCACAAATTGCATTTTATTATTCAAAACAAATAATGATAGAAATTATTAACATGAGAGATTTTGTTGTCATTTGAATATCAAGTGGTTCCTTTTCTTTAAGTTTGGCAGGAAAAAAATCCTTATATTTAGGCATGTATGATAACTTGACTTTTTCATTTAAGTTTTTTTCTTATATTCTAGACATAGTTTATACTTTAAAATGATGAAAGTATTTATGTTAGGGATATATTATCATTGCTCTACCTTTGTTCTTATTTTCGAAGCTAAAGGTTGGCTAAGGAAAGCAGTGACTATTGCATCCTCTCCCTACCAAACACACACACACACACACACACACACACACACACACACCACCGCCGCCACCACCACTAAAACCACTCCCTTAGCCAGTAAAAATAAACATAAATCTAATTAAAAACCATGTGCCTACTCTGAAAACACAGCTTCAAGATAAATCTCTTGGCCTCCCCTTTTAGCCAGATTGCCATCTCTAAATATCTTAAACCTTCCTTTATAAAATGTTGGAGCCTATACTGTTCTTTCTGTTTCTGCCTTTAAATTCTCTCAAACTTTGGTTGTTGGATAGCCCTCCTCTATTGATTTTGGATCAGTTATTTTTGCTTGCATGGAAATTTTAAATTGCTCTTCTCTTACATCCACAAATATGAGGAATTTCTTTTGGATTTTCAGTTTTTTAGTGATGTTTCTTCCACAACCAGTTCTGCTGTCATTCCATAGATATTACCTACTTCTAAAGAAATATGTTTGATTTAGATTCATTTGGACCATGCCAAATTGATTTTCTTCATTTCATATAAAATAACTGATTTTACCTCACTCTTTCCTCAAAATCTAGAGATCATCACTACTAAAACACCACCAGTAGAGTGACATAGGGAAGGAGGGCATTTAACAGAGCATTCACACAGGAAGACCTTACAGAGGGTAAGTACCTTTTTCTTTATTGTATATTGTACCTGTTTAAAACAACAACAACAAGCAAACAAACAAATAAAAAAACCCTTTTGTTTAAGATGTGTAGATAAGTGTAGGACCAAAGGTCCAAGGTCCTTCAAATTTCATGGGTTAAAGAGAGAGTATATTCACTAGAAGGATGGAAGTAGGAGAATGTATTCATTAGAAGAGTTGAATTCTCTTCCACTCACCCAGGGCTGGGGCACCTTCCATCAGGTAATGAGGGGAAACAAGAGGATGTTAAAAAGATATATATGGAACTTTGGATCTCTTCCTCTAACTTATGTATATACTATTTCTACACATTTTTGGAATAAAGACTCTTTAAATTAAAATTTTAAATGTGGATAAAGTAAGAAAAGTAAGTGTCCCTGTTCTGCACCCCTTTCTACTTCGTTCCCAATGGGTAATCTCTGATAACAATTTAATGTAACATTGTAGATATATTTATGCATTTATCTATCCACTTAATATATTTTAACTCATTTAATCCTCACATAACTCTGAAGTAGTACTATTATTACCCCCATTTTCCAATACCAAAAATGAGGCACTGTATGTAAGATAACTTGTCCTAAGTGTCAACCTATTAAGTGGTAGGGCTGCCATTTTAACTCAGTTTGACTGCATTTTCTGCTCTTGACTCTTTGTTAAACTATCTTTGAAATTTATTGTGAAGTTTTGTTATTATCTACATAAAGGTTTACAACTGTTGGTGCCTTTTTTTTTGGTGTATTTTACCTATGTCAAATAAAGTATCCTCTTTATTCCCTTTAATGCCTTTGCATTTCATTTAGTATTTTTATTGTCACATTGATTTCTTCTTGCTAGTATTTGTTATGGTATATCTACTTCTATTACTTATCTTTAGCCATTTAAAAATAATTTGGTCTTGGTTGTGCCTGTCAGCAAAGAGATAGATTTTCTTTTTACCCAAAACTAAGAGTCACTATTTGTTAATAGAAGTTCTGATTCATTTATTGAATAAAGAGTTTAATATTTATTGCATTATGTACTTGTTCATGAAAATTCTTCTTTTTCAAAATAACTCTTGCTTGCTGTTTCTTTTTTATTTCTTACCTTTTGAATTGAAATTTTTTCTTTATTTCTTTTTTTCCTAATTGTTTTGAACTTATGTATTCTATTTTCTAGGACTTTTAATATTCATAATTTAAATGTGTTGACTTTAAAAATTGATCTCTAGATTTAACCAGTTTCTACATTTTCCCCATCATCTTATTTATTTCCATCTCTCTCTCCACACATATTGTGGTCACCCTGTAGAAGTGGCATGGATCTCCCACCCAAAATTTGGTTTTGGATATCAAGACTAATGACACCACACACCCATCAAGATGGGTGCAACAAAAGCAAGAAGAAAAGCAAGGAAAGAAGAATGGTTTGATTTTCATTATGGCTAGGGATTGGAGCTTGAGGAAGGATTCTTGCACATTGCAGTAGCTTATGCAGTTTAAATTTCCTGCCAAAACCAAAGGAGAGAGATAATCTTAGCTTTCTTATCAGTTTACCCAGTTGTGGAGCAGAACAAAAAGGGAGAGAGGTGGGATAAATATCAAAAATAAAATCAGATTCCTTATTACAACCCCTCCCATGTTGAGATCACTTGGGACTTTAGTTCTTGATTGTTAATAATTATGTTTTCCATGTATATTGGAAAATAGGAATATGATTTTTTTTGCTCATTACCATCTCTGATGGCTGATATCTTCTTACTCTTCTTTGACTCATTTTTCATTTTGTTAGAATATATTTTTTCCTGCAATAGTCTGTAGATGATAAAGTTACTGAATGCTAGTTTTGCAAGATCAAGACTTAACTACACAACAGATTTTTCTCAGAACCTTAATCCTGTAGCCTCTTTTGGCATCTATTTTGCCAATGAGAACTCAGACTCTAATCTGATTTTTGTTTCTAGTTTTAGCTTCATAAATCCCCTCTAGAAGCTGTATTCTTGTATTCTAAAGTTTCCCTCTTGTTTTATAGGTATTTCTAAAAATTCTTGTTATTTATTCTATTTGGCACTCAGTGAGCTATTTAATCTGAAGTCCTAATATTTTTTCCAGTTCTAGTCTTACTGCCCATTAATTTGCTTTTCATCTATATTAATATTGTTATTTGGTTCATAATCAGATATTTTAATTTTGATATTAATTTTTTTAGTTTTTAGAGTTGCTTATTTTTCATGTTTATAACTTTTTTTGGAATCTCTCCAAGGATACTCAAGGTATTTACCTTAAAGCTTTTGTGCAGGTGTGCTTACTTTGTTAGCTTCATTTCCTCAAGAGTTAGTTCTTCTGCTCTTTCATCTTTTCCATGATGTTGGATTCCCTTAATGTTCATAAAGTTTTAATTGCTTGCTTATATTTATGTTTGAAAATACATCTTTGCTTTTGTAGAGATCCTGGCCTTGATATAAAAACACATTTTCTATGGTCTCCAGGTATGGGTTGGATGTGCTTCTAGATGGGATACACCCATAACTTATAATTTCGTGGGTAGAAGCTTTTCTACTTTTCCTAATTCTTTGGCTATTTGAACCACTGTCTTGTCTCTTTGGCCCAAACACCACACCATCTGCTTCAGTTTGAAGGTAAATGACAATCACACATACTGCTTAGATTAAGTGAGGGTCAGAGGAAAGCCAAATGCCGTGCTGCTTCATATACATTGTCTCATCTATTTAAATTTACACTTGTCATATGGCTCTAGCTCTTTATTTTTTTAGTCTAGTTAGGTATGTAAATATACATATTTTTTCTAATTTCTAAGAGCCTGGGCCCAGACACTCATCTTGAACAATCTCCATTGTCCTACATTTTAGCCTGTTGCATTTTGGGTTTCCATGTGAGATTTCACTCACAAACAAGTGAATTTGTAAACAAACCTTTAAAAATCTCTTCAAACATGATCCTATATCCATTAATAATTTCATTCTATGACCAGTTTGCTGATGACTTGTATTATGCTTTGTACATTTCTACATTCTTATTAATGATAATATTAATGTATGTCAAATCAACATTTTTTGAGAGGCAGTTATTAAGAAGAAAACTTTCAATTAATGCAAGAATATTTAAATAGACCTA
This sequence comes from Taxidea taxus jeffersonii, assembly GCA_003697995.1. Lineage (NCBI taxonomy): Eukaryota > Metazoa > Chordata > Mammalia > Carnivora > Mustelidae > Taxidea > Taxidea taxus. The sequence continues at coordinate 8,476 of RCUC01143798.1, read as the reverse complement.
ATGATAATGAGTTGCATTTATAAAAGGAAATTCTCTTTAATGAAAACTGACATTAGTTTCTTACATACCTTGATCTTGTGGTGTTATACTTATAAGCTTAGATGTGGTTCAAGTCCTGGGAAAACTCAAAAAGAGTCTGAGTTCAGAGTGCAATCTCCCTATCTTGTAAGAGTTTTAATAATACACTATACTAGTTCAGATCAGGTTTAGCAGATAATCACATGTGGTACAATGCAACTACTGGTGTGGCTAAGACACAGAACTTCTTAAACATGTAAGAAGCCGTACTTTATTCAATCTGCAGTGTTCTGCACTGCACTATAAGCAACATTGGACAGGGAGGTGATTTTCTATTATTTGACTGGGGTGGGTGGAATAATTTTAATTGCTAAGAAATCGCATTTTCATTGTAAAGCAATTCAAGTTATAGCAGATTCATAATGCAGCTATTGTAAAAATGACATTTCAGTGACATTTCTGTGAGAAGAACATGGTGATTTTGCAAATGATATGGTGAGGGCATAGCAGTTTTGTGAATAACACATTTTCACAATACGTGTGCTGGGAGCATAAATAATGATGATGGCAATAATATTAATAATAATGGCATTCCATGAGGGAAAACCTTTTATCACTGCAATTCTGAAGTTCTTTAACTCACACCTATCCACTTTACACTCCACTCAAATAATTGCTCTTGACTCTTTTTGATGGAAGGGAACAGAGGAACCAAGTAGTTGCCCAACCCTGTAACAAATTAATGGCAAACATAGAATCAGAACTCTATTTTCTTTTAAAAAGTCTTTGGGGATGACTCACCAGAATGAGTATCATACAGGTACTAGAAATGATATTGTTCTGATTTTATTGTAAATGTATTTCCATCGGTTCCTTAGGTAGGTTGTAGGTGAGTAATTATCATCTTCTCTTTTCATGTGCATAAAAGAAAATATAGCATTGTTTTATTTCAGGATAAACTGAGTTGCTCATTTCAAATATGCTTATAAAATATTCTAATAAGTTAAACAGGTAAGCTGCTTTTGTTAGCCTGAAGACATATTATTCCCACAGTAGATATGTCATCACCATTTTATTTTCATAATGTCATTATCATGTCATTAATATAGAAATTTCTCATCTTTTCCTCTACATATATTTTAAGAGAAAAATAGTTCCTTAGCAACTATATTTTCAGTGATGGGAAAAAAAGAATTGGAGTGATGGTTGCCAGAAAGCCACGTGGTCAGCATTCTGCCATGAGGGTCACCAACATAATTTATTAAACACATTATAAGCCAGAGAAAAAATTATACCTTTTGACTAAACGCCCTGGCTACTTGTTTTGTTGATGTGGTCTCAAAAAAGTATATGAATGAAATGGCTTAAAACTTAAGAATCTGGAGTCACAGCTTAATTACATGCTATTGATACTTTGTATTTAATGGACACCTTGTATTTAATCAATACCTTATATTTAGGTTAGATTTATTGTATTTAGCATAATGCAAAACATGATGAAACTTAAGTTCTTTCCCAGGCTTGAAGGGGGTGAAGTGTAGTGGCATGTTCAGAAATCCCAGGGGGCCTGGGTGGCTCAGTGGGTTAAAGCCTCTGCCTTCGGCTCAGGTCATGATCCCAGGGTCCTGGGATCCAGCCCTGCATAGGGCTCTCTGCTCAGCAAGGAGCCTGCTTCCCTTCCTCTTTCTCTGCTTGCCTTTCTGCCTACTTGTGATCTCTGTCTTTCAAATAAATAAATAAAATCTTAAAAAAAAAAGAAATTCCAGTTTTGATCCATTTGAAAGTTATTTGCCTATAACCAACCATTAACTGTGTTATGCATCATGTTGGCATTGGAAGCCTAATATGAATATTATTTTATCATTATGCCTGGTCTTTTGGAAGGGTGGGGAGGTTTAGTAAAATTTAGGAGAAAAAAATATTTTTTTAAAGATCTCTCTTTGCTTGGGACGCCTGGGTAGCTCAGTTGGTTAAGCAGCTGCCTTCGGCTCAGGTCATGATCCCAGCGTCCTGGGATCGAGTCCCACATCGGGCTTCTTGCTTGGCAGGGAGCCTGCTTCTCCCTCTGCCTCTGCCTGCCACTCTGTCTGCCTGTCCTCGCTCTCTCTCTCTAACAAATAAATAAATAAAATCTTTAAAAAAAAAAAGATCTCTCTTTGCTTTTCAAACCACTTGCTGCCTTATAAATCCAATTTTCTTTCCTGGGCAAAGAATACATGATTCTAAGCTAATTCCATTACTGATTTGTTGCTACACTGAATACCAGAGAGCTAATGAGTTCTTCTGTTTCAGAGGCTATGATTTACATCTTGTTTGGATCACTTGGTCCTGTGATGTCAAGCCTTCAATCAGAATTCTATGGTCTGACTTCCTCATTTTCACAGCTTGTACAGAGTATCTCCTACATTCTGCCAACACAGGGCTGCCATGACTCTTGTCAGTCTTCACTCAAATGACTAAATGGCAAGGTATATCAGTGTCTGTTAGAACTACAGTACAGATTTGCTGTAAAACACTGACATGTAACATCTGCAAAGGAGGCGTCACTATGTCAATAACAATAAGTAATACTGCCATTTCTCTCTCATTGCTTCAGCCAAGAAGGACACTGTTACAAAGCCAACATGGGAAAGATCTGTCTGTGCTTCATTCCAGTTTTTTTAAGAGTCATTTGCAAAACGAAAGGAAGTCTAAGAAAGCATATTCAGATAGTTCTAGGTAAACACTCATTATGGTCAGCCAAAACCCAGAGTGGAACCAGAGTTGTCTGGAGCTTGGTTGAGAAAAATTTCAAAATTAACACTATGTAACAATTCCACCTAATCTTTAGGCTCCCAGTGTGGTTGATAAAGTCACTGATGATAAGTAATGGATAAGACAAAACAGGTCAGACCTCATTGAAAACTTCTGTTCCACTTTTAGTTAGAGAAAGAGAAATGAAACACACATCTGTGTCTTCAGGACAACTGGCATTGTCAGTGTCTTCAAATGATATAGTGAAGAAGGGCTGTCAAATTGCATGCCTGACCTCAGTGGAGACAAAAATCTCTTCACAGCCTTGACCATGAGCTGGTGCTTGTAGAATATGGAACCACCATGGGAAGTGTTGCTGTGGGAAATTCCTGGCATAGCAGCTGTTGCCCTAATCCCTCCCCATCCAGGGATTCTCTGCAGAAGTGGTGGGTATTCAATCATACTTTCTGTTGGAAGGGATGGTCAATAACACCTAGTTCAGACTTTATAACTAGTTTTGATTAATCATAAATGTTAGTAAAATCATCTCAAGCCCCACAAAGAAGGCTGAGCGCTCAGTGTGAGTCCCACTCCCACTCTTGAATACAGCAGTTCTAATCCTTACCTAATATTTTGTCTGTAAAAAGGGTCCTACTGCTAACTTTTGTAAACAATTTCTTTAATTTTGCCTATCATTTCACAGAGAACTAGACAAGCAGGGGTGTGATTTATCCAAGCACAGGGCCATGTAACTAAATTCAGGTGATTAATAATATAGGAACAATTTTGCTGAATAGAGAGAGAAATAATACATGTTGGACAGAACATGGTGGCTGGAGAATTAACTGGATAGTAACAGAAAAAAAAATTTTAATTGTTATACATGTCTGCTGTCACTCTTGCTTTACTGTTTCTTAGCCAGAAAATATGGTTTACTGCTAAGAATCTTAGGCCACCAATACAAAACAGAAAATTCCTGTCCTGGTATTAGATTTCTCAATGTGAGGTAGCACTGTGGACAATAGAACAATTTCCCATCCCTCAGGTGTTTCATCCGAAGACTCATTTTGGTGCCAGAAAAAGAATTCTGCCCTTGGCATTGTGTTGGCTGTGATCCAGTATCCTCTGATGCTGATCTCTGACCTTGGCCATCCAGTGTTCAAGACCACTGGACAAAGAGCAAAATTTCTTATGCTAAGCTCCCAGGCCCATGAGAGAGGGGAATCTGTATCCCATGAAGCTTCCCACGTCCCTTTCTTCTGAGCTCAGATTCCCGATGTGGCCATAGGATGCCCGTGACTTCATTTTGTGCAAAACCCTCCCCTCTGTTGTCTGGCTTCCTTTATTCTTTCAGGGACAACAGCTGCTGCCAGCCAGCCCACAGCACCATTCTGAGAAGCCTCAGGGAACAGCTGGAACTCTCCCAAGGGCTGATTTTACACCACTGAGTTTGGTACCAAATATTTCTCACTTATGGAAAATATATTAAGGAAATACCACTTACAATCAGAAGTTCCAAAATTGACCAAGTATTCTGAGAATTGCCTATACAATTTATTTTTATTTTATTAAATCAATTTAGGGGGTATTTTCTGTATTAATGTATCGTGATTTTCTGAAGCTCAAATTGAGGTCACAGATTAGATTCACTTACTGAAAAATGCAGCTTTCTTGTGTAGGAAGAGGAAATAGTCCTGCTTCTCTTTAGATTCTAAATTATTTTCTCCACCTAACCTCCCCCCCCCTCAATTCCTCTGCCTCCCACCTTTTAAAGCTCAGAGATCTAGAGCTGAAGGTTTAAATAAAGGTGCTATGCCTTTAAAACCAGTAAAAGCAAATGGGTTTTAATAACCCAACAGGATCTTGGTCCATCATAACATTTAATCTGCATTATACCTCACTTCCTAATCGCTACTTCCATTCCAATTGTAAGCAGAGAGGGTGGGTGAGTGAGGCATTTCAGATAAGCGCCAGTAAAACAAGTTTGCCTTACAGCTGGTGAGCCCCAAACACACGTTCCCAGTGCCTTATGGCCCTATTCAATCAGATGATTCCATAAACTAAAAATAATCACCCTAATACTAATACCTCTTCTCCTTCATTTTTGCTGGTCGCTATGGCGCTGCATTCGACTGTGAAGAATTCACCGCCATTATTACCCTCAGTGTCTCTCTCTCTGAAATGTGATCTAATTGCAGAATCCACACCTGTTCCACAGTTCAATAGAATTCAGCTTTGATGGAGACAGACTTTCAAATAACGCACACACACACACGCACACGTACACACATGCACACTTGTGCGCACACACACAATTACCCAGGAGTTCAACTGGGGTCAAAAATAAATAAACTAATAAAGAGGGTGAGTTTATCAGAAAATAATATTCTGGGGAGGAGGAGGGGAAAAAAGGCTGTGTTTTGTGGTCACTGGAAGATTGCTGATGGGTGCATAAATAAGGCATGCTGGAACATCTGTTCTTTGTTGTGCATTCAGCTTTTTAATGTGTTCAAAGAGCAGCTCTGACGCATCGCTGACTACCACTCCCCATCCGAGCAACATTTTACCAGAAAATAATAAACCTTCCTGGTGGGGTGCAGGGAGCCAAGGCATTCGGGCAATGCCATTAATTTGGAAATATCTCTTTTTCTGGGATTTTAAAATTTCTCTCCCTTTGAACATTGCACAAATTTGGGACCCAGCCTAGCATCCCTATCAGCCTAAACATTAAATCAGTCTGAATATCTATTCAACGTTTTTTTTTTAGATAAGTGAAGAAAGGGGGGACAGTCAAGTCAAAGTTTATGCACATTTTTGCCTGCATTTAATTCTATTAATATGAACTCCCATCTATTGGGATTATTTTTAACATGTTCCAGTATTTATTTGTACTGATAAAATTCAGAGGCAGCTGAGGCCCCTGACAGTTGAACAATATTGGCTGGTTATTTTGATACAGTGTGGTAGGCAGCAAAAGATTAAAAAAATGGAGCATCCTAAACTGAGGAAAACCAGCTTGAATTCTAAAATAAAATTTTAGCAGCATGGATTTATCTTGCCATAGGCTATGAGGCTACTATGAATTTCAGATGCATTTCCTGAGCTGTCAATGAGGTGGAAAGATGAGATTGGCATTACGAAGATTTGTTGCAGCTCCATTCAGGGTAATTGCAAGTGAAGGTATAGCAACATTAAACTGCCACCCAAGAAGAGCTGTTTATGTACATACAGTATGGAAATAGCTCACTAGACAACCCTAGGACCAGGATGGGAATTTCTTTATGTTACTTGATTTGGCTTTTACACCACCCCCTTTTTTAGGTCACAGCTCAGAAGCACTACAATACCAGTTAGCTGCTGAAGGTCACTTCTGTGATGAGCTGGACTAAATCTTGTGAAAGGGAGATAGGACATTTTAGGTACAGGGCTGCTATTCAGACTCTCTCTTTCCAACATTCTCTCTTAATAATCTTGGAGTCAAGACTCTGTTCATACCCTTGGCTCAGTTGGTCCTTTTCTACAAATAGTTACATCTGCTGTATGTCAAGAGGAGTGGGTCATGAGCAGGCTTCTGGGAAGCATGTTGGGTATAGTTAGTGGGTCATCCAGAACTAGAGTCTATTATAGAAGAGAATGTGGTCAGATGAGTGACTTTTAAACTTCCATACTTTTGTTGGCTTAGTGTGGACCTCTTTTTGGATAATTGGTGGGGGCGGGGGGTGGTTTACAATGTTCATTATCAAGATAATGCAATCTAAACATATTGGATTTGTCACAGATTAAACGTAATTATGTTATATTTATTTGAATGGATCTTTGCTGCTTAAAAAAATCCCATAGAATGACAACTCTTTAAATGGTCAAATGAAGTGACCATTTCCAAAGGAATGTTCTACTTTGTACTTTTAACACCATTAGCATGGAAGTAAATGATGATATATGGACAGCTATAGAAAATTTAATAAAATTTAATTATCTTAAAATTGGAAGGCATGTTTTGTGGATATGTGGTTAGGATATATTATATACAAACTTACTGCACATAACAATTGTCCAGTTAATGAATTTTCACTACCACAAAAGATACTATTTCTCAAATAACAATTTTTTTGTATATAACAACTTTAAATCCCCCAAACCCACTAGATACACATGCTATTAGAAGTGATCTTTTGATATTATCATTTCAGGCAAAAACATACTAATTCATTCAATGCAAGTTTCTAGTCCAAAGAATAACATGTGGAGCAAATTTTAATTTCATGCCTTATTTGGATGAACCCCTAAGTTTTGCATTATATATACAACCAAATGAAAGGGAGGAAGATGTAGCATTTTCTATGATGCTATTTCCATGTGTGTCAAAGCTCAACTTTACCCCCTTTTGGTCAAATTTTCAAAAGAAAAATAATTACCAAGACAAGGCTGTGTGATTCTGATATGGAGTGTGTGCATGAAAATCAGCCTCATGATTTTCCACCACCTTCCCAAGAAGGCTCTGCTCTGTAGTGGATGCTGCGATGCATGGCATAGGTTCTCTGTAGCACTGGAGGATTATTACTTGACAGGCCTCAACTTACAGTCTTCTCTGGGTATTGCCCTAATTTGAAGTACCTTGACCAATGTATTGCCACATTTCCAGGGGCAGCCTCACCCCAGTGACTGGTCAAAGTGAGGGTGTAAAATCCAAGTCCCTTCCTCCCACTTGAAGATAATTTGGAAGATCCCTCCCAATTCTAGAACTCTCAGTGGAATTGGCTAAAGAACTTGAGACCATCCTGTCTGATATTACTTTCTTTCCTTGCCTTCTATAATGTAGTGATCTTGGGATCTGTCCTTAAACTTTTGACATGCTAATCTCTGTTTTAGAATCTCACTCTCTAGAAAGAGACCCTGCCTGCAATACCATTTCATACCTTTTCCAACAACCACCACTAATCACCACCTTTGACAACTACAATAAACCTCTCATTATCTTATATTTTGTGTACAAACAGTATTTATTTATTCTCATCTTATTTATTACTTACATGAACTTGTTTCATTGTTCAATTGATAAATTTTTTTCCAATCTGTGAAATTATTTGGATATCTTAGACTGGGATGGAATGGAGCATAATATCTCCCCATTAAAGTTAATAAAGTTATTGTTTTATTTAAATGCTTTCATAGAGTAATGAGACTTTGGGAAAAGTTGAAGTTGTCACGTGAGGGATAGTTGTTCTTTGAGGCTGCATTAGAGTGCTCTCAGCTACATCTAACAGAAGATCCAACCCAAAGTGACTAAACAATAAGAAAAAAGATATTCTTTCAATTAGTAAGAAATCCAGAAGTAGGAAAGTTCCAGGCTAGGTTATAGTTTGGCTCAACAATGTCATCAAGGACCTAACTTCTTTCCATCTTTCTGTAACTTCATCCTTAAAATATCAGCTGTGTCTCTTGTGGTACTAGATGGTTGCCACTGTAATAGGCATGTCAAAGATGAGAAGAGGGGAAGGGAAAATGGCTCTTCCCTGGGTCCATCTTTAAGAACAAGAAAACCTTTCTCAAAAGCTCATTTGGGAGACTTCACTCATTTCTCTCTGGACAGAATTTTTCTCAAGTGTTCATTCTTAAACCAATAACTGGTAACAGGAACAAAGTTGCTATGATTGTCTTAGATCAATCACTGTTCACCTCTTGGGGCTGGGGCCAGGCCAGAGTTCAACCTTTCCTGAAGCAGAAG